>CM062810.1:828809184-829409184 GCA_031772625.1 Pinus tabuliformis
AACTCAGGAGCTGTAGGGATATTATAAATGTAACCAAATTTACTAGAAATTGAAGAGAAGCCATTTCTTGTTTCTTAACAGTGATTTCCATAATCATACGAACTAAAATAAGAAATAGTTCATGAACTAGTTGAATAAGAGAACTATAATTCTATTGGGACCAAGAAGTCTTGCTTAACTTAACAAATAGGTTCAATAAAACCAAATAAGAAAGTCCTTAATAATTTAAAGGAGCAGCCATATTCTTGTCTAAAACCCTCGGCTTAATTAACAAAAAATAATCTGAATAGGGCATGAACAAATTTAATTCAACAAGAAAGAAATGTAACAACAAATTATGTACAGTGTCAACACAGAATCTATAATGAGACTTAAAATTTAGAGGGCTTGACCAGTGGTCATCCCTTTGAAAACATTTACACCTATCCAATGAATGCAAAGCCTCCATCTAACCAAGCTACTAGGGCCAACCGTGAATCAAGTAACTAAGATAATTGCCATGAAATTTTCTAGTCAGTATTGGGTCGATGAAAGAGGTTGAAACCCCAGAAGCAATCCTTAATCGTCACTGGTGTTAAGGGGTACCTATAAGTGCATCGACTGAGTTAACTCCCTCTGCTTTGTGCATAAGTTTATACAGAAGCCTAGCAGGAACAAATTAAAAATGGTACTTGCAACATCCAACCGGAGGGTGTCTCAGTTAAAACTGGACACATGAAGTCGATAGGGTAAACAGTGAGAGAAACACAAACCCTGCAAAACTGAGAAAGAAATTGGGCATACATGTGTAGGGAGAGGTAGTCTATAGAATTTGTGACATGAAACAATTATTACTCTTTAAAACCTTCATTAACTAGGGGAGAAGTTTATTAGACACTAATGATCACTGGATTACCTCCAACAGAGAAGGGCGTAACTCATTGCAGCTCACAAAGAAGGGCGCAGTTCATTGCAGCTCGCAGCAGAACCCCGAACCTGTTACAAGGGGAGTGAGATTTAAAAAAAACAAGTCAGGATCATGAAGCCCTCCATTGTTGACATAATGACTAGCAGAGATACCTTACCTGCCTCATGCCCAAAGCTGTGACAATGAAACTGTGCAAATGCAAGTGCCAGGCGAATGAATTAGGGCACCAGTTGTAGAGCGATTTCACCATACCGATGGAAACACAATGAGGAACGGGTTGAGGTTTTAGGGAAGGGTAATACCCTAACTACTCATTTAAGCTGAACCGTTGATCCTCAATGAAATCGATGATGTAGGTCGGCCCAGGTGTCAAATGTAAAATGAAGCTTGAGAAGGTTCTTCCACTACTGAGTTGATTTAATGGATGTCGACATTGAGTTATATAGTAGGTTATAAAAACCAAAACCCAATTCAAAATGTTGTGGTCATCGAGGTAGGTTGTATCAGAGGTTAGCTTTACAGATTAAATCAAATAAAATAAGATAATCCTTACATGAATATACATGGTAACTTTAAAAGGCAATCTTGGGTTGTTCAAAGAATAATTTTATTTTTTATTTTTTTACTTTATAAGAGTTACATATATGAGAATGACCCAAAGGGGTGTTACAGTTGGTTAGACCTTCCTAACTTTGTTGTTGAGGATTTTTCTGGAGGTGTGGAAGACCTTTGACTAGAAGTAGCTAGCCTACCAGAAGATGTTAAAGGTTGCAATTTCGGATTTCCAGTTTGACTTGAAGATGCTCTACCTTGAGAGTAAGTATTTGACCCACTTGAACAAGAAATAGTGTTAGATCTTCATGGATTAGCATTGATTCATGAAATTGGAGAACTAGAATTTCCCTAAAGCATTGTAAAACAGTGAACTTAGCAAAAATAGGAAATACAATTTATTGATCATTACCCCTTGGGAAAACTAAAAGATATCCAGAGAACAATATGCTCCTAAATAAACTTTCCAAAACTTCCATCAAAAGTAATAAAGAAAACATCCCTTCAAGTATAACAAATACTCATACTAAAGAGAAGAAGCTTGTGCTCCAATTGCTTGAACTAAACATGAGAAGCTTGTGCTCCAAACATTAGGGATTCATGGAGACAAGTGATGTTGTAATTACCACAACTCTTGACATTAGAAGAGAGAAAATTTGCATCAAAGCAATTTACCATAACTACATAAAGAATGAAATAGGGATAATGGAGAGAAAGATTTAGTAATAAAAAGTAGATCCATTTTACATGTAGAGTGAGAAGTGTCTCGCCCTTGAGGTTGTTCTGCTTAATACTTGTGGCACATAAATCACTCCACTCCGTAGTGTACTTGTCTCAGAAATGTGTTAAACACAGGGAGCATCTTGCTTCAGTGAAGGAAAATGTGGAGTGCCTGGGGAGTCAGAAGCATGTCATTGCATTACAAAGCAATCTTAGGAATAGAAATGCATATGTGATGAGAAAATGGCTTTGGAAAACCAACAGTATGCACCAAAAGAAGTGAAAAAGAGAAAATATGTACCAACATTAATCTGGCAAGTAGAAGAAGAAAAGAAAAGAAAAGAATATATATATATGAAAAATAAATGAATATTCTGAAGGCATAGTCATATTTCTATAGTGCATAGTGACAAGTGCATATTGCTAGTGGAAACATGAAAATTCCTTCCAAATCTTGCTGCATGTGAATTATAATCCTACTGTGAATTGTGAAAGCGATAATATGCATTTAGAGAAGTACTCTCCATTTAATGTTGAGCCTTTCCATCAAATCTTATACTCTGTGCTGATCAGTTTGCATCAAAGTTTCTACGCTCGTACATATCTACTTTTCTACATGGTGATTTCTCTTTATCTTCTAGCTCTGAATGACATTTTGTTTACTAATTTTTATCTTCAACGACTTTTAATGTGTCATGATTCTTCTTGAATTTATGCCTTATGGCGTTTCCTTTGCAACATCTGGTACAATTGCTAGTTTAGATCCATCTTAACTCCAAATCAGTCAAGCACCGAGAGGTATCAAATCTCTTTTCACTCTAAAAGAGGTGTGCATATAAGTTATATTCCACATGAATATCATGGATCAATACCATGAGTCATTTTTATTTTTATAGGATTGTTTTTGTTTCATTATTTTTATTTTATTTTATTTTAAATAGTTTAATTTAATTTAATTTATATTTTATGTAATTTGACTTAGTCAAAATATTAAACATTACATTACAAGTGTCTATGGATGCAATAAATTTTATTATATATATATATATATATATATATATATATATATATATATATATATATATATATATATATATATAGATAATTTTACTTTTAAATATACATTTTATTTTTAATTTTATTTTGCTTTCTCTTATTAACTATCTTACACACAACAAATTTCTACTTTATTAATGCAGTCTAGCTTCAAAGGATCTCTCACTAAGTTCACAAATTCACTCACTTATATATGAGATCTAATCCCAAATGTTGAAAGAACTATTAATGGAAACTCCAAGGGAATAAACTTAAACTAAAAGAGAATTATATGTGATCCGAAATAAATCATGTTCATTAAAATGTTTTAACGTAGACATATAAACAAGTTTGAGAGATATTTATTTTTTAATATTATTAAATTCTTAGTAATTAATTAAATAAATAGTTGTTAATTATTATAACATTTTTTTCCAAATTTTAATAATAAATATTATTTTTCCTTATAACATTTTTTTATAAATTTGCCATGGTTCTTTGAGTACATTATTTTCTAAATTCACTATTATTTTGTGAACCTTGTCAGGCTAACTTTATAAATTTACAAGTTTGATCACTTATATATCTCTCTATGTGAAATTTAATTCCAAAAGTCTACTAAAAACTTGATCAAAACTTTAAAAGAGTAAATACCAAAAAAATTGTAATATAACCATACTACTAGCTCAATAAAAAAAAAATTCACATTCTTTAAAATACTTTAACATAAATACAAAACAGGTCATAGAAATATTTGTCTATATACACTATAAATCCACAAATGAATAATTGAATAAGTAATTGTCAATTAGCATAGAGCATTTTCCAATTTGTTAAAACACTTTGAAAATATAAAACAAGACTTAAAAATATTTATCATCATACATATTAAATAATTATTAATCATTACAATTAATCATTAAATTTTTGTACGTTGAACGTTTATCATAATTTCTTAACTTTTTTAAAGTTTAAAGGACTATGTTGAATTGATAAGCAATTTGATCAAATACGACCTAACCATATTATATTTTTGTGGATTATTTTTCCCAACATTGTATTCAAGTAAATATAATAATCTATACTTTGTCAATTCAATTTGTCAATTGATAGAAAGGAATTGGAATAAAGGTGGAAATTGTAGAATAATTACAAGTCACTTTTATATGTTATTCATTGTGCAAATTATTAGTTTTTATAACATTATTTTGCTCTACTCAAAAACAACCTTCCTTTTCGTTTCATATATTCTCATATACGTATCGAATTTTAGTTTTATTATGTTGAAAAATATATTTGAGAGTATAATTTTTTTATTTACATTGGAATTGAGAATGCTCTGGAGAAGGTAAAAAAGGTACAGTAGTGAGGAAGGTGCATGGAAATTCAATAATATTCTCTTTATATAGCCAACGTTAAAAAAACGATAGTTCCGCCTCCCCATTCATAATAATGACAAGTGGGAATGGGAATTTTGAGTGAGGCCCGATTTTATTTTTCCAGGGCCCTCCACTGGTAGCTGGGTGCGAAGGGAGGGTTTTCAAATCAAGTTACTTTCCAGCTGTTGGAGACTGAATTTCTCTAAACGTCACTGTGAAAACGAGGTGAACCAAAACTGCCAATTATTATAATTTTAATTAAAAATGTTAATAATTGAATTAAAAATAAATAGATTTAAGTTCTTTTCAAAGAAACCGAGTTGATGGATAATCTTAACATAATCCAACGTAATATATAATATATTTCATTGTCATTTGTCCCCACCCATAAAGGACCGTTCGGTCCATGGAGGGATGGACGATTTCTTTTTCGTATATATTTTCTTTCAGGGCCCCTTGGCTTGTTTCCTTTTCGTATATATTTTCTTTCAAGACCCCTTGGCTCTTTACCTTTATCAACCCAACAGAATAAATTAGACGTCTTTTTGCTTTGGTATGTTTGCTTTTATTTGCTTTTACTAACATGATTTAATCCAAATAAAATTAATGAGGGTTTTCGCTAATTTTATAATTATACAACAATTGATTATGGTTAAGGTGACAAATATTTTTGTAAATTTATTTATTTTTAAATATTTTATAAGTATAATTATATTAATAAATGAGGTTTTTATATTATTGATTAATTATTATTATTAGTTAATGTTACTGGTTTTATCTTATTGTCATTAATGGTTTTATTGATTATTATTATTATTATTATTTTTTATGATAATTATAAATTTAAAGGATAAACTCTAAAACTCCTATGCATTATAAATTCAAGGGAACAATACGAAAATACTAAAGGGATTAATATTATAAACTCAAGGTATAAAAACTTTAAGTTAAATATTTTAAACCCTAAAATAAACATGGTTGACCATGGTTCATTTTCATATTTGGACAATCTTTATCTTGGATATTTTTTGTCACAATGTGACGTTGGACTATGGTTGATTTTCATATTTAGGAAATCTTTGTCACAATGCCATGGTGGACTATGCTTGACGAGAATTATAATCCCAAAAGACTAATATTATAATCTCTTAGACGAAGCAAAATCTTCCCCAAACCGCAAAAAATAACCAAACCTTAAGACAATGCCACATCTAAACTATTGGAAGAAGCCAAACCTGGAGACAAAGACAAAACCGGACTATCCGCTGAAACCAAACCCTAACATGGTGCCAAACTCTAATTAATGGGCCAAACCAGCCCTTACCTGTTGGCTCTTTAGATGCATTAGGTTTTCAAATATGTAATATAACTAAAATTTGTGTCCGCTATTCCATTTTGTGCTTCAAACATTTGATAGTTTATAAAGCAGAGTTGGAGTGGCCCCGAACACAACCAAAAGTAAAGTATTACATAAGCCACGAGATGGCTTCGCGTGAGTTAAAGGACTATGAAGAGATGGACTGCTTCTTTTTAGGGTATATATTTCTTTCATTCCCTCTCGTATCTTTACTTTTATGAGCCCACCGGAATAATTCAAACGTCTTTTACTTTGGTGCGTTTGCTTTTATTTACAATATAACAATATTCTTAACCATGAATATTCACCCATTTTACAGTGGATGTCATTATCTCTTAAATAGGCTTTCTTTCAATACCATGGGCCAATACCTTGAGTTATCAATACCACATACCCAAACTCATTTCAAAAAAAAATAATTAATTATTTAATTATAATTCAATTTTATAACATTTTTATATTAAAACCTAATACTTATAATAAACATACAATATAACAAGATTATAACAAGATTCTCAACCATGGATATTCATCCTTTTTTACCATGGATATTATTAATTTGTTTCAAAATCAAAATATTTTATAAATATTTAATTTAATTTTTATTTTATATTATTTTTAAACTAAAATCTAAAAGAAAAAGCCATGGGGAGATGTTGTAGTTGTGTAAATATTTGTAAACATTTACATGTGGTCTCAATTAAAAAGTAATAAAATGTTAAGAATACATGTCTTTCATCCCAAATCCCTCTATACGAGCCCATATCCATCTTAACTTTGGATCTACCAAATGCTAAGAGGGATCGAATGTCTTGAGATGCAAACCTCTTTTAGAGTGAAAGGAGATTTGATCCCTTTAAGGGCTTGGTAGATTTAGAGTTAAGATGGATCTAAACAAGTTATAAAACGTTTGATTATGGTTAAGAAGACAATTATTTTTCTACATTTTATCTTTTTAAGTATTATATTATAATAAAAATGATTAAACCATTCAAAATTTATAATTAATTCATAATATAATAAATATGAAACAAATAGGTTAATTATTATACATAATTTAAATCATATCAAAATTTCAAAATAATTGTTCTACAAAAATTTAATCATATTGAAAAGAAAAGAAAATATCATTAATAAATTTATTATTATATTTAAATAAATAAAATAATTATTACATAATAATAATATTGTTTTTTTTTTTAATTTTTAAAATTTCTATCAATTGTATTCGTATCAAAAGAAGTTTACATCTGATTCCAAGGTTCAAATAGAAATCCATAGATTCAATCCAAGAAGAGAAGAATGAAATTTCTCATGATCAGACCATTTAACCCAAAAATAATTATTGTAGAGCGAGAACCCAAGACCTTGCTAATAAATAATTGATCAATAACAAAATAATGCATCATAGCCACATACAATTATAGCCATATACATCACCCTATGGACACTCTGACACCAACAAATAGAAAATGCATAGATGATTCTTCAGATAAGCCAGAGGGAATTCAAAAGCAAATGCAATCCCTAATAAGTGTTCAACATATGCAAGGAGTTGGACAATCACATAGAAGAAGATGACCCTCCTAGAAATCCCCTAACTCTTTGCTAGCATAGCACATAAGAAACAACCTCCATCGAAGACATAGAATTTTGCAATTATAACAAATCCAAAATGTTGCAACAACACAAAAATGAATTGTGTCCCTTTAACCATTGAGAGACATAATAATTGAGGTGGAAAAGAGATAGAAAACATAAAATATTTAACGACTGACAACAACCATTTGACATAAGAACCTTTTCCCTTACCAAAATTCAGATATACCTGGCTCCCATAGAAAGAAAAAAAATGGTGCAAATAAAACAAACCATTTCATGCCCCATAACAGAGATAAGATGTAGACTGCCCTGTAGAAACCAAGTTGTAGCAAATGAAAAATGAGAATGAACTACCTAAAACCACCTCCATCACTGATCATGATCTGAACAAATTAAGGCAGGCACTTTATTGTCATCATTGAGAGGAGGGTCAATAAGATCTTTGCAAGCAAAGTAGCTCTCAAAAACACCTTTCATTGAAGCCAAACATTGGTCGACATTATCCATACAAAGAGTTGATTTCTCAACATACACTTAATGTCCTCTAAGGAAGAAAAAACATTATACTTATCCACTTGCTTGTCCTTAAAATTAAGGTGCAAGAGAGTGATCATCTGTTGATGAAGTAACAAAGAACTTGTTGCTGCTCAAATTGTCCCAGTAACTGAGCATAGCCTGAGACGACATCGTTGAGGATCCTATATCCTCCTGCTCTATGTGACAAGGGTTGATCTCCCTTTCACGAGAGGGAATATTCCCTGGTGATAATCAAAATCGAATAGTTGTTGTAACTAGTGTGAATTAAATAGATTTTCTAATTAAACAAACAAATAGACCAAATTATTGAATAAAGAGTGTTTTAAATAAAATAATGTTTTTTTTGGGAAAAGAGATAGTAGGTACATAACTCATGAAAACATATTCGGTAAAGCCTTCATTAATGATGAATGAATTAAATTAATATATATCATAATTCACAAAGGTTAGCTAGAAATATAAATAAAAATTAAAGAAAAGACAGAAATTAAGGCACACTAGTGTTAAATACATCTAATTGAACTATGTAGTTTAAATAACATAACATCAAGTATTATTATTATTTAACATGCATAACAATTAGAGTAATTTAATTTAATAATTTGAAATAATAAATATTGGAGAGTTATTAAATTAAATGTAATATGTGAAACATTAGACAATCAGAACAAGTCAATTAATAGTTAATAATTTCACTTTTTACTGTGGGAAAATATTGAAAAAATTAAAAAAAATTAAAGAACTGGTTTTTATGGCATTTGAATTTATGGTGCACATAACCCTCAATATCATGTACTCATGGAATTAAACCTGCAGCCAATAAACTCAAAATATGATTTTAAAGCCCTAGATATCAAATATTCCAAAGTATTTAAAATCATTTAATATATTCAAGGATAATGCATAGTCAAGTTAAGCTACCATTATGGAACAATGAACCAACACATAAAATTGAAATTACAATAGAATACAATGGAATAAGAAAAATATGAATTATATTATTATTAACAAAACCTTGATGTCATAATGAAGGAGGCCATTTGTAGCATATACAAGATGGTTTTAATAGTTAAAGTCTTCTTCCTCAGAGCTACCATCCTCCAACCTGCCAAAAAACTCCTGAAATAAACTCTTACATTCTCTTTTATATCTTTGGAAATTCGTTTCCTTTTTAGTTCTCGTAACTTCCCAATTGAAATTACATTAATAATAATTATTTTGACTAAATGTAATACATATTCCATTATTTAAATGACTTTCGGCTCAAATCATCCACCTTAAAAATCCTTTAAATAATATCTCTCGCATAAAAAAATATATATAAATTAATTCTCAAATATAAAACATTATAATAAATGAAAGTAAACCATAAAATTACATTTCATAATGTTCTCCTCATTATCTCATGAATATTATTAATGAAAATTATTTTTTTATCTCAAGTGAGACTCAGTAAATTGTTTCTCACTATATAAAACATTAGGTCATAATTATGTATTTAATGTGAACATACTTTCTAGAAACACAAGATAGAATCCAAAATATTAAATTTAATATAGTTTTCCTTTTTAAATGTTGAATTTTTTGCTCCTCCCATGCTAAATTGATGTTGTACAATTTCTTCACCCAGCCATTGAAAATAACAATTTTGAGTTTAAATAAAATATATCTGAAACTTATATATATCGAAAATTTTAATTATAAATTTCAAATTTCTACTCTGACATGGATTTCAAATAAGTTTCTAAACAACTTAAACAATATAATATTGTATAGAATATCGTTGAAGTTTTGTGATCGAATGATTGTCGGCTGTGGAATGGCTTGATAGTTAACCTCATCGGTAGGCTCGATGGCTTGGCATGCTACGTCCATCATATTCAATGGTTTGTTTATGAGTGGATGTCATAATTTTGAGTAGGGAATATTAAATTAATTTAACTTCTCGAGTTCATTTTTCAAATTTATGTGCAGTGGAGTAGTTATAGTGGGTGTTTGATTTTACAAGTGAAGTCGACAACAAGGATTAATTCTAATTTCGGTACTGGTCATCGAAGCCCAATGAAGTATAAACCATCAGATCTAAAGTTGGTCAACGACCATTACCTTTCATTAGACCTGATGATATTATAACTCCAAACATGAGTCGTAAGTCACATTGGGTAATGCGAATGGTCTAAATCAACAAACATTCATTCACCTTCAATATTATTAAAAAGCACAAACTTTTATAAGGGGATTTTTAAAATTCGTTGCAGAAATTATGTTCACTAATATTTGTTATATTATTTTATTTTTGTTAAGCTTGGCAGGTCCATTCCATTTTCTATTATAAAATGAGCAAGTTTACACCACATAGATTAACCAGGTGGCCTAAACTTGCCCCGAAGGGAAACCAAGTTTGTTGGTCACCGGTCGGCGTTGTAAGCCATCCAAAAACAATATTGTCTTAATATTTCCAGCCAAGCTAGATATGTATCTATCTCATGTCCATACACTACATAGCTGTAAAAACTGATATTTGCAACATAGAAATTAAACACTAACCACATAAGACGAAATTATGCATGGGTAAGAGTCTAATCCTTCTGATCCTCTGAGGAAAATGCAATGGGTGTTGGATCCTTGGCAGATGCTCTTGGCATAACATACAACTCCAGTATGCAAGGGATATGGTGGTCGATTCTGTCCAGCCTAATATCCTATTTATGCAGCTGGAAGAGGATTTTCTCCATATCCTTCTTATAGTTCAGCATTCCCTGTAGTGTCACCGCCATACCCGTGTAGATCTTCTCCATCGCCTTGCCTAATAAGCTCCTTGTTAACCAGTACAAGTATATGGTTTGATTGAACTGTGTGATTATTCCACGGGTGTTACCTGGATCCGAGACTAGGGTCCTCCAGTTATCCATTTCTTCCTCTGTCTCGCTTCCTTGTTTTACCTCCTCTTCCCATTCTTCCAGCAATTTTCGGATTCCAGCATCCGTCCCTTCTTAGTAAGCCTCCGTTGCTTTGGTGATGAGATTTTCTACTGAATTCCGACCATTACATGGTTCTAGAATCTCTAACGCTTTCTTTGCGAGCCGCAGGCATGGCTGCGCCCCAAGCCCCCTACCAGCTACTTCCCCCACCCCTTCCTACGAGAATCTAACCCTCATGCATTTCCTCGCCACAATCAAGCTCCCCCTGACCTTGTTTATAGAGCACGGAGCTTCGCAACCCCACAACAAGCAATTGCCCCCCAACAGTCATGGGTTTTACCCATTTGACAGAAGGTATGGACACAAAACTAGGCAATGGAAAGAAATTTCCTTCCCCATTGCAACCAACAATCTTCTATCCCCCAAATTCTCTTACTAGTTACCGTCATTTCACCCCGACAAAACCCCAATCAAAACATAATTACAATGTTGAAGTGGAGCCGAATTACATAACCGAAGTCCGTATGCGTTCGTCGTCGGCCTCGGTTCTTCATGTTTCGACGTCCTCCCAATGCACTGTAATGCCACCCTTCTCCACTAGCTTTCTTTCTAACACTGCACGTCGAGTTACCTATCCTGCCAATATACCCTGCCTTACCTCTAGTCTCGCCACCTTGCGCACCTACCCAACATGCATTCATGTCAAGGGGTCACCGCGCCCCCTGCCTTGAGCATGTGGGTGATCGCAGTATTAAAATCCTCGGTACCATTCATGACTGCACCCAGGTTGTCCCAACTGTCGTCTCGCATCCTGATCGGGATAATATTTGTTCTATTATTTATGTCAATGACATTTTAATAATAAGTGTATATTCATGTGGTAAATACCATCGAGTTCTTTTATTAATCGTTCAGTGGAGTGAATAAGAAGTGAGGCAAGATGATTTGTTAGGTAGGTTTAATGATTTTAAATATTTTTCAAAATTTTAATGATTTAATTAATGTTTTTCTTTATATTTTATTTTTTATTAATAGTTAAAATTTGTGTTTTGGTTATTTAATTTAATTATTAGTTAATTTGATTTGATTTTTTTATTTTTTATTTATTTTTTATTTTAACTTATTATAATAATAATTGTAATTATTTATTTAAAATTAAGATATTAATTTTTTAATTAGTATAATAGTTTTTATTACAAGTTATAATAATCATTACAATCATATATCTGATGCAAGGCAAACATGAAAATTGAAGGAGTGATTTTTTATTATGAGAATATGAGAGAAAGTTACATAACGAGGGAGACATGAGGCGAAATTGACAAAAGGAGCCAAGATCTAATTAGGGTCAGATTGACGATAACATTCAGCACTAACTAGGGATGATGCTCCCCTACGAAGGATAAAGAACGTATACCAAATGCCTTCACATTGGCCATGGAGTCGACTTATGAGGACAAGAAAATTCAAGGATAGAACGTAAAGCAAAAGAAGGAAAGTATTTGCATCTCAAAGTTTTGATTTATCAAAAACAAGAATGAAACAAGAGTTAGACATATGAGATCTACAACATGCAAAAATTAACAAGTTTAGCGAATATTCAAAAAATATCTGTTCATAATTTCAGTTTATTGAGTTATTATAATACCGAGTTAGGGCACATGATCGTATTTTAGTATATGTCATTCTTCATAAGAGCGTTCAACACTATAACAGGTCATACCTTTTTGTAGTTAATTATCAATAAAATACATAAGTCATAGAAGTAATTAAGATTCATAAGAGTGACTTCCATTTTTTAGTAAAGTTTTATTGAAACTAGGGAGACTAGTTGTCAGGGATTTTGGTTCCCCTTTGGTCACATGAAATGAGTTTCCAGAATCGTATGTCACTCCACTGCCAATGAGCGTCCATAGCCCCGATGTAGTCATCCACTATCCTGAGATGAGGAACTCTTTGAACTCTTGTTTTACCCTTCATGTTAGAGATCTTCATTAAATATATTTAGCAAATATAACATTCACAGCATGGGAGGATTATGCACTGGAGTTAGTCCAATATCACTGACCTTGCTCTATTGCAAGCGAGTGTCCATAGCCCCGACGGAGATATCAACATACCCCATCAAAAGTTACCTCAACAGAAGGAATGGGAGGATTACACACTAGATTTTAATCTAGCACCATTGGCCTTACTCTCCTACCTACGAGAATTTATAGTTTTGATGGAGATATCAACATGCCCCACACAAGAAAACAGCAGTTCCTATACTAAGGGTAGTATGGTGATAAGGGAAGGTCTCATGCATGGCTATAATGTAACTAGTCCTACCAAAGTTTCAATTATATTTTATGAAAGCCCAATCTTATGGTTATAGGTCTAGCTCTTATGACTCAATGCAATCCCTTAGTATCTATGTGCAAATAGCATGAAAGAGAGTTGTGGTGAGCAATGTTAAACATGAAGAAGAAATTAAAGAAATTGAGATTTGATCCCTTTAAATATTGTTACCCCTTAAACATGATTTTACAAACAAAGTCTTTAAATAAGTATTAAAAACTCGTTAATATAGTTCGTACTAAGAATTCATAGATGTGTATTCCATTCTACTACGATCGCATAAAGACTCTCCAAGATGCAAAAAACTTCATCTTTATTGATTCTAAACGTAGTAAGAATAAAAGTTTTATTTATGTACATGGTTTACATACAATATGTTTCAATGAAAATATTTATCAAAGAAATCGAAAATCCACTATGGCCAAACATAAATTTTATAATTACAAGCTTCCTAACATTGGGCTCCATTCTTAACCAAAATTGTAGTATAGGAAGTAAAGAGTAAGATTTTTCAACTAACTCGCATCCTAGAAGAGAGTAGATATAAAAGCAACATGAAATTGATGTTCTTTTGAAAACTTGATTCATCCATTCCTCCACAAAGTCATGATATCCCATTTGAAAATTTAAATGATCAAGATTTTCAAGCATGATTTTTTTAACAATTATTTCATAAGAGGGATTCTTGTTGCTTTTTGAGATGGTGATAGAGTTAGTCCCACAAAATCCTTCAGATTCATGATTTAAAACATATAAAGAGTATTCTTCAAAATAGTCATCATGTTTCAACAGGAGCATTGTATTATTGAATTTGGTTGGTGAGGTATTCTTTTGTCTTCTGTGCACAAGTGTGAAATGTTTCATTTATGTTTGATAAAGTTTCTATTCCATGTCAAGATTTGATTTTCAGTCAGAGAACAATGTGTGTTGAGACCGACAATGCACTTTTAATTTAATCAAGCTTTTATTTCACACCATAATAGCTAGATTTCCACACATTGTCTTTAGTGCAAGAACAAAATATTTTGAGAGTGCAAGAACAAAGTTTGTTTAAAGTACATGACCATAATATTTTGAATGGTTCTTTAGAATAGGAACAAAGTTTTCATTTGATTGATTATGCCATTGAATCCTAAGTTCATTTGTTTTGATATGAAATATTTTTGAAAAGTCTCTAATTGTTATTTTGTGTTGAGAACCAGTTTCTGGAGTAGTTTTGGTGTTATTGTGTGAACACTGTAGGAATAAAAGTCAAGGATTTTAATTTAAGCCGTTTTTATCCTGATTAATTTAATTGTCGGGATAGAGATAGGAGTTACAAAATTTGTCCAAAACCTTTGGCATTGCTTGTGCTATGCCTTGAAGTCTACGAGGCCCTGGTTTGACAAGTAAATGTTGTGAATTGAATGTAAAATTCCACCAACCAACATTTTGGCACCGTTGTTGGGGAGGCATTGAAAGGAATTCTGGTAAAGTTTTGATTTTTTTTGTAGAGGTAAGTATGCTTTGTTTTTTATTTGCAGTGTGCTTATATTTCTTGAAGGAATTTCCTTTGCATTAATTATGTGTTGTAGACATATTTTTTTGAATTAGCTACAACATTTGGGTTTGAAATTATTTTTTCTAGCAAGAATTTTAACAATTCTATTGATTATTTCTGGTTTAATTTCTTTCAAAATGCATGACTAGGAGAGGTAGTGGTCCAAAGCCCAAGAAGGGTAGACAAAATATTGATAAATCATAAAAAAATTCTCACGGTGAGCCTTCTATTGTAGGTGATAATTCCAAGTAGATCTAGACCAATCACACTAGTACCTTTCACCTAGACTTTGGAGATAGTAGTTCAGGGATCTCATAGCCAGTCAGGGGAAGAAGGAGACTATTTGGACTGAAAAACTAAATCTGAGACACAATCAACCTTCATAGTCTATAGGAAGTAGTTTGTTTGGAGGAGGAAAGATGACAGATAATGAAGAAGTGCATGGAGAAGGGACTGACGAGAATCAACCACTAGAAGAAAAATCCACTTCTGGGTTTCCAATTGTGGACACAAATGCAACTGTTCAAATGAAAAGCATTCCACCTTCTCTTCTTCCACGTTTTCACAGTAAGGTCCATGAAGATCCCGAATCTTTTATTTTTGAGTTTGATATACTTTATAGAAGTGATGACTATTCTTTGGATGCCTAGAAGCTAAACATTTTCCCCTCCACTACAAGAAAAGAGGTAATTTGTGAGGGTCATGCCTGTGACGGACCTTTAAGGTCCATCACCAATGTGACATATGGTGATGGTCTTTAAAAAAGCGTTGTTGTAAATGTATATAGTGATGGTCCTTTAAGGTTTGTCACCAAAACAATTTTCAATTACACTTTTGGTGAGGGTCGTTAAGGGCTCGTCACTAATTCTCTCTTTGGTGACACTTTTGGTGAGGGTCGTTAAATTCCCATCACTAATTCTCTCTTTGGTGACACTTCTAGTGACGATATTTTATTGATCGTCACCAATGATCTTTTTGGTTACTTTTGGTGATGGTCAATAAATGTTCATCATCATTGATCATTTCAATGAGTTTTTGATAATGCTTCATGCCTGTGACAGAGCTTTAAGATCCATCACCAATGTCACATATGGTGATGTTATTTAAAAAATCGTTGTTGTATGTGTATATAGTGATGGTCCTTTAAGGTTTGTCACCAAATCCATTTTCAATGACACTTTTGGTGAGGGTCGTTAAAGCCCCATCACTAATTTTCCCTTTGGTGACACTTTTGGTGAGGGTCGTTAAAGGCCCATCACTAATTCTCTTTTTGGTGACACTTCAGGTGACGATATTTTATTGACCCTCACCAATGCTCTTTTTGGTTACTTTTGGTGATAGTCAAAAAATGTTCATCATCATTGGTCATTCCAATGAGTTTTTGATGAAGCTATGTACTTGTTACTATATTTGTTGTCAAAAAATAATGATTTAAGACCATTGTTGTGGAGTCTTTTTTATTATGTGTCCAAGGTCATAGTGGTTATAATAGTCAGTAAATTTGTTAAGAATTAATTAGTGTGTATCATTTCCCTCAAGTCATAAGAATATAGTTTTCCTATGAGTCAACACATGATTCATTTCTATTAGGTTTATTATCTAGCAAATATCCTTTAAATAAAGTTCCACTTGTTTGTGTAGGAACTATAATATTTAATACATAATCCAGCTCTATCAATTCTATTAATGAGAGAGACCTAAAATTCCTTGGCACCTCACATGTCTTGGAATATCTTTGTACCTAGAACATCTTGCCATGAGTAGGATGCCCAAGCGCATGTTGCCATGCCCTGGCATAGCATAACACTCCCCTATCACGTGTTGGCATGGAATAGAACACCTTGGAAAAATACTGCATTGAAAAACATTAGAAGTTAGCACACATTGGCACTTGGCATGAATTGGAACATATTATAAGTGTGCCTAGCATACCCCTTTTGAAAAAGATAAAGTCCCGACTTATAAACCCTCTTATGTGTTCATTTCCTTTCATTTTAGCTTGTTTATTCCTTTTTTTGCCTTGAAACTCCTTGATGCATATTGGCATACTATGGCACCATGCACATCCTAGCATGTCTTAGCACTTGGAATCCCTTGGCACTATTTGGCACATGCTAGCACACCCCAAAAATACCTAGCACACTCTAGCACTTCTTGATATTCCATGATATTACCTGGCGTGCCTTATCCGTGCTTAGAATACCTTGTCACTCCATCCTTGGCATGACAACTTGCACTCATTAACACTCCCCGATGCACCCTTATATTCATTCACTTCCATGCATTTTGACCTAGTGCTCCCTTGTTTTGTCCTAGTACTCCCTAACACTCCTCAACATGCATTGGCACTCTCTAGCACACCTTAGCACTCTTTGATATGCTCTTCCACTTCATAGTATGCATCACACTCCCTGATGCACATTGGCATACTGACACGTGTTGGCACCTGGCAAGTATTAGCATGTTTGGCATGCGTTGAGATGACTTGGTATGATTTGGCATGGTTTACATTAAATTTATTTGAGATTAATTATTGGAAACTAGATGAGAAGAAAGAGAGGAAGATTTGGCACTTAGAATGCATTGACACTTGGCACTTGGCACCTATTGGAACGTAGTGTTGGTTTTCCTAGCATGAACCTCATGGAAAAGGTAAATTGATGACTTATTAACCCTATTATGTGCTCATTTACTTGTAGTTTAACTTGTTCCTCCCTTTTGTTCCCTTGACAACCCCTGGCATGCATTGTCACACCCTTGTACATCTGGGCATGCCTTCGCACTCGACACGTCTTATCTTGTTTGACATGTCTTCGTACTATCTGGCACATGTTAGCATGCCCTAACATTTCCTAACACACCTTGGCAGTCATGACCTTACAACTAGAATTACATTTTTCCATGACTTGGGAACATTACATTCACTACAACACCTTGGCACTCCCTAGTTTTCACGCCCTTTATCATCCTCCACAATGTCCCAGGCTGATGAGGAGATCGATGTAGGTAATCACAGACAAAGCTTTTAGTTTGGTAGCTAGTCCTACCAAACCAGATAAGGATCACTCTATGGAATCACAACAAAGAGATGAATGGAATGTAAAGTATTTTAGGCTAGGTAGCGAGGTTCAAGTGGGTTTTAGAAAATTTAGGGTTTTGTTGCTGGATAAGGGAGAAAAACCTAGTAGCTTGGTCAGAGGATCAAAGCGTTACAACAAAAAATACAAAAAGGAGAAAGGTAGAATTATTTTTGTGACGGATCTTAGGGTTTTTCGGTGTAGTGTAGTGTTCATAAGAAGCAAAAGGTATTAATGAGCATGAAACATGAATTCATTAAGCAAGAAATAAAGTAACACATAATGATTTTTCCATCAAAATAGAGCTTTATGAAAAGAATTTTGTTTATAAAATGTAAGGAAAACCATTGAATAATTGATGAATGGAAAGAGAAGATTAATATCTTTCATATAAAGCTATAACAGAGAAAAAATAACATCACAATCTTACTGCACATGAATTCCTAGATAATAGTTGCAAATTGTGTCCTTTGATTTCTAGAAAATGTCTAAGTGCAAGCTACAATAGTTCTCTCCTCTGAAATCCAACCCGTTCTATCACTGAAACTGATACATAAAGACCAAAACAAAATCTCCCCACTCTTAGGGGTTGAATCAATGACTCTAGGAACTATTCCATGAGGTGTTCTAACCAAACCCTAATGTCTAGGGAAGTTAAAAACAACTTCTACAGTTAACTTTAACTCCAACCTCTCTCATAAACGAGGTAAAAGTTACATGAAAACAACTTATAAATACTAACCACCCATAATTTAAATTTAATTTTACCCTTCACATTCATCTACTTCACCCTTTTGACTTTTACTAGATTCAAACTAGGAATTACAAAAAATTACATAGTGAAAATTTTACAAAGATCTTAGAAATTTCCAGGTGTACAACGAGCTATTGGAGGCCATTTTTGAGTGCCTTTATGAAGTTCAAATCTATATCAAAAGCCTTTTCTTGAAATATGGGAGAGTGTAGACGTCTTTAGAGTATTGTTTCACTTAAAGTGACCAATGTTTGGCTAAGATATGGCCATTCTCCCAAGGTGTCTCTAGGTGCGCAACGAAATGGAAAGAGGTGAGAAAAGGTGTTTTTTGGCCTCTTGTTTTCAAATTTCTCAAAACCTGAGTCCCATACCAGGAAGGTGGGAAAATGGGGTTTGAGATGGGGTCATAAGCTTTCCAAAAATGCTGATTTTACGTCATTTGGAACCCTGAGGAAGAAGCAAAGTGTGATCTCATTGTGCTGCTAGACAAAAAATTGCTAAAAAATTGCAAGTCTACACCAAAACACAAAAGTTTCTCCAAACTCTCCCAAAATTTGTCCAGAGATGCCTCCTTATCACACCCAGAACTTGCTAACACTCCCTATCATACACTATTATTCATTCATTTCCATGCAATTGAAACTAGTCCTTCCTTGTGTTTCCCTAACACTACCTAACATACCTTGTCAATGCGTCCTTAGCACACCAAGAACTTGCTAACGCTACCTATCACACACCCTTATTCCTTCATTTACATACAATTGAAACTATTCCTCCCTTGTGTTTCCCTGGCACTCCATAGCATGTGCTGGCGCCACACCCTAGCACCTGACACCTCTTGGCATGCCTTAGCACTTGACATGTCTTGGAATGACTCACATGCCTTGGAACTTTCTAGCATGTGTTATATCTTCCTAGCATTCCTTTCACACCTTGGCACTCCCTAGTTATCATGGCCTCATAGATATCCTTACTTTTTTGTGACTTTGGAACCCAACCAATTCATTGAAAAAATAGTGTTGTCCCTAGACAAAAGTCTCCATTTGTCTAAAATTGATTTTTCCATCCCCTTATCGTAATTGTAGGCTTACCTATTGCAAGTCCTATTATGAAATTATCCTAATATACTTCGTCCTTGGGACACCTGGAAGACACTCTTATTCGTTTGTTTCCATGCACTTTGACCTAGTTCTCCCTTGTGATGCCCTCACACTCCCCAACACTCCTTAACATGCATTGACATTGTCTGGCATGTGTTATCACATATCTTCATTCCTTGGCATGCCCTGGCACTCCTTTATTCCTCATAACTACCCTTATTGGTTTTAAGACTTGGGAACCAACCAAGTCCTACCTCGACTACAACCTGTTGACCAAGTTACAGTTACTACAACTATACTATCCCTTGTTCACCTAAGAATGGCCTATAACTCATCTTAGACTACTCATGCCCAATCTTAGCTCCTCTAACTTAAGAAGTTACCAAGTCAAGGCTCATGTCTAACCATGGCCATAAAACAACTAAGAAACATAGTTTACATCTTGACATGGCATAGTACTTGGCATGTCTAACAATCCCTTGGCACTATGTGGCACATGTTGGCATTCCCTGCATGCCATGGCATGCTTTAGCACTACCTATCATACCGTACCACTCCTTGACATGTCATGGCACTCTTGCATGCCTTGGAAATACCTACCATATAACTTTGTCACTCCCTCCTGAGCACACTTGGAATTCACTGACACTCCCTATCATACAATCTTATTCATTCATTTCCGTGCATTTTGAACTAGTTTTCCTTTGTGTTTATGTCACACTCCTTAACACTCCCTGACACGCATTGGCACACCCTGACACGCATTGGCATACCCTAGAAAGTTTCCCTAACACTATCATTTCTTGGCACCACCTAACATACCCTGTCGTCCCCTCCTTAGCACACCTAGAACTTGATGACAGTCCTTGTCACACACTCTTAGTCATTCATTTCCATGCATTTGAAACTAGTGCGCCATTATGTTTCCCTGGCACTCCATAACACTCCGTGGCATGCATTGGCACACCCTAGCACCTGACACATCTTGTCATGTTTCCCTGGTTTCTAATAAGCCTTAACACTGCCTATCATACCTTATCACTCCCTCCTTAGCACACCTAGAACTCACTAACACTTCCTGTCAAAAAATATTAATCGTTCATTTGCATGCATTATTTTCACCTATTTCTCCCTTGTGTTACCTTAGCACTCCTTAACACTTCCTAGCATGTATTTTTGATGGAAAAAAAACTATATATAGGGCAACTCATCCTCCATTTGTGGACAAGCAAATTTGGTTGAGTCTGTAATAAGAAGTGCGAAGATAACCAACCAAGAGAAGGAAACAAAGGGAGAAGATTTTGGTGTTGTTTAGCGGTCTATTTTAGGGCTAATAGATCCACACGTGCGAAGGAAGGAATAAGTATCTACTATAGTAAAGGTCGAAGATCTTGTTATTGTCCAAGAAGTCGAATCAAGGAAGAAGATAAGCAAGGTTACATGCCGAATTATAATAAGAGTTCATACCATCCAAGCGAAAATGATCAAGGTTCAAAAGGTTGTTCAACCACACATTCTAGGGTTTATGCAAGAGGGCCAAGAACTACAAATCTGATCCATCGAACTGGAATTCGAAGGATAGTCGATTTATTGAAGGAAGAAGCTTGATCATCATTGACGCAAGGAAAAATAAGGAAGTTGAATCAAGGAGGCTTGTGACTTAGTCTTGGAGAGGTTATTGAGTCAAGGGTCTAGGCCATGGTCTTGGTATTCATCAATTGAAGTCTATATAAGAAGAAGATCTCGTTTGGGTTTTCCTCTCATTTTGGAGAGGTTTTGGCCCTGGTTGATCGCATATTTTATGTCTCCTGTCTCCTCATTGTTTATGCACTGGTAGATGTTTGATGAAGAATATTGTTTTGAGAATTTTTTGTTATTGTGGATTAGTCTTGAATGTGTTTGTGTACGAAAAATTGGTTGGGTTTGTAAACTATGAGTAGAGCAATGTTTGATTGATGCATGCTTCCTACAATAGAATATGTCTCTTACTTAAACAATTAATTTAGTGGAAACATGGGTATTTGGAAAATTATTTTGGAATTTATGCACCTTACAAGTACATCAAATCATATAATGCATAAATGTAATGGAAAGTTGTAACATGTTACATCATAGAAAGGATGTTGATAAAATATGATAGCTTAAATGTACATGATAGTTTGGAAAGGCGGGGAATAACTCTTATTTAGTCATAGGTAGCCTAATCAATTCCTTTTTTAATATTTAAATGTCCATGATGATTTTGAAAGTAGGTGGGTAGCAATTCTTACTCATGTCATAGATAGCCTAACGAGTACTTTTCTCTATCTAGAATGATACTAGATACAAAAATTTTTTGTATTGTGTGCTTCTTCAAATTTTCTTATAATATATCATGTTAAAAAACCTTTAAAATAAGCTTCTCACTTTGGTTCTTGCATTTGTTGTAAAATCTAAACCTAGCTTCTGAAAGTAGTGTTATTCTAGAGGATACCAACAATATTTTTCACTCCATAAAGTTTTTAACCTATCTTTAGTCTTTGATGAGTTTTTTTGGATGATTGTACTTTAAAAATAAAGATGCATATGCAATTTTCTCACTTGCGAATTTAGAATCAATGAAAAAAATCAAAATAATTACTTACATTTATTTGCAGAGTTTACCTAAAATTGATGGAACATGATGATTACATCAAATGAGTGTGAAATTGAATTTTGAAATTTTATTAATGTCCTCAATGCTTGGAAAATGTAATGGGATTAGATGATAAGTTAACATGTAAGGTATTTAGTGAGACATTGCTTCTCTTCTAAGAAAATTATATCTAAACCAAGTGCAATACCAGGGAAAGAGAGGATTATGTAGTGTGCAAAGCTTAGTTGTGTGGGTTTGGGGCTAAGGCATAGTTGCTCCATTTAATTGAAGTAAAATGAGAGGAAATGAGGCAATGCATACTTTGTAAATCTTAGCTATGAGGATTTGGGGTTCAAGGCTTAGTCACTTCACAATTGAAATAAATGGAGATGAAATGAGACAAGGAATTGCAAATTATTAGTTATATGTAATGAAATTAAAGTGAGTAAACACAAAGTATCAAAGTTCGAAGTAGAATCAACCCTTGTGTATGAAAATTCAGTCAAGCATTTTTTATGGCTGAATTCCCCCTCAAATATACATTTGATTAATGCAAAATCTTAGAAAACCACATTTATGTAATCGAGGTATCCCTCTTAGATGCACAAACCTTTCCCCTTGGCTTCCCATTGACTTTGAGGTTGTGTTCCCCTACACTCCTATATGCTTACTAGGGATACTGCACTCCAACATGATGGATTCTAAGATATATTGTGATAGGGGGGATGAGGGTTTCGGAAATTCTTGTTGCCACAGGAAAGTCTTGCCATGTTTAGTTCAACAATACGGTAGCAAAATGCTCATGTAGAAGGAATTATGGTGCTTTTTCAATTGCGGGGAATAGAAATGCCATACATTATGGTGCTTCCTTGTACAATATTACCAATTCATGGAGAAAGATCAATGGTTCCTTGGGTGGAACTATACCAATGTGTGGGTGGGACCAGGCTCATGAGATTCATTTTTTACTACCATCACAATGAATTGCAACCAAATTGACTCATGAGATCCATTTTTTATTGCCATAACAATGAACTACATCCAAATTGGTTATAAAAGATTACATTGTTAAAAGTTAATTTTTATCTTTAATGTTTGACATAATAATTATAAAACCAAATCTCATTTGTTTAAATAACATGGAAACCCATAATATTAGTATTAGATAATTAAACATTAATAAAAAATATTTATTATTTTTTTATTAATTATATAAAATCCAAATTTGAATTTGTTTAAAATTACAACTTACAACTTGGTTAATTATTTTGTAATTTTGAAAAATAAAAAATATAATTTTTTGAAATGAGTATACAATAAGATAAGAAAATGTACATTCCATACATTTTGATATATTCATAAAATATAACGTTTTTAAAATTTATAAAAAAATAAATAATTATAATTAAAAATGTTAACGATCATCCAAATTAAAAATTCAATTTCTACCACGTTTTCTTGCCTGCCTTAGTGTATTTGAATGAATGTTGAGTAGTTGAAAAAAAAGAAAAGACCATTTTGCGACGTTTTATTCCCCGCCTTACTGCATTCGAATGAATGTTGAGTAGTTGAAAAAATAGGAAAGCTCAATATGTGGCGTTTTCTTCCCCACCTTAGTGTATTCGAATGAATATTGAGTAGTTGAAAAAAAAGGAAAGACAAGAACAAGTTTTCTTCCCCGCCTTAGTGTATTCGAATGAATGTTGAGTAGTTGAAAAAAAAGGAAAGACCACGGGCACAGTACAATCTGATTTGTGGCTATATGGAAATAGGTATAGGTTGCTGGATCAATCTTTAGGGTTTCTAGATCGATGGCCATTCTTAGAATTGATTTGCAAATTTGTTTTATATTTTCACATGAAATGTATGTTGAGTAATTGAAAAAAAAAGGAAAGACCACGGGCACAGTACAATATGATTTGTGGCTCTATGGAAATAGGTACAGGTAATTGGATCAGTTTTTAGGGTTTCTAGATTGATGGCCATTCTTAGAATTGATTTACAAATTTGTTTTATATTTTCACATGAAATGTTGCAATAACTCGCTGGCAGTTATTGTTTCATGGTTCAATTTGGACACATTTAGAAATAAGATTGAGGAGGATCTCTTGAATGGCTTGCTCACAAAACATGGATCTATTTTTGCTGGGCAAATTTGGACCACGATGGAAGGATTAGAAGCCTTGGTCTTGTTTCAAGAGCCTAAGAAAATACTTGCATAGGTACCATTTCTCTCCTTTAATTCCTTCCTCGATTTCAATTGCTTCAAACAATCTACCAACTTTTTCACCTGAAATTAGGTTATTTGGGTTTTTTTTTTTTAAGAATTTAGCTTCAAATGAACTAGCCCCACAATTACTATAGTGGCAATGAAATTTATATTAAATATAGGTTGAACTCTTATAGTAGTTTGGTAGTATACCACACTAGAAATTACAAAAATAATAGTTTGGTAGTATACCACATGATGAAAACAACGGAAAAAACAACAACGTAAACTTCTCAAGGTAACTCCCTGCCCTCCCTCATTTCAATGCAACACGAAAATATTTTCTTTCTCTCTTTCCATTTCATGGCAGTTCTTATAGAAATCTCAATTTCAAGCTTTGTTACCAGAAACAGAACAGAAGTCTTAGTATATGAAAAAAACCCTATAAAAAATGGAACAATACGGAAAACGATGTTTTATATGGTAGTTTTCATTTTCTAATGCAAGAAACTGGGTTTTCCAAAAACAGTTCGTTTCTTGAAACTGTTTTATGGGAACCGTTAATCTGGTTCATTTGCAATATGGATCTCTTCCCGATTGGACGTTGACATGAATCATAAAAAGCATTGGTTTTCTGGATATTTTTTGAAGGTATTTTCATAGTCTATGGTTAGAAGTCAACCATATATAGCTTAGGTGCGTTCTCCCTAGTGACAACACCTTGCAATAGTGTTTAATATATATTTAAGAATGTTGACTATTTAGGGATTTTATTAGTTAAGGTTATGTTATTTTTTTAATTGTAGCCTTTGATGTGTAGCAGTGTATGGTTAAGTTTTTACAATTTTTTTTTGTTATTTTTGTGTTGCTTTTATTTAAAAGTGGATTTAGTAATTGTATCTAATATTTAAAATGTGTATTTTTATATAAAATTATATATATATATTTTTTTGTACGCTAAAGTATGACCTTTAATTTTCTATTGAACCAGGTTGAAATAAGTACAAGAATTTGGTGGCCTCAACCTGCCCCAGAGGGAAACCGAGTCTGTTGGCTACCTTAAGTCTTTATAAGCCGACTAGTATCAAAAAAGAATAAGTCTGTCTATCCATGCAAGATGAACTATACTGCCAAAAATATTGATCTGATTTCCTATCAACATTAGAAACTATAAACAAAAAGGAGAGCTACTTCTTGACTAACTATCAAGGAAACCATGAGCAAAACTTAAAGGATTAATCTACTGCGTTTTCAGGAGGGATGTCTTCATCTTTTGTTACTGGAACTATCTTCTTCAGTTGTTGTTGAATCTCTTCTAACTTGCTGTCCTGCATGCGCAGAGTGATCTGGAGGTTCTTCATTTCTCTCCTTAAGTTTGGGATGCCCTGAGCCATCTCTGCCATTTCCATTGCCATATGCTCCATAGCTTTTGCCAGTAATCTCTTTAATACCCAGTATACATGAAGGGCCTTCTTGTAAAGAGATAGGCATCCCCTGGTATTACCCGGTTATGGAATCAAGCTACCTCAGTCCTCCATCTCTGGTTCTAAGTCCTCCTACATTGCATTGGCCTCTAGTTCTTGGATTATCCTGCGGATATTAGCGTCGGTGCCTTCGTTATATGCTTTTTCGCCCTCCTATACCATATGCTTCATGGTTTTCTGGCCACGTCTCTAGCCAACTGGAGATGCTGGTCTCTGTTCCTGTCTGCAAAGTTGACGACCTCTACCTTTGCCCCTATGTCCTCTTCCTCAACCTGGGTGTGTGGGTTTGTTCTGGGTGGGTGTCTTGCTTCCCTATCCAACTTCGAAGGATATATTCCCTGTAAATTCCTCACCTCCAGGCCCTCGGGTTTTCTTTTCCAGGTTCATTTTCTCCTCTTGCTAGTCTCTCCCAGGGTTTCTGACTTTCCCTACTCCTCCTTTCCTCGAGTGGATTTGGTGAAGCTTCTCTGTGGTCTTCGCTTCCTCCCTAAACATCTGTTCTTCTATCTCCACCTGGCCCTGATCTATGTCCACCCGCATTCCTTGCATGGTTTTATCCTGACCTGTCCGGCTTCCTCCCTTGCTCGTGTCGGCCTCTGCCTTCCCCATGCTCTCACACTCTGTCTTCTGACTGATATTGAAATAGGTGAGCTCCTAGTCCTTCTCCTTTCGACGGTCTTCTACAGCTGTTAGACCTCTTTCCGTTTCTATACTCCCGCCTGTAATCTCAGTATAGGCAGTGGACTGATTCACGTATACATTTCTACTCCCAAGGAAGGTTGCAGAGCGTGCCACCTATTAGCACTCAAATCCGCCTCAGGCTGAGGAAGGCAAAACTCAAGGCAACATCATACCACGCTCAGCCTCGTAGCTAGCCCTACGAGGACAGGAGAGTGCTCTCTCCGGGTATATCTCGGCAAAAGGTTTTCAAAGGGGCTGAGATGACCAATAAGGAATACTGATCTTAGGCTAGATATTAAGTGCAGAGGTTTAAAGGTGATTTTTTGGGATTTTTGTTGAATCAAAGGGAAAAGAAATTTTGGGTGCGGGGATGAGACACAGTTTCTGCAGAGGTCTGAATGGAGCAAGGTAGGCAACTATTTTGATGCTTTTAAAGTGATGAGGTGAATAGATCAGACAGGTGAGGAGCTAAGGAGAGCAAGCAAGCACAAGGGTTCTCCTTAAACTGAAGAAAACATGGAAAATTAAACAAATTTAAAGGCAGAGCATAGCAAATTTATGGATTCTACCTTAACACTTCATTTGTTCAATTGCAGAAGATGAGAGAGGGAAAATGACACACATAAAAAACTTACAAGTACTGAAATAAGCACACCATCAAGACATAAAGCCACAAGAATTCCAAATAGTGCTGCAAATACCTGGTCTTCCCTTTGCCAAAATGCTGAAGTAAAATGTACAATAAAGTCTCAAAGCCTCTTCCCAAAGAGTCCAACCATGAAAATGACTAAGAAAATACATAATATAGGCAAGCTAACACATTCCCTTGCCTCTAGGGGTCGAGCTCATCATCCTAGGAGCTGTTTCAACCAATTCTAAACAAAGCACTATAATCTAGGCAGTCAAAACAACTTGCCTCTATAAGCTAGGAAACCAATTCATTCATTAAATGTTTGCTATTTTATGAATGAATAATCTAGAATAGGTAAATAAGTGTCAAGTCAACATAAAATTACATTAGTTACATGAAGGAGGGTGAAAAATCCCATCACAGGTCAAAATTGGGCGAATTCCTGAGCTGGAAGGTGCAAAATGTGCAAAAAATCCTAATGCGTAGCGCGCCTGAGCCCTACGTGTAGTGCGCCTTTCCACCTACTTTTGGGACACTTCCTGGCATCCAAATTGAGCTCAGGTTGGCTTGTTGGAAATCCCTGGATATCTACTTTCCAACCCAATTGGAATTTTCCAATTTGATGTCCATTTGCCCCTCCAAACGTGCATTCTCCCAAGGCTGCTACCTGTGTGTCCAAAAATGGGCAGTGAGGTCAATTTTTGCATGTTTTTTTGACCTTTTGGGGACCCAAACCTTGATGAAATGCCTTGGAAGTGGCTAAGAAGATGTTTTTGATCATGAAAAATCCAAAAATGCAAACCTTTCGTGATTTGGACCTCCCAGTCTTCAGGGTAGCGCGCGTTGAGCCCAAAAACCTGTTTTTTACATAAAAATTTCAAAATTGACAAAATTTTCCCCAAATTTCTTGAAATTTGGGCTGGGGGTCCCCAATCAAGTACTATGCTCAATCAAAGAGGCTTCGGCCAAAATTTGGAGTGGATCGGGCCTTTTCCGCCGTTTTAGTGCCTTGCTCAATCGCCTCTTAAGGATCTTAATTTTTGCTTTGCAAACTTGCATGCGGGCCCAATAATGATTCTTCATGTGACGAAGCAAGTCTTTGTCTCTATTGGCTTTCACCAACAATCCCTCCAAGTGTCGGTTGACCTTCTCAAGCACAAATTGCCATGCCACAGGTGTCAAGTCACCTGGTCTTTTACGGGCCAACCTACGGCCTTCACGGATTCGTTGCAGCTCTATAAGTGTGTGCTCGTCCTCTAACTGTTTATTGCGCTGCTCTAGGTACCTGATATATGAAACTGTCTCATCATGACTAGTAACAAAACCTGATGGTTCACGTGAAGGCCTCTCCTCATGCTTGGGATTCTTGCCCTTATCCTGTACTTGCGGTGCTGCTGTTGAAAGCGAGGCCCCTTCCACATGAGGTGGAGATAACACTCGCTGTGCTGATGAAGTCAACGAGACCCCTTCCACCCCGGGTGGAGATAGTACTCCTCGTGTAGATGCAAATAAGGCCCTATGTCCTTGCTGATATGTCACACATGCTGGAGTGCTGACATGCTCTATCTCAGGAATATCAAACTGATGTGAAGGCCCTCCCTTGTCATGAACAATCTCAGGAGGTGGCTGTGGCGCTGTGAAAAGGTCACGAGAAATAAAATCCTCCCAAGTAATGCCCTGCTGTGCCAACTGATCCATCACTATGATTTTGATAAATGCATAATGATAGATGCTTTTATGTTGATGTGCTGGGATCTTCCTTTGTACTAAAGGCACCATCCTCTCTATGTTGTGACACATGAAAAATGGAATGTTCATCATACGTACCCTTGTAAAATGCATCAACAAATGGACATGGTACGCGTAGAGACGTGAGAATCTGCCCTCACAACTGAAATATCGAATGATGAGTTTCATCAATGGTGCATACTCATCCCTTAGGAATCTGAAAGGAAAAACTGCAGTCAAGTGTCTTGCACATCCGGGCTTAATATATGGCTCATAGTGAAATCTGTCTAACTGCTGGCGTTTACTCCATTCCTCCCCTACATTTGGTATCCCAGTGGCCTGAGAAATAGTCTCGGGTGACAAGGTGAAATTCACTCCGGCAAGGTTTACATGACCATCCTACAAATGTAGAACAAATAAACGGACTAGTTCCCGATGATGCTGGATTTGTGAGATCCGCTCACAGTATTCAAAACATGATAGATACCGAAAACAGTCCATTGCAAGTGGACAAGCTTGCAATTGAGCCAAAGAGGTAAGCTCCTCCCTGACATGCCGACCACCTTTGCCACCTTTGTGATACCTCCTTGGCACACTTACCTCTAGTGTAGAATCACTATCATAATCCTGCTCATAAGCTGACTCGGTCTCTGACATGTTATATATGCTGATATACAACTGTGTGCAAAATTTGACTGTAGACTTTTTCTTTCTCTCAAAATGTTGTGACCAAGGGGACACAAATATACAAGGGAAATGTTAGGAAAGGGGAAACATTAGGGAAATGGGGACAATGGAAATAAAAAAGGAATTTAGGGAAGGGAAAGGACATGAAAATCTTGAAGTTTTAGGGTTTGGGATGAGGTAGGGTCTGAAAATATGTTTGTAGTAGAAGGGAGGGGTTTAGGATTTGAGGGAGAATAGTGTAGGGTTTTAGGAGGAATTATTGGGGAAAATAATGGTAAATATAGGGGATGGGGAATCAAAAGGAAATAGGAAAATGAGAACCTTGGTTAACATTTACTTTTGAAACCCTACAGGAATCTTGGCATTTAAATCCTTACAGAAAATTAATGGACAAGGAGGGTTTTTATACTTGGTTTTCCATGGCAAATATATCATAATCTCTTACATAAACCGTCCAAAAACCAAGAACAAGCCATCAATGTAAGCCTACCTGTGATTTGATGCTTGAGAAGAGGCATTTTAGTGATTTCTGGCCAAGTTCTGGGCATACACTTCAATGCGTAGCACGCCTCACCCAACACGCCGCGCGCCCCTGATGCGTAGCGCCCGTGCAAAATTACACTGAAAATTTCGGCCTGATGCGTAGTGCGCAACCGATGCGTAGCGTGCCCAACTTGATCCATAGGGCGCCTTGGAAACAGCCCGATTTGCCCTCAAATTCACAAAATCGCCTTAACACAATGCTCTTTGCTTTTGGAATGTAGAATGGGTTGCAAATGAGGAGAAATATCTTCATATAGACTCCTTGTTGATTTTTGCTTAACCCAAAACCCATTTTCTTATGTTTGGCTGTTGACACTTTTTGAAAATTAATAGGCTTTGACCATTTTGATTTCCCCTTTAAAATTGGTTGAAATAATGATTTTCTCTGATAATTTTTGCAGGGATAGCTCTGATATGCTCTGGCAAAGGAGACTAAGGCTGCACTTGAACGATTTGAAGAATTGAAAATTTTGACAAATTTTACAAAAATGAGATGGCAACTTATCTTCAAGACAGAGTTTTGAAGAGAAGTCCTAATTCAGCTGTACAATGATGAAAATTATTGAAGTGATGATCTATCAAAGACATCCCTCTGGCCTGCTGGTCTTCTAAGACTTTTTCAATACAAAATTGACTCAACCCTAGACCTAAGACCTCAAAATTTAAAACATGATTGTAAATGACCTTTGAAGACTTATTTTAATAAACAGGCCTAAACCAGCAGTGCCAAGCACGAGGGGAATGAATGACATAACCCACTCCATCAGAGTTATGGCATGCCTAGCGAAATGCAACTGATCAAAACTGGTGGGATACCTAATCATGAAATGCAAAAGAGCTTTGATCTCTGGTGGAGGGATAACTAGACCGACTCTAACACCACCTAGCCTTGAAATCCTTGCTTCTCCTTTCTTTGGCGCATGCAGTCCTTAGGATCGCCCTATCCTACCCTTATTAATCCCGTGCTAGCTACTTGACGCCCCATCATTTTATCGACGCCGATCTTACCATCTTCCTTCATCATTTGATCACCGCCGTTCTTGCCACCTTCCTCCTTCATTACTCTGTCACCTCTATTCCTCGGGATTCTACCGAACCTGCAAAGCATCACAATGTCCTGTATAATTATGTTGTTTCGTGGTGGCTTGCATTGCCACCTTCCTGCCTTCATTACGTTCCCGCACGTCGCCACCTCTTCCACCCCAATTAGGGGCCATCTGTAGCCTTTATCATGAAGTTGTACTCTCATTGTCATCCTGGGTAATGATTAAAGTAAGGGTCTCCAATCGTGGCTTTTCCATTTGAGTTGGCCATATACTATCTACCTTTCCATCCTGTTCATTGCAACTCCAATTAGCTAGGGAGTTTGCTGCTTTATTATCGTCCCTTCTAACATGGTTAAAGATTTTGTAGTCTACGTGTTTCATTATGTCTGCCAGGTCCTGTATTAGTCCTACCGTCCTCCAGCTCTTTGCTACCTATTCCCAATCCTTTCCGTTATTCAGTTTCCTAAGAATCTCTATAACTAACTGTGAGTCTCCTTCAATCTCCAACTGTGTATATCCATTTCTTATTGCTATTCTGATGCCTTGGTAAACTGCCATCAATTCAGCTTCATTATTACTCATTATGCCTCCCCGATCCGCATAAACCCATTTGGTTCATCCTTGATTATCTCTGAAGATGCCTTCAAATCTTGCTGGCCCTGGGTTTCCTTTAGAAGCCCCATCAAAATTTAGTTTGATGAAGTTTTCTCGAGGGTATTTGAACTTGGATGTGCTCTGGTTCTAGATGATCTGGTTTCTTTTCTTTTGAGGATAAATCATGCCATACTCCAGATTTACATTGGCTAAGATTAAACCCTCCTCTGGGGTTGTTTTCCAGTCCTCTTCCTCCCAGGTCTCTGCTAGAATAGTTTCTCTTATGAGATTTTGGTTTCGATTCCATATCATTTCTAGAGGATTAGCTTTGTCTTGAAATATTCTTTGATTTCTCTCTTTCCATATTAGCCATATATTAAATCCCATTACTAGACTCCAGGCTCTCCTAACCACCGGACTTGAGAATTGACCTTTTCCCCAATGGAGGATGGTTTGTTTGATGTCAAGGGGATCCCTGTTTGATTTTCCAAAGAGGTTCCTGACTTCTTCCCATTTTTGCTAGGCAATAGGGCATGAGTTCAAGAGGTGTTCCTGCATTTCTGTGTCCCGTTTGCAAAGGCTACATCTAGGAGGTCCATAGAATCCTCGCTTTTGTATCTGGGCCCAAGTCAGGATTCTTCCTTTTCCTACTAACCAGGCGAACAAAGTTACCTTTGGCCACCAGTTGTTCTTCCATATTTGTTTCCACACTGGTGCATCCTCTTCTTGTTCCTGATGAGTGGTTAGATAGTAGGCTTCCTTTACCGTGAAAGTTCCCTTTGTGGATCTACCCCATCGAAGTATATCCGGGCCTGTTCTAATTTTGATTCTTCTTGATTCCATTTCTTTTACAAGTAGCGCTCTCTGATCAGGATCTATGTTACTGTCCCATTCTTCTGGATTCCTCCAAATTCGCCAGGTCTCATCTTGCCTTTCTTCTTTCCAATATTCGTTAACATAATGTAACCCTTCCGCTGTAGCCTTTTGATATGTATTTTGTAGGGCTTGTATCTCTATCATCCTCTCTCTTTGCTGCCAAGCTTCCTCCCAAAATGTGGCTATATTTTCGTTTCTTATTTCCCAGAAAGCATGCCTGTCTATAATATATTTGTTTTGACTGGCCAGGTCCCATATTGTGGAACCTCTTAGAACTTCCTCCAATCTAAGAATGTCTTCATCAGTTGTGGGCATAGAGTATTTTTGGGTCCAAATCGTTTTCCATAGATATTCTTCTCCCCTTAACCATCTCCACCATAGCTTTGCTCCTAGAACTTTGTTCACAGTGCGTGGATCCCTAAGACATAGCCCCCCTTCTTCCTTATGCTTTATTAGGCCTTTCGACGATATTAGGGCCCATTTATTTTGTTGTTTTGGACCTCCCCAGATGAATTTTCTGAATATTTCTATCATTTTTGTACGTACTCCTTTGGGGGCTGCCATTTCTGAAAGAGGATAAATAGGAATTGCTTGTAGAATTGATTTAAGGAGCACTAGTCTTCCTGCTATGTTCAGCGATCAGAAGGACCAGTTTGCCAGTATGTTCTTGAGTTTCTCCATAGTTTGCTGCCAGTTTTCTATCCTTAGAGGGTGTAATGCTTATTGATATCCAAGGTATTTTGTAGGTAATTCTCTAGATCAGAAGCCCAGGGTTCTGGTCAGGTGGGCTTTGACCGCTTCTAGTGTGTTGAAAAGGAAAGTGCATGATTTCTCCCTGTTAATTTCCGTGCCTGAAGCTTCCGTGAAAATGTCGAGAATCTGTTTTACCCTCTTAACTTCTCTTAATGAAACAACACAAAAAAGCATAATGTCATCAACGAACTGCTGATGAGTAATAGGTAAGTTGTTTCCCCATGGCCTCAGTCCTTTGATTTTTCCTTCCCTCAATTCTTTTTTGAGATATCGTCCCAGACCTTCTACTGCAATTATGAACAAGAATGGGGATAAAGGATCCCCCTGTCGCAGTCCTATTGTAGCATTGAATTTTGAGGTTGGTGACCCATTTAAGAGAATGGAGAAATTGGGGGTGGATATCATCTCATATAAAATTATAAATTTAAATGTATAAGGTTTTTTATATATATTTTTATAAGTTAGTAATGTATATATAGATATTGTTATATGTTTTTATAAATTAGTAGTTAAATAATTTAGTTAATTTTTCTAGTTAATTAATTTTTTTATACAAACATTGGGACACAATATTTTTTTTGCCATTAGTCTGGTTTATAACCTCTCAAATGATTGGAAAAGTATTTTGATAAAACCATCCTATAGAGAATTTTATAACTATTAGACTATCTATAATATTAAATATCATCAACCAAAGACATTAATTTAATATATAAAAAATAATAATTATCTATTATCCACCCCATTAATAGTTTTATCCCATAAATACTTTTTTCATCGGTGATAAGAGAGATTATGTTAGGTAATTTGCAATAATAAAGCTTAAGAGAAACAAACTATTGATTAATATGTCTATAATACAAACATACTTTCAACTATGATAAATATGGAAAGTTTCATAATTACATAAAATAGTAATAGAAATAATTGTAAATTTATAAAAATAAACAAGTCTCAAAAATCAAAATACAAAATAGAAATCCATCATTTAATAAATTTTAAATACAAAACAAATAGGAGTACTACTACAAGAAAATACTCCTCTTCTAGCTTCATGACCCGGATTATCCACAGTTTCTTGTTCATTTTGCCAACGTTTCAAACCCCAAAGGGGGTCCATCATCAGGACGAAACAGAAAGAATATGAATGAGAAATTATTATTGAGAGAAGAGAGCAAGCGACCTGGATGTAAATAAACTAAGAACCCTAATTTTATATAATGGCCGACACATGATATAATTTTATTATTAATTTAATTTATATAAATCTTAATTGATTAATTCTTTTTATTAATTAAATTAGTTTATTTATTAATTTTATTATTATTTTATTTTTCAATTGGTTAGTTAGTAAATTTTTGTTTTTAATTAATAAAATAAATTTGTTTATTATCAATTAATAAGACTTTCTTATTTCCCTTTAATTTTAATTTAAAATTTTTAAACCAAATGAATTTTTTTTGTTTGATTAAAATTATTATTTCTTTTAATTTATTTTTTTATTTTAATTTATTTAAAATTCTTCATACCAATTGAATTTTTATTTTTTAATTGATTAAAATTTTAATTTTAATTTTTATTTGATTAAAATTATTTAAAATTGAATTTTTATTTTCATTAAATTTAATTTCAATTTTATTAAATTTTTTCACTTTCATCAAAATTTTTTATTAAATTTTTTTATTTAATAGATTAAATCAAATTAAATTAAATTAAATTAATTTATTAATTTTATTAAAAGATTTTGATATTTGAATATAATTAAAATTATTATACATAATTAAAATTATAATACATAAGATTAACTTCAAATTCATTTCTTTTTATTTAAGAATTAATTTAATTAATTTTATTTAATATAATTAATTAAATTAAATTAGATTTAATTAATTTAATTTAATTAATTAAATTAATATAATTAATTAATTAAATTAAATTAGATTAAATTAATTAAATTAAATTAAATTAATTAAATTAAATTAAATTAATTAGATTAATTTAATTTAATTTAATTTAATTTAATTAATTAAACCATTAATTTAATTAATATAATTAATTAAATTAATTTAAATTAATTAAATTGAATTAAATTAATTAGATTAATTTTATATAATTGTTTAAATTAATTAATTAAACTTACTGAATGAACGACCCCTTATTTTGATCTTATGCTTCCAAGGGTCCGGGGGGGTTTATTTGCTTGATCAGAGGAAGCCAATTTCCACTGATTTCACTCCCATTGTCCCTGTTGAGGTTCTGAGGAAACTTCATAATTTCAATGGCCTCTCTGATTTTCCTTTTATGATAGTTGTCCTCTCTTGCAATTACCCTTGCGTCTTCCAAACACACATGATGTTTGGTCTTGGACGAGTGCTCCGCAAGGGCCGATGAGTGGGATCTTTCATTCTTTATGTCAGCGACATGCTCTTTAAGTCTTATTTTCAGAGACCGACCTATTTCCCCAATATAACACTTGCCACATGAGCAATCGATCTTGTATACTCCCTTGAGTTGCTGTCGATCAATGTTATCCTTAATTGACCTCATCATTTGCCTTATCGTTCCACATGTTGTAAATTGAGTGTCTATGTTCTTCTTCTTTAAAATTTTCGCAATCTTATCTGTAATTCCTTGGATGAATGGAAGGTAAACTTTCCCTTGATATTCCTTCTTGCCTTGAGGGGGATGCTCAGAGAGGGCCCTATCCTGAGCCCTTCTTATAGCCTTCTTAATGCTCCACTCCTTGTATGCAATGTTTTTGAAGACAGAGGTTAAGTTTTCAATCTCATCCTTTATGTGATCAGGGTCAGAAATCCTGAAAGCCCTCACAGCCAGGGTATTTAAGACGCTGGATTTTTGGGAGGGATGATGGTAAGAGTCAGCATGAAGATAGCTATCAGTATGATTTTTCTTCCTGTAGACCTGGTGTCCCAAAGTACCATCCTCTTTTCTACTGATCAGAACGTCCAAAAAGGAGATCTTACCATTCTCCTCAAGCTCCATCGTAAATTTGATTTCGGAAGACATAGAGTTAAGGTGATTGAAGAACTTCTCAAGCTCAGCCCTACCATGAGTCCAATTCAGGTTTGTGTCATCGACAAATCTTTTCCACCATGCTGGCTTCAGGTGGAATGAGTCAAGGGATTTTCTTTCAAAGTACTCCATGTATAGGTTGGCCACGATAGGTGAGAGCGGGGAACCCATGGCGACTCTAGAAATTTGTTCATAATAGTGATCTTGGAAACTGAAAAAAGTGGACCGCAAACAGATTTCTGCAAGCTTCGCTGTTTCAGGATCGGTGGCCATCTTTATAACTTGAACAGCTTCATCAAGAGGAATCTTTGTGAACAAAGATACGACATCAAAGCTTACAAGAATATCTTCCTTATGCACTCTTTTATTCTTAATGAGCTTTACAAAATCACTTGAGTCTTTTATAAAAGAGTCAGTGTTACCAACCAAAGGTTTTAGGATCTTAGCTACATACTTGGCTAATTCATATGTAGGGGAACCAATGGTGTTAACAATTGGTCTAAGGGGAACCCCTTCCTTATGGATCTTTGGTAATCCATAGATTCTAGGAATAACCTCACAGGAGGGAATCAGCTTCTTTTTTAGTCTATCCTCCAGGTTGGTTTCCATGATAGCTTTCTCGACCTGCTTTATCACCTTGGGAATAGGGTTGGAGTTGACTCTTCTGTAACTACCACAACCCAAATGCTCATTCGTTTTGTGTATGTAATCCTCCTTATTCATCACAACAGTGGCGCCACCTTTATCAGCTTTAAGAACAACTATCTTATCATTATTCCGGAGAGATCTAAGAGCCTCTCGCCCCTCTTTACTCAAGTTACTCTTTGGGCGTTTAGACTTCAACAAAGCTAGGGAACATTCCTATCTTAATACTTCCCTGTCGTTTGAGGAAAGACCTTGAGTCCCATTCTCAATATTGCAAATGATGTTTTCAAAGGGAATGTTCTTAGGAGAGACTGCAAATCCCAATCCCTTGCTCAAGATTTTTAACTCTTCAGGGCTGAGAATTATGGATGAGAGATTCACAACTTTCTTATCATGCTTATTGGGAACAATGGGGTTCCTTATAACAAACATATTATTGTCCAAATTATCGCTGGCAGCTCCCTGGCTTGAATTGGTTTCAGCATCAAGATCTATATCATCAAAGTTGCTTCCATTCTTATAAACATTAAAATCATTCATCATTCTATTAGGGTCATTGTTAATGTTCTTAGCTTCAACATTTTTAAATATATTAAAATCGTTCTTCTTATTGTTGTTAGTTTCAACATCTTTAAATATATTAAAATCGTTCTTCTTATTGCTGCTGGATTCGAAAGAGACCTTACTGCTTGCGCTTTCCTCCATAGCACATTTGGAATCGTTACTACTGCTGGAAGTGTGCTCCAGAACGCAGGATATCAATCTGCCCGCGTGCCCATTCAAGTTTGCTGCTTTTTCCTCCATAGTAATTTTGGTTTCCTCCATAGTAATTTTGGTATCAATATCTGCGCGTTCATTACATACAGCTTGCTCCTGAACAACGTGCTTTAACTATGGATCACATTGAACAACGTGTATTAAAGTTTGAACCACCGTGTGGTTACAGTCCTGCTCCACTCCAGCGTGTATGTTACCCATAACTTTACCCATAACTGCGTGCTCATGTATTACAGGTTGAACAACAGCGTGCTTACAGTCCTGCTCCACTCCAGCGTATTTGTTACCCTTATCCATAACTACGTGCTCATGTATTACAGCGTGTTCATTACAAACCATATTGAAATTAATTACTGGTTGATCGATTACTGTGTGCTCCTCATTGCCATTTACTTGAACAGCGTCCTTGATCTCTAATGTATGAACAGCGTGTGTAGCTTCAGCGAATTCTCTTCCAGTGTTAGCGCTGTCCAGATATTCTGCTGCTGGTGAAGCGTTGTCATAGCAAATGCTCAACTCAGTGAAACCCACGCCTTTCTCCAACCTGGCCAGCTTCCTGGACTGTCTTTCCCTGGCGATTCTACCCTCTGACTGGGCCTTCAATGCAGTTTTTGCATCAATTATTTTCCAAAGATCAAATCTGATCTTCTTAGTTAGTTTCAGATGGGAGGAAAGGGCCAAGCGATTAAGCCCTCAAGCATCAAGAGAGATCAAATCTCTCTCTCTCTCTCTCTCTCTCTCTCTACAAACCTCTTTAAGTGAAGAGATTTGATCCTCTCAATGTTTGATCCACAGTTAAAATGGATCTAGGTTGCTTTACTTATTAGCCTTTGAATATGAAATGGATCTAGGTTGCTTTAGTTATTAGCCTTTGAATAGGAAATGGATCTAGGTTGCTTTAGTTATTAGCCTTTGAATAGGATACATTGTAGAAAAATACCATGGACAAAAACCATGGGTTAGGAGTACCATGGGAAAAAACCATGGGCAAGAAAAAACTATGCACTGGATAATTTTATGTTTTTTAATTTTTTTATTTGATTTGATTTTGTTTTATTTTGACTGAGTTAAAATGCCAAATATTATAACATATTCCCCAGGTGGAAAGGGTCTCTTGGCACAAAAATCTAACAACCAAAAATATATTAAGAGGGGCCTAGAATAAAATACCTAGATTATGACATTTCTTTTCAAGACTTCAAGGTCTCTCTCGCTTGTTTTAATTTATGAAAGAAAATTGATGAGAAAAAACTAATAAATTAAATAAATATTAAATACAGAACCATGGAATCTAACAAAACCATGTGCAAAAACTAGCAAATTAAATGAATATAAAGTACAAAACCATGGAATATAACCAAACTAGTGGTCATAACTTTTTTCAAAAGTTATTTTAACATAAACAAATCTAGGGACTAAAAAAGAATGATTTGGTAAGTTCTAACCATGGGTGATAACATTTTTCTTAATGTTATTTTAACATAATCATATTTAACAACTAAAAATGAATGGTTTGGTATGTTATAACCACAAGTGATATTTATATATAATATTTAACTAAGTAGAAATTAAAAAAAAATCACAGTTTAATAATTTATTTCACTTATTTATATTGATCAACCACACTTGTTAATTGGAAACATAGACTCAGATAACAAATTTTAATGGATCCAATAGAATAAAATGAAAAATAATAAACAATAACTAATATCAAGAAAGAATATCTAAATTTAACTATTAAAATTTAACATAAAAATAAATTTACTATACAAAACCATATATATGATGCATTAAAATAATTAATATAATACATGACTACATATAATAATCATTTAATCAATGCAAATACAAATATGAGGTAGCCATTATACACTTTAACAATAATTATGGTAAATAATATATACTAGCATAGATCCATCTTAATTTCGGATATACCAACACCCTAACGGGATCAAATCTCTTTTATAAATTAGTAATGTGTATAGATATTATATATATATTTTTATAAATTAGTAGTTAAATAATTTAGTTAATTTTTTTTCTCACAAACTAGCATTTTAATATCTAGTTCAATTATACTTTTAAAATATATTATTTTTATTATTATAAATATTAGTTTTCTATTAAAATGGATTAAAGATAAATTTTTGAAAGTTTTCTCTTTAGATTTTGCCTTCAAACACATGCTATAGTATTTATGGTTCTGCAAGTGGTAATAGTTTGAGACAACCCTCTATTTTTGGCTCTATATCCAATGGAGATCAACTCAATCTCCACCATCTTATTACCCAACCATGAAAACAATAACCCAATAATTGTGTGGAAAATGATACAATAGATCCCAAAATTGAGGTCCACTCATGTCACATCCAAGAATATATACAATGTATGTGGGATCATGTACTCATCCAAAAAATGCAAAGGCTAAATCAAACTTGAATTCGGTGACAAGTGTTTCTTCACTATTGTATTTTCTAGCGTAGAGGATCAAACATGGGTATTCAAGAATGGCTTATGTGAGAAATGGAAGCTTTGTTGATCACTATAAGTATTAAGGAATGGCCAATGTGAGCAGCTAAAGCCTATGAGCAACTACCTATGAACCATAGTATTCGAGAATGTTAATGATGAATGCTTGGTTTTATGTTTCATATTTTTCTTGTTTTTTCTCTCTCCTCATTTCTTGAATGTGAAACAAATGCTTGGTTGTATGTTTCATATTTGTCTTGTTTTTCTCTCTCCTCGTTTCTTGAATGTGAAATCTCCAAACTCCGTTTCTCGTCTCATTGTTGTTTCTCATTTCGTTTCCCCTTTCTGGTTTCTAGTAACATAGATTTCAAGCCCTTCCTTCTAGCTTTGGTTGAATTTCTGCATTGCTCTCAACTCCAAAAGTAGGTGATAGAAGGGATGGGTAGAAAGCTTGGTACCTGAGATAGAGTTAAAGAGGAAGAAACATTGAGTCAGTCATTGCAAGATTCCTCTCGTGGGGTAAAAAGATCACAAAAAGGCCACAGTAAGTCCCCAAGAGAGAATGGAGATGCTATCGCATTCAGTGGTAACAATCAGAGTATAGTGCAGTGTCATATATTCAGGTCCACCAATGACATCATATTAGCAAAAATCTAAGCATGAAAATATATTGAAACAAAAACAAAAGAGAAACCCTCACTAACTCGTTAGGCCCTTGCTCAATAATAGGCAACATTTGGGTATGAAAAATCAGGGATCCCTTCTTCAAAGTCCCTGTTTTCTTTTATAGATCTCTTCATATTGATGGATGGCTTTGACCCTCCTCGAATGGCCATTGGATGAGTGCTGGGAAGTTGCATTCATTAAAATTCCTCGCAACTGTTTGAAATTTTTTTAATTTAAAACTTTTATACAGAACTTTGACTTTCGCATTTTGTAATTTGGTGCATATGTTTTCCACTCATGCCACATTTGTTTAAATAAACTACATATTTATTTTCTTTTGATTACGTTTCTCAACTATGGTCGTGGATTTATCTTGGAGAAGTAATGAAAATAATATATGTTCCAGGGAATTGAACATATGTTTTTTCATCACTTGTATCGATATACTTTGACAGCACGGGAATGGAAAGTCGAACCCATCACTTCATCACATTATGACCGATACAGACTTCCCTAGCTGTTGAGCACAACAAATATCCCATATCATTCGAAGATATACTAATGTTATTCTTTCACCTTGAGATGGATATATATTGTTTTATTGTTGCAGGGAAACAACTAGTACATTACGATACATCAACTATACTCAAAGGCAAAAACTATTTTTCCTGTACAACCACGTTGAGAGTAATAAGTATCTTCCCATGTGTCATCATAGCAATAGATTCCATTTTGCTAATACATTTTGTTTCTCATTCTAGTGGCCACCATTATTGTGCAAGTTTCTCCTGTCACTTTCTGCCTCCATGAAAGTTGATAAGAAAATGCTAAGACAATGCTAAATGTCAAATTTTAGCAGACATTCTGAAAAACTTTTCGATCCATTTTCTAACAAGGTCCACAATCTGCTTTGATAGTACTATGATGTATATATTCCAAAACTTGATTGTCTTTCATAGCTAGACAACTAATTTGATAAATGATCTCTTTAAATCTATCTTGGACTCGAACGTTATTGGATGTTCTTGAAGATGGGCCAAGTCTTCACCCAAAACATCCAAACATATCAATAACAACACATAGTATAACATAAATATTCATCCTCATCCAATTATTAGATGCGGAAATATTCCTCTAAAAGCCTGGATTTCCCATACACTGGGGTTATTACTTATATAACCCCTGGTTTTAGTTTCTCTTGCATGTTTGATGATTCAACTAGAATATGTCAAAATATAGAGTTCCTTGATGTCTTCACTCCAACTTCTTGGATGCCATCTCAAAGAAAGGCTCAAAGGATATTCCAAATATTATCTTTAGAGGTGGCCATATCGACCCGAAAGGTCGAGTATCCATGCCATCAGTCACAATATTCTATGCATGTGTACATTACCAAGCAATTTATCATCAATAAACATTGTTGCAAGACAATAATTGTTCAAATAAATTTCTGAGACATTCTGGATATCTAAAGAGATTTCCTTTTAAAGTTCAAGTTTAATAAAGCATCCAACATATGGATCATGAAATAGTGGATCCTCACACTAATATATTCACCATGGGACTGAGACAAAGATATACAAATTGTAAACTCCCTCATGTAGATGAGAAAGTGGTGTTGGAAACTCTCCACGTTAGAATTGACATTCTTACCATATTCAAATGGCGTCCTTCCTCAATGTAAACAATTCTTCAATAATATGGCCACTCTTCCACATGTGTCACTTGTCCCAATCCTCATGCTTAATTGGCACACTGCACCTATGCATTTCATTCGACAATGCGTATGTCTAGGGAATTTATATCCACTGTAGTGGGTCTTCATTCCTCTTCTATTACAAAGAAAACTTCTCAGGGTAGGGGAAATCACAACTCCCTGGCCGCTCTCATTTCATTGCAACACGAAAATATTTTCTTGCTCTCTTTCCATTTCACGAGAGTTCTTCAATTAGAAATTTCAATTTAAAGCCATTCCTTCTAGCATTGGTTGAATATTTTCATTTCTATAAACTTTAAAACAAGGTGATAGAAAGGATGGGTAGAAGGCTTGGTACCCAAGCTAGAGTTGAAGAGGAAGAAACATTGAGTCAAACACTGGAAGATTCCTCTCATGGGGTAAAAGGATCACAACAAGGCCATAGTAAGCCCCCAAGAGAGAAAGAAGATGCTATTGCATGTAGTGGTAACAATCAGAGTATGGTGCAACACTGTATATTAAGGTACCATTATCATCCCTTCAAAACTTCGATTGCAGAGGAAAGAAAAAATATTTTAAAAGCAAAATTTGGCAAATTTCAGGCTATAATTAGCAAAGTGGAAAGCTTGCACAATTTTGTTTAGAGACCTCGTGGGCAAGTTACAGATGTTGATACACTCTTTGATCTCACATCCACACTCCTCACTACTGTTAACAGATCACAAAATATTGATGGTGATACTCCAGTTGATTTTATTAGTAGTGATATTCTAAGAAACTATAGTGACTAGGCATTTGGAAGCAGGTCTTCGAGGGAAATGATGATCAAACCCAAATATCATGGAGATATATTGTGCTTTTAGCTGCTTCTTTTTTCCAGCATTGTTATAGACATTTTTGGGCACTGCAACCCCAATCATAAATGTCCATAAACTAAGGGCTCTTAAGTCCCTAAAAGTGTTATTCCAACCCCTAAAAGAACAAGGTCAACTGATTACATCATCTCCCAGAAGTTCTCCATGAAAAACTACTCAGAACTGGTCAAAATTGGACCACCTCACCTGATCCATGGTCAAAGTGCGCTGCATCCCACCTAAATGCACACGGGAGGTGCGATGCATACTGAAAAGCCCTTCTATGGGGTGCGATTGGCGAGAGTGGAAAAATGGCAAGGTCAATCTGCAAGGTGGAGGATCATGGAATCTTCCAAAAACTTCTCCTGTGACACTTGCCTCTCTGCATTCGCCCATGGATGAGTAAGAGATCATCAATATCCAAGTGGAATCAAGAACTATCAGAGAGAGGACACTAATCAAATCTCAAAAGTTGACTCAACCCCTTGCAAACATCTATATATGGATCCCTCATCCCAGAGATCTAGAGGCTAGAATTTTGTATCTTGTAAGGAAGTGTCGCTGGTTTGTTAGTGTAGCATCATAGTGTTGGGTGATCTTATATTTTCATGAGGTGAAGAAGGGCTTTCTTGCTGAGAGGATGATGCTGGATCAGAACAATTGTTTGTAATCCTCTTTGCTATTCTTGATTATTAATAAAGCTTTTCAACTTTTCCTCGACATTCTTGTATGATTGATGATATATGCATTTGTGTGGTCAATATATATCTGGTCCTATATTGTTTATGATAGTAGATCTATGTTCTTGGATAGTGTTATGCTGCTTTGATTCTACAGGTGCTCTTTGAAGCTGGGTAGACAAGGAAGCGAGTGGCGAAGATCTATCAGAAGGGAGAGGAATCAAGAAAGGAACCAAGCGCAAGACAGAGGTTAGTCTCCTTTATTCCCCTCTTATCTACTTCTCATAAAGGAAAACGAAAGTGGTTTTATTTTGTTTATTTCTAAGGTAGCTACCAGCCTTAGTGGGACTAGCATCTTTGCATAGACACTAGATTTCCCGATAACAAAATGGCGAATCCGCTGGGGAATGAATAAATTGTTTGCTTGTCTATATTTGTTTGCTTTATAAACTTACAGACGGAGCCTGAAGTCAAGCGAGCTAGCCTTCGAACTGCGTTTTCTATGCAAGTGAAAAGTAGATCAATGCTGCTTCAGTCTATCTCCGGGTTTTGTTTATGAACTGAAAAATTGATTTACAAGCTCTCTAATTGCCCTTGTGGTGGCTCTAGTAACTTCCTTAGATCTACCCCTGTGGTTTATTTACTGATTACCACTTGCTCGGCCTAAATCCCTGAACTGAGCTGCAAATTGTGACCCGGAACCCATTTGAAGTCTCGTCCCTGGACCATCGCATTATCTCTTCTTTGGAATCTGGATGCATCACACTTCCCGTGTGTAGTAGGTGCGCTGCATCTCACTTTCCCTGTGTTACAGGTGCGCTGATCAGACAAGACCTCTTCTACTCTTAGATTTTGGTTTCTGTGTTCACTCTTTTCAGCTCTATTCAGGAGTTTTGTTGTCTGTAGTTAGTATACCTCTGTTGGATCCCCCTTCCTGACCATTATTCCGCCTCCATTGTACAAAGAACTATAAATGTTTTTATGTATTTTGAGCCATTTTCAGTTCTCTTTTACAAAGAAGTAGAGTAATTGAACTGTCGTTTCTTGATTTTGAAGTGTCGCAAGTGTCGTTTTCAGTCATAGAAGAGAATCCAATTGTTCTTGATAGTCAATTACACTGTTACTCTTGTATTTGATTTGAATTAGTAGTTTTTCAAGTGTCGAAAGCAAGTTTTCAATTCCAAGTCGCAAAGTGTCGTCATTGTCTTCAATTTGTCTTGAAAAGAAACTTGTTAGTAAAGTCGCTTTGAAAATAATTCAGATTTGCGCTTAGCTTTATTTTTATCATTTACACATTAAGAAGGATGAAAACAAATACATGCATGCACATTTTCATTTAGACTGTTTTTTGGTTTGATTTAGGACAGTGCATATAGTGTGTGCTCTCTGCTCTTTGTTGAAAGAATGTCATCTTTCTTTCCTTATTAGCTAGGATTTTCATTGCAAAAAGAAGATTAAACAATTGTTTATCATCTTAGATTGCATTTTAGGAATTGTACATATACATCACGCGGTGAACCTAAAAGGAAAATTTCTTAAACAATATCAACTGTAGAATAAATTTAATGAATCTAAAAATGCTTTGGAACCTAACACACAACATTTAGAAGTCTAGGCTAGAGACGTATTCCGGCGTCGTAGATCTTGGTAACTGTTGTTTTCATTGTTGGTTGGGTGATTCCTCCACTTTGAGACGATAAGTGCTAGTACGGACTTGTGCTCCCACATACCGTCGAGTATATTTTGGGAGACCACAATAGGCTTTATCCTTTATCCATAGGAAGCCGTGTCTGCCGCCCTATCGATCACAATGCACTGAACACAACATTCGGGAAGATTGACTGTCGTACCGTAAAAAGTATTCTGCAGTTTTGCGATTGGTTTGGTAATCCCTCTATCTAGATTTCCAACGTAGTCTCTTTCGTTCCTTTCCAAACTCCTTAAAGGAAAAGGTCCATCTGAGCACTTGTCACTTCAATCTCATTAAAAATCGAAGGTGACTAGAGTCATCTTTTGTTTTTTATCGACTCTTAAAAATTGAAAAAACAAAGTTGTGCCAAAGCGTATAAAATTTATTTTAGTCGGAATAAACATCATCTTTCCTACGTTGGTCTTAGGTTGAGAGAAAAATGGAGTCCACCAACCAAGGATTTCCCCTTGGAGGAAATCCTAGTCCTTTCTCCTCTTGGGGAGATGTTGGCGCACCCCATATGGCCACATTTTCGCTTCCAGGATTGACAATCGGCTTGCCTGTATGGCTCTTCTCGACCTTTGTCGTTTAGAACCCCGTGATTCCTGAATAATCAAGTCAGCAACTAAACGATACCAGAGTTACCCCCCAACCTTCTACTTCATCCAATTCTTCCTCTCCTCCTTCCTCTTCGCTTGATGAAGCTGGTAAATCCAAAAATCAAGTAAATGAGAAGAAGAAGGAGCCAAAGGCGAAAAGGTACAACCAGGCATTGTATAGCGAAAATCCACACACTGCATCATCCAGGTCTAAATCACCATGTGTCATTTGCAAAGGAGACCACTATCATCGAGATTGTCCTTGCATCCCTCGGATCTTAAGGGATTGGTCTCCTCGTTTGCACAATCCGGTGTCATCAACCTCTGATGATCATGTTGAAAATAAACCGTCAACTAGTGAAAGTGAAGCCCCTAGACAAAAAGGAAAATGTAAATTTCCTTGTAAACTGTGTGAAGGCGATCACGCCGTCCACCGTTGTCCCTTCTTAGATGAGGCTAAAAGAGTTTTGGACGACCGTTCGGTTTCACCGTTACGACTTCCTCCTGGATATAAGAAACTCTTGCCGAGTCCATCACTAGTTGAAAATCCGGCTGACATGCCATTGTGGTTGGCTGAAGCATCTATCATTGAAGAGGAACCCTCTGAATCCACACCAGACGAAAGTCAAAAGGTCGAGGCGGCAGTTGACCCGGTCTTGCCTTCAGAGGATCCATCTTTAGATGATACAGTCACCGGAGAGAACAAGAACGACACCATCCAAATTCTCTTCGTAAGCACAGACTCCGATGAACATGGGGACAATCTACCCATTCCTTTACTGTAGGAAGGAAGTTCGTCATAGTCATATCCGGCCGTCTATTCTGTCCCACCTCCAACCAACCTAGTTGTTTCCTTCGATTGGAATCTACTAGGTAGACCCCGCTTACCGGCTAGTGTACCATTTCGAATCATTGCTCAAATATATAGAATGGTCATGGCCAGTACCATCATAGATGAAGGGGCTTCTGTGAGTATCCTTTCCTCAACTTCTTGGAAAGCGATTGGTCCGCCATCACTTTTGCTTGAAATGAGAAATCTAACAGGCTTTGACAAAGGAACCAGTCGACCGTTAGGGATCCTTCCTAATGTGTCGATAACATTGAGAAGGAAAACCGTTCACATGAATGTAATGGTAGTCCAAGGACCCCTGGATTATAATCTACTCCTTGGACGCGACTATATTTATTTCATGGGAGCCATTGTCTCCTCACTCTTTAGAGTAATGTGTTTACCGCATGAAGGAACATTAGTCAAGCTCTAGACCAGCTTTCATTCCCCGTTTCACACATAGCAAATAGTCAAATACTATCCCTGAATGGTCTTTTCATGCAAGGAATGTCTCACCAATCCCCAGTCCGTCTACCTGATGAGCGCTAGTGATTCGGAGGACATGACTGAAACCCAGGGGGCATGCACCCTGGTTTGTTTCGACTGGAAAAACTTGGGTACAGGGTAGGTTTCCGCGAAGGATATATGACTAGTTTATGAGATTAGACTGGAATAAGATTCCTTCGTCAAAGTTATGTGAGTGGAGCCATTTGTGCCACTCACCTTTTTTTATTTCGGTAGACATCGCCGAGGAAGTGTTTTACCTGAAGTATGCATAAAACAATCTTTGGTAACCTGGAAATTTTTCGCTATACCTGGGGGCATGCAAACCTTTTGGAGTGCAAGCGAAGAGCGACCATTTATTTTTTAAATTTGTAGGTCCTCTAACCCTTTAAACTCATAGGATTGGTCGTTTCCTAACTTGCATAAAGAAAGGATGTGGGGCAAAGCTTTGAAAAAATGCCATTTTAAACGAGACACCCTTATTATACGACTGGATCGAACAGTTTTAATGCGGAATTCAAGCTCATTAAAAAATAAACATAAGCAATGAGCAAATGTTCCCCCAGAGTTTAAGCTCACCAAAAAATGAACCAATTTCCTGTAAATAACCATCGTGAATGTATTATCATTAGCCTTTGAAGCCTTGGTCGTGTTCTCATCATCACCTCCACTCTATATTGGTCGATCATTCACCTCCATTTGATTGTTTACCCCTTTTGAGGAACAACTACGAAGAGTGATCCTGTTGGCCATCCTTGTGACACTGCCGTGATTGGAAAATTCTAAACCTTACCTGGAATTAGCTGCTACCCGAATTTATCACTCGTTCCTTGAAAAACGAGTCTCCTTTAAGCTCTTTTCAACTGACTCGTAAAATATGAAAAGATTACCGAGCAATTGGCCTCTCTAGCTCGTTAAAGTGACTGGAAGTGCTATCACTCCTCTAGATTTTAATCTTTTTGGACTTGAGGGATTATTACACAAAAGGATCGAACACTTGTTTTGTTCGGCTCGTTAAAGTACCGAAAATTCATCCCTTTTGTATTGTTTTATACTTTTTCGGACTAAAGGGATTATATGAAGAAAAAGGGTTACTGGAGTTTTCTTTATGTCCCTTTTCAGACTCTCTAAAATTGAAAAGGATCGAGTTATCTTTGTCGTTAAAATCGTTAAAACCAAATAGCGACAAACTTGTCCATACAGACAGGAACAAGTTTCACTATCGCTGGGCTCATTAAAACATAGCGATGGGTTTGCCTGAGGGAAAATTATAGAACAAGCATATGCTATCCTCCTCAAGCTTGACAAAAATAAAGAGGTACTGGTCAACAATGACCGGGGAAAAATTGGGAAGAAACTTGAAGAAACTCTATTGGTAGCAGGTCGCTCTTGAACATGACACTTTCACTCCGCATCCGAGTCAGGTTGGGTTGTTCTGTTCACTGGTCATATCACCATGGTTCCATCACACCATCCATATTTGGGGTTAATGCTACCAATCCATCATGTCAGTGTCACTGGTATGTTCAAGAGAAGTCGCTCAGAGAATTCACCTATGTCTCATCAACTGCAATATATTTACGCTCCATTCTTTCATGACCGCCACCCTGAACCTTATGTCATCAGATTGTTTTCACCTCCATTAAAATCATTTGCTCCGTTCCGTGTCATTGATGTGGGATTCACTAAGGCCCCCATATGACGGATCACTTCTTGTCGACATCAGCTCATTATCCAAGAAGTCAATCTAGGAACAACCCTTTAAGTACTTTGAAGCTTGCATGCCTCAATGGCAAGTTTCTCACTTCTGGCGACAAGTTTACATCAATGGCCTTCGACCGAAAGATTTTGCGTGGTGTTCGACGCCAAGTCCCTTATTCACACCACGTGAATTGTACTGTAGTACCTTGAGGGTCATCATCATTATCGGTGATTCCTCTCGCGCCTGTTAACAGCTTACATCATTGGCTGGTAATCAGGCGATGTCTTTCCATGTTCGACTCCAGAACATATCTCACATGGATCGACTTGTACTTTGAGTGAAGATCGAACGAGATTGAAGACCCCGGATCTAGTTTCATCCATCCAGGCTGTGATATATATTCAGGAAAATAAAGACATCAAATGTACATCATTACTGCATAGATAATCATCCAATCCAAGGGATGATGGCTCTACCAGAATCATCAGTCTGCACCCAGACGATTGTCTGTCTTATGTACATGAAAATGAATTTATAAAGCTGAGCATGGGAATTCCCACCTCATCTAGACCATGAAAATATTATGAAGATAATGTATTGTATTGTATCTTATTACAGGTCGCCTTCCAGCTTGAAAAAACTTCAGATCTTCATGATAAAGCATTTCACCTGACATCAAAAGATTAACGACCTCATGCTTTAGGGGGCAACTGTTATAGACATTTTTGGGCACTGCAACCCCAATCATAAATGTGAATAAACCAAGGGCTCTTAAGTCCCTAAAATTGTTGTTCCAACCCCTAAAAGAACAAGGTAAACTGATTACATCATCTCCTAGAAGTTATCCATGAAAAGCTACTCAGAACTGGTCAAAATTGGACCATCTCACTTGCTCCATGGTCAAAGTGCATTGCATCCCACCTAAATGCACACGGGAGGTGCGATGCATACTGAAAAGACCTTCTATGGGGTGTGATGGGTGAGAGTGGACAAATGGTAAGGTCAATCTGCAAGGTGGAAGATCATGGAATCTTCCAGAAACTTCTCCTGTGACACTTGCCTATCTGCATTCGCCCAGGGATGAGTAAGAGATCATCAATATCCAAGTGGAATCAAGAACTATCAGAGAGAGGACACTAATCAAATCTCAAAAGCTGACTCACCCCCCTTGCAAATCTTCTATATATGGATCCCTCATCCCAGAGATCCAGAGGCTGGAATTTTGTATCTTGTAACGAAGTGCTGCAGGTTTCTTGGTGTAGCATCATAGTGTTGTGTGATCTAAGCTTTTCATGAGGTGAAGAAGGGCTTTCTTGCTGAGAGGATGATGCTGGGTCAGAACAATTGGTTTTAATCCTCTTTGCTATTCTTGATTATTAATAAAGCTATTCAAGTTTTCCTCCACATTCTTGTATGATTGATGAAATATGCATTTGTGTGGTCAATGTATATCTAGTCCTATATTGTTTATGATAGTAGATCTATGTTCTTGGATAGTGTTATGTCACTTTGATTCTATAGGTGCTCTTTGAAGCTGGGTAGATGAGGAAGCGAGTGGCAAAGATCTATCAGAAGGGAGAGGAATCAAGCAAGGAACCAAGAGCAAGACAGAGGTTGGTCTCCTTTATTCCCCTCTTATCTACTTCTCATAAAGGAAAACGAAAGTGGTTTTAGTTTGTTTGTTTCTAAGGTAGCTACCAGCCTTAGTGGGACTATTAGCTCTGCATAGACACTAGATTTCCTGATAAAAGGCATGTGGCAGGAATTTGCACTATGCTTGGACCAATGGATAATGGACCCAAGCAAAGAAAAGCTATAGTACAGAGAAAACAAACTAAGCCGACAAAAAGCACTTGACTTGAAGTAGTGAAAGAGTCCCCAAAAGATGAAAAATCAGAAAAAGACAAGAATATGGCAACCATATTTAAAATTTTGTGAAAACAGAAGCAAGCCAGATTAGAGAATTTGGTTCTAAATAGAATATAGTTTTCCTAGATAGTAGAAAACATCTTTGCGTTATCATTTCTAGTAAAGGATGGTAGAGTTGAAATAAATGTCAATGAAAATGGAAAACATTTTGTTATCCCCAAAAATGCTCCCAGAGCTACAGAAAGGGCATCTGGAGAAGCTTCTTACAACTAATTTGTTTTTCGGTTTGAGTTTAAAGACTGGAAGTTGATGATGGAGGCCGTTGAAAGTAGTGAGGTGTTGATGCCTCACAGAACTAGTCCACTTATGATTCCTTGTTCTCAGAAGGCTGCAGAGACTCCTATCAGAGATATTTCAAGAAATAGGGGCAGAGTGGTACCTGCAACTCTTGAGGTACAGGAGGATGAATGTGGAAGTGATGATGGTGGTGGATTACTTCAAAGACCAGCATTGAAGAAGTGAAATAAGTGTCTCCTATGACTTTTGCTGCTTTTTTGGGTGCTTTTTGTGTTGGCATTATGGCATAGGTTTGGAGCTATGGCACAAGTGTTGTCCTTGATGGCAACTCTCTTTGGTAACAGATCTCATTTCAGGCTTTCAGAATGAAGGAAAATACATATATGCAGGTTCATCTAGACGAATATGCGTATACACGCGGGTTAGACGTTTCAAAGGCGCATATGCGTATACACGCACTTTCATGCAAGGAAAAGTGCGTATATGTTGGAGAACTTACTTTTGGTCCGTGGTAGTTAGTCCTCGGTATTTGAACCTATGGTTCTGGACCATGGTATCTCGTCAGAAGTGTTGACCCAAGGTATTGGGTCCTTGGTATTGTTTATTATGGTTTTGGACCGTGGTATTGTGGAAGGCCTAAAACTGTAAAAGAGGAAGGAGATCAAGTGGCAAAGGATCATCTGAATTATTATTGAATATATAATAAAGTGCTAGACCTGGAATACTGGTAATTGGGTTATGGTGCAGATCTGGATCTAAATGAAGGAGGAACCTTAGTGCAAAGAGAAGGATAAGTTCTATTGATGGGTCATAATCTTTAAGCTTGAATGATAGTATCTTTGTATGATTTCGATCTGCTATATGTGGCGCTTGCTTGGTCTATAAGTCTGATAATCTGGGTTAATTAGTGTTTGAATATCTAAAAGAGTGAATTATCCTTTATAGATCTGTACGCAGGTTCAGTGAAGGGAAGGTGCATATAAACACTTGTTCAGTGAAGCGAAGAAGCGTATACGCAGTTTGTTCCATACGCAAAAGCGTATGCACGCAGGTTTCAGGTTATTAAAGCAGCGTATATCTTTTGAGTTGTGATCTAGCTGCCTCTGTTTATTGATGCAGTGTTCTAGGTTTAGATTTGGTGTATGGTTACTGTTACTATGATCTGGGTACAGTCGTCAGAGAAGTGTTTATTTTGATTCAATTTTGATTGGTGAAAAGGTGATTGGCTGATACAAAAATTCTTGATGTTTGATTGATGTTATTTGTGGATCCAGTTTGAAAATTTATGAAACGTGGTCCCTGAAAGAAAGAGAAGGTTGTAGCCTTCTATAGGCCAGCACTTACATACTAGTATGTTGGCTAGTGCAAGAGCTAAGGGGGTTGTAGCTCCCTTCCAGGAGAAGCTGGAAAATGAGAGAGGGTTGTAGCTCTCTGCAGGTTGCAACCTGCGTACTGGTAAAGGACTACACCAATACAATTGTAAAAGGAAGTTTGTAATTAAAGAGAAGATAGAGACGAATTACAGCAGGTGGTTTTCACCCACATTGGGTTTCCACCTTATATCTTGTCTTCTTGTGTGCGATTGTCTTTCTGCTCTGTTTTACTGTTTCTGGTTATTGGTTATTTGCTTCTAAAACACAGATTAACAATCAACATCAGAAAGTTAAAGTAAATTAAAAATCTTGCATTATATACGCGAGTTTCCTTCTGCATAGTTGTGTATATATGCGTGTTTAGTTAACTGAAGTAGCATATATCATTTGACTTTGAAAAAGGAATATCTGACTTGATAATACTGATTCACCCCCCTCTCAGTATTATTTCCAGCAATTGGTATCAGAGCAGGTCCTTCAGAAGAAGCTTGATCGCTTGAAGGAAGATCTTTGATCATGAGCAACTACGAGAGGGAAGCATCAATCAGGCCACCAATTTTTGATGGGACAAACTTCGTATATTGGAAGGCAAGAGTTACTGCCTATCTTCAATCTCTTGGTACAAAAGTCTGGGATATCATAGAAACAGGGTATACTTTTCCATCAGCAACTCCTACAGATCTGACTGACAAGAAGAATTATGAAACAAATCCAAAAGCAGTCAATACTCTATTAGGATGCCTATCAAAATCAGAATTTGTCAAGGTTATGCAGTATAAATCCGCTAAAGAAATATGGGACAAGATTGTTCTGAGCTATGAAGGAGATGATCAGGTAAAACGAGCAAAACTTCAAACCCTCAGAATTCAATATGAAATTCTCAGCATGTACAATGATGAAAGTGTGGCTAACTATTTTCTTCGTGTAGATGAGATCGTTAATTGTATGAAAATTTTGGGTGAAGAAATAAAAGAGTCTATTGTGGTTGAAAAAGTTCTAAGATCTTTGTCCCCTAGTTTGAATCTAAAGTTTCTGCAATAGAAGAAAAGGAGAATCTACAAAACCTTAAAATGTCATAGCTGAATGGAATTCTAACTGCTTATGAAATGAGGAAAGGAGGTCCATCAGACAGGAGAGAAGTTGCCTTCAAGGCTTCAGGCAAAGGAGAGCACTATGAGTCAGGACACGTATCAGAAGAAAAAGAGTCAAATTTTGTCAGAAATCTTCAACGGGGTACTGGACGATTCCAAGGTAAGTTACCTTTCAAATGCTTTGCTTGTGGAAGAGTCGGTCACTATGCTGCCATGTGTCCTCATAAGGATAAGATTGACAAAGGGAAGGAACCTGTTAGATTGAACAAGAAATAGAATGCAATTAAGAAAAGTTACTACACTCATGAAGACAGTGATGGCCTATCAAACAGTGACAAAGATGAACGAGGTAATGATTATAAACTTTTAATGGTCTTTGAAGATGATGATTACATGGACGATATGGATGCAAATGGTTTTTATGAAGAGATTTCTAGACTCAAGACATGTTTAGAAGAAAAGAATGTGATCATTGATACTCTGCAATTTCAACTTGATGAAAAAGAAAAATTTCTTGAGAAGTTAGAATGTGAAATTGTTGGCCTTAGAAAAGAAATTAAGAAAACAAAGGCTCTTAATCTTAAATTTGTTAAAGGATCTGAAACTCTGGATGAGATTATCAATGTACAACGTTCTCCACTAATCAAGACAGGTCTGGGTTATAATGGAGAAACATCTCAAGCATCCACCTCAAAGAGTTATCTTGATGCAGAAAGGAGGAATGAGCAAAAGCCCAATGAAGATCACCAGGTAAAGCAAGGATGAATTACATCAAGAACAAACAAAGACTACCAGGTAAACCAGGGGCAATCCATCTTAAGGGTGAACAAAATCTACAACCAGCCACAAGTAAAAACTTCTCAATTTGCTTCAAGAATGGATGAAAATAGAAATTACAATCATTTGGATGGTAGATTTGATAATCGCAGAAGTTTCTTCAATGGCCAATGTTTCTCTTTCCATAACTTTGGTCACAAAGCAACTCAATGTGTTGCCTATAAGACAATCATGACTAGAGAAGCTCAAAAACAAAGAAGTATGACTGGGATTACGAAAAGGACCTATAACAACTTTTCGGCACATGAAAATGAAATTGAATGTTCTATTTGTAATAACTTCGGTCATGAAGATTCTGAATGCAGGACCAGGTTTCGGCAAACAAAGGAACAAGCCTCAAGCACCAGAACATGGAGAATAAAGGAACCACAACCAGAAAGATGTGTGATAGCTTTTTATGCAGAAGGACAGGAAAATCTATGGTACATCGATAGTGGATGTTTGAAGCATATGACAGGTGATAAAGAAAAACTTGAATCATATACTGCTTTAGAAAAGGGAAAGCAAGTTTCTTTTGGAAATGATACCCCTGCAGCCATAAAAGGAAAAGGCACTGCTCAGTTGAAATAAAAGGTCAAAGCTGGAAATGTTTTGTATGTTGATGGCTTGAAGCATAATCTACTGAGTGTCAGTCAGATGTGCGATCAAGGAACCGAGGTAATATTTCGATCAAATGGATGTAGTGTTCGTGATCTTGATACAAGAAAAACAATGATCAAAGGTAGAAGAACTCTAAATAATTTATACATATTTGAAGAAGGACAACAACATTGCTATTTGAGCAAGGATGATGAACACTGGTTATGGCACCAGAGGTTAGGGCATCTAAGCTTTTCACAAATAAGGAAAGCATGCCAATACAAGGCAGTTCGTGGTCTTCCAGATATCAAAATTCCAGACAACACAATATGAAAATCATGTCAGTTTGGTAAGCAAACCACAACTAATTTCCCTGAGAAGGAAGGATCAGCTAGCAGGCCTCTTGAGCTAGTCCATACAAATGTATGTGGTCCATTTAGGACAAGGTCACCTCGAGGAGAAGAATACTTTATATTATTCATTGATGACTTCTACGGGATGGTTTGGTTAGGACTTATGAAGCACAAAGACGAAGCATTCAAAAAATTCAAATCCTTCAAAGCCTTGGCTGAAAATGAATCAGATCACAAAATTAAATGCCTCAGGTCCGACAGAGGTGGGGAGTTTACCTCAAATGAATTTTTCGATTTCTATGAAGAACATGGAATAAGAAGGGAATTCTCTACAGCTAGGACTCCTTAGACAAATGGAGTGGTGGAAAGGATGAACAGAACGGTCCAACAAATTGCTCGTGCTATGCTTGATGAATCTGCAACTCACGCAACCTTCTGGGGTGAAGCTGCATTTGCTGCAATTGTTATTCTCAACAAAACAAGTGTCCGAGTGAACAGAACTCAAACTCCTCATGAGCTCTTGTATGGTGAGACTCCTTCTGTAAAGCATTTCAAAAATTTTGGAAGCAAATGCTATATTAAGAACAATGATGAACAGCTTGGAAAACTTGAACCTATAGCAGATGAAGGCATTCTCCTTGGTTATTCTCCCCACAGCAAGGCATATAAGTGTTACAATAAAAGACTTGGAAGAATTGTTGACAACATTGATGTAGTGGTTGATGAAAAAGGATACATTCCTAGGCAAGTAAATTATGAAAATATCGAAGAGGATGAAGACTACTCTCCAAATTAGACTGATGATGAAGAAGAACCTCAAGAGGCATCAGAGGAACAGATAAGGATAGAAGAAAGACTCCTTCCAGGTATGTTCAGAAGAACCATCTAGAATCTCAGATTTTGGGGTAGAAAGAGGCAGGTGTACAAACAAGAAAAACAATTGCAGAAGCCTCAAGCTATTTGGCATTGCTCTCCTCCACTGAGCCACAAAATGTAAAAGAGGCATGCAAAGATGAATGCTGGTTCAAGGCAATGGATGAAGAACTTGAGCAGATCAAAAAGAACAACAATTGGGAGTTTGTTCCAAGACCAAAAGTTAAGAATGTCATAGGGACAAAATAGATCTTTAAAAATAAGTTGAATGAAAATGGAGAAGTAATCAGAAACAAGGCCAGACTTGTGTGTAAAGGGTATGCTCAACAAGAAGGAATAGACTTTGAAGAAACTTTTGCTCCCTTTGCTAGACTTGAGGCCATCCGAATGTTCCTTGCTCTCTCAAGCTTTCAGAAGTTCAAAGTATTTCAAATGGACGTGAAATCAACCTTTCTGAATGGAGACTTAAAAGAAGAAGTGTACATTGAGCAACTAGATGGTTTCATTTTTGGGAATGATCCAAATCTTGTATGAAGACTAAAAAGGCTCTCTATGGTCTTAAACAAGCTCCAAGGGCTTGGTACTACTGGTTGGACAAATATCTTCATCAACAAGGTTTTTCAAAAGGATCAGCAGATAGCAATCTCTATATAAAAATTGAAAATGACAAATTGCTAATACTTGTTGTGTATGTAGATGATATTATCTTTGGAAGCAATGAAGAAGCTATGAGTCAAAGCTTTGCCTTGGTGATGCAGAAAGAATTCAAAATGTCCTTTCTTGGAGAACTGACATACTTTCTTGGATTGCAAATCCAACAAAATGAAGGCGGTATCTTCTTGTCTCAAACCAAGTACCTCAAGCAGATTCTGAAGAAGTATGGCATGGAATATTCAAAACCAGTATGTACCCCCATGGTTACAGGATGGAGCCTCAGTGCAAATGATGAATCAACAACAGTGCATCATCAACCTATAGATCTATTATTGGAAGTCTACTTTATTTGACAGGTACCCAACCAGACATCATGCATGCAATGGGAATAGTTGGAAGATTTCAGGCAAATCCAAAGGAAACTCATCTTCAGGTAGTGAAGAGAATTTTCAAGTATCTTCAAGGAACTTAAAACTATGGCTTATGGTATCCTAGAGATACAGATCTCACTCTTCATGCTTATACAGATGCAGATTGGGCTGGAAGCGTGGATGACAGGAAGAGCAAAAGTGGTGGTGCATTCTTTATGGGTTCCAGATTAGTATCTTGGTTCAGCAAGAAACAGAGTTCGATTGCTTTATCTACAGCTGAAGTGGAATATGTGGTTGCTGCATCTTGTTGCACTCAACTTCTTTGGATGATGCAAACCTTGCAGGACTTTCAAATCACTTGTACACCACCTATCTCCATCTTGTGTGATAATACAAGTGCAATCGGCATTTCAAAGAACCCAGTCATGCAGTCAAAGACCAAGCACATACCGATCAAGTATCACTTTCTCTGGCAACAAGTGTTGGAACAAAAGGTCAAATTGGAGTATGTTCCTTCTAAGGAACAAGTTGCTGATATTCTCACCAAACCTCTACCCAGGGAGACATTTGAATACCTCAGACAAAAGCTGGGAGTAGTTGATGCATCATCTTGCTGTTAAAACTTGTTTGTTTCAAAGAAAAATGTGTGTATGCGAGTTGCCTGAGGGGGATCCGCGTACATACGCCGGTTTGTGCAGAGATAGTTGCATATATGGAGATTTGATGGATATCAGTAGGGACAGGCTCTGGTTGAAGATATTTTGATATGGGTCTGACAGAGACCATCCGACACAGGTTCAGGGGGAGTAGATAATCTTCCAATAATGCATCGTTGGCATTATCTTAGAAGATTTTGGTTCTAGTTCATAGCTGTTGTTGGTTTTAGGTGGAACAGAGGCAGAAGGAGCACAGAAGGAAATCTTGGTTGCCGATCTGAATGGTGATTGACAGATGCTGCTGTTATTAGTTATTGGTGACTTTCATAAGTCTTGTTCTAGATATTTCGTCTCTATCTCTTTTGTGGTATCTCTTTTATGGTGTTAAGGTCATGCAACGACCTATTTTGGTTTCCCCACTATGCCTGGGATGAACATGTAATGAACTTGGTTGTCATATGTAAATTTCTAATGTATCCCCACTTGGTTGGGTGGATGATCCCCACTTGGTTGGGTGATGGATGTATGTATTGAGTCTTTTGGTGATAGGAAGGTCGTTTATGATGTATAAGTCATGGTTCTTCTTGAAGAACATATTTTTTCATATCTTGCCTACATTCAGGGGGAGCATGGTCAACACAGCAGGGCAGAGATTTCAACATGTACTCAGGGGGAGCACAACCCTTTGCCCTTGATGACAAAGGGGGAGAATGACTTTGAGGATTTTGGGTTGCCGTCAAATCCAAAGGGGGAGATTGTTGGCATTATGGCACAGGTTTGGAGCTATGGCACAAGTGTTGTCCTTGATGGCAACTCTCTTTGGTAACAGACCTCAGTTCAGGCTTTTAGAATGAAGGAAAATACATATACGCAGGTTCATCTAGACAAAGGCGCGTATACACGCGGGTTAGATGTTTCAAAGGCCCGTATGTCTATACACGCACTTTCATGCAAGGAAAAGCACGTATATGTTGGAGAACTTACTTTTGGTCCGTGGTAGTTAGTCCTTGGTATTTGAACCTATGGTTTTGGAACATGGTATCTCCTCAGAAGTGTTGACCCCAGGTATTGGGTCCTTGGTATTTTTTATTATGGTTTTGGACCGTGGTATTGTGGAAGGCCTAAAACTATAAAAGAGGAAGGAGATCAAGTGGCAAAGGATCATCTGAATTATTATTGAATATCTGATAAAGTGCTAGATCTGGAATACTGGTAATTGGGTTATGGTGCAGATCTCGATCTAAATGAAGGAGGAACCTTAGCGTAAAGAGAAGGATAAGTTCTATTGATGGGTCATAATCTTTAAGCTTGAATGATAGTATCTTTGTATGATTTTGATCTGCTATATGTGGTTCTTGCTTGATCTATAAGTCCGATAATCTAGGTTAATTAGTGTTTGAATATCTGAAAGAGCGAATTATCCTTTATAGATATGTATGCAGGTTCAGTGAAGTGAAGGTGCGTATACCCGCTGGTTCAGTGAAGCGAAGAAGCATATACGCAGTTTGTTCCATACGCAAAAGCGTATGCACGCAGGTTTCAGGTTATTAAAGTAGCGTATATCTTTTGAGTTGTGATCTAGCTACCTCTGTTTATTGCTGCAGCGTTCTGGGTTCAGATTTGGTGTATGGTTACTGTTGCTGTGATCTGGGTATAGTCGTCAGAGAAGTGTTTATTTTGATTCAGTTTTGATTGGTGAAAAGGTGATTGGCTGATACAGAAATTCTTGATGTTTGATTGATGTTATTTGTGGATCCAGTCTGAAAATTTATGAAACGTGGTCCTTGAAAGAAAGCGAAGGTTGTAGCCTTTTGTAGGCCAGCACCTACGTACTAGTATCTTGGCTAGTGCAAGAGCTAAGGGGGTTGTAGCTCCCTTCCAGGAGAAGCTGGAAAACGAGAGAGGGTTGTAGCTCTCTGCAAGTTGCAGCCTGCATACTGGTAAAGGACTGCACTAGTACAATTGTAAAAAGAAGTTTCTAATTAAAGAGAAGATAGAGACCAATTGCAACAGGTGGTTTTCACCCACATTGGGTTTCCACCTTATATCTTGTGTTCTTGTGTGCGATTGTCTTTCTGTTCTGTTTTACTATTTCTGGTTACTGGTTATTTTCTTCTGAAACATAGATTAACAATCAACATCAGAAAGTTAAAGTAAATTAAAAAGTTTGCATTATATACGCGGGTTTCCTTCTGCATAGTTGCGTATATACACGGGTTTAATTAACTGAAGTAGCGTATATCATTTTACTTTGAAAAAGGAATATTTGACTTGATAATAATGATTCACCCCCCCTCTCAGTATTATTTCCAACATTTTGTTGGAAACTATCTCTGTTTCTATCAGTACACTGTAATTCATACAGGAAGTTAATCTTTAATTTAAGCAATCTAGTATATAAACAATGATACCTTGTTCTCATAATTTGTTATAATTAAGTTTACTGGCAGTGAAAACCCCCGGTCACGTAGTACACCCCTTTAGGCATGGTTCCGAGGTCTGGGCAGAAGAATGGCATCACATAAAAGGAAATTGTTAATGTAAGATGTCAAGTTTGATCTGCTAAACCATGATTAGTCTCCTTGTGACAGTATGTTGTAATTTTATGTTTGAAAGGTATTTTTAGATACCACACAAGAACAAAGTTTTCGATTGTGTAGTTGGTTTAATTTGAGAATACATAGAGATGAGAGTAGGGTAAGGCTAGGCAAAAATAGATGTAAATACAAAGTTTCAAAAAACTAGCTAACAACCCTTACCATACCCAAACCCTTTTACTGGCACTACAGGGATAGAGAGATCCACCCAGAGGCATGTGGAGAATAAGTAGGGATATGCATGCTCTGGATTGACTAATTGCTTGAGCCTAGCTCAAGCAGGCGCAACTAGTAGATGGAAAGAGATTGGGAATATATATCTATTAAGTATGTGTATATGAAATTCATTATGTCCCCTTTTGATTTTCAAGGTGGGAGGAATGCAATGGAGAAAGGGAGATCATATTTTTCCTCTATATCCCACCTATCAGGACACTAGGATAAGTCCCAATAATAAGAGTTGGGTTCACTCATAAGTATATGATTTTAAAAGGCCATCATGAACTTTATTAAGCTAAGTCATCCTTTAGTTTAGTTTCATCCTTTAGTTGAAGCTTCAAGCAAGATACTTGGCCGCTTTTCAACCCTTCAGTATTCCTGGAATAGTTACTGAACAACCGTATTTAACCCACGTTCAATGCCTCTTCTTGTTGTGATATTAAACTTCAAACTTCAACCCTTCTCCCTACAAGAGCACCCAAGAACGACACTCAAAACAACCTCTATTTCACATGTTGTACCTACAGTAAAACATAAGACTTCCATGTTGCTTCTAGGGCTTCTTTCATGTTGTCTTATGGATCCTTCTTGCAGTGGCTAGGGCCTCCCTTTGACTGCATCTAGGGCGTTTGTGAGTGCTGCTTTAGACCTCCCTTTACTGCGGCTATATGCTTCTTCTTGATGGCTGATAAGGGCCTCCCTCTTGCTATGGATTAAGCCCTCCTTTGCTATGGATAAGAGCCTTCCTTTCACTCTGTATCTGGATTCTCTTGATTGTGTCTTTATGCCTCTCTTGACTGCATCTTAGGCCTCTCTCTAGACTATGTCTTAGGCATCTCTCTTGATGTGGCTAAGCCTCTTTTCGACTATGGTTAGGGCTGCCTTTTACTGCAGCTAAAACATAACATAGCATAAATAGGAATCTAACTTGATACAAAAGCCTCAATCAGCCAAGTTCCCATAAGAGACTAATAATTTCATCTACTATAGTTCCTTATATCGTCCCATGCCATTTTGGTTCTCCTGTCTATGTTTCTTTTTATCTACCCTATCTTAATTTTCAAATCAACTCATCCTTAAGGTATATTTAACATTGCTTATATTTAATTACAAACTATTGATTATCACCAACGAAACATCTCTCACCTTTAATTTATCAGGTTAGTTCAATGGACGCTTTGCAGTTGAAGGCATTTGTATATTTATGCATTGATTCTATTTAGGTTTGAATTTGGCTTACTTTACCATTACCATGCACTTTTTCGATCATAACATTGCCCAAACGTTAGGTGTGGAATTCATCTATGTTACCATGACCTTTTTCAGATAACTAGGAAAGTATTTGAGAAGAAACCCATTTTTTAGGTTTAATGTACTCGCAGAGAAACAATAATGTTGTTAATCTTAAATTTTTAGGAAAAGTTAAAGAAAAAACAGTAAACATCGATAAGAGCCTTCAGATCAACTTTTTGTCCACCAAAGAGTCATCTTCACATATATAAATAAAATGTAAAAAGTCATAAATAAAAACCAGAAGTAATGATGTAATATTTTAATTTAAAATCTTAAGAAATAAAATAAATCAATTGCATTTGCACAATCATAGGTTTTTTTTTTTTTCTACGTAAAGACTAGTTCTATATTAAAAAAGTGAAAAATATGTACATAGAGGTCAGACCTTCCGAGGAGGCCGAGGCCAGTCCTCAAACAAAAAAACCTGGACAATACTGTCGAACCGGTCAAGCGGTTTTACAAAATAAACCTCATAGTTTTGATTTGCCCTGACATTCTGACTAACTGGACTCGGACTACATTTACCATAAACAACAGTAATCTTAACTAGACAGAAGCATTTAGCATAGCTGACTCTAGAACAGAGTATGATAACTGTATTGACTGAACTAACAACCAGGAGCATTAGACTGAAACAAACAGGAGTAAATTGCTGCAAAATCCACGACACAAGTTCAAAAAAGCTTGACATATGCACCCGATGGAATTTAGACCGCATGGCTGGGCGACGCTTGCTGCTCCTCTTTCTCCGGACTTGGTGAGGCAAGCCAAGTGACATACCCTTCATCATCCAGAATCGGCTCTCCACGAGAGTCAGTGACCAAGTGAAGGCAGCCAAATCCATGCTGAGAATGTTCGCTGGTCTTATCCTCTTCCCTGACAGGGTTGGATGGGGGAGGCTCTTCCTGGACAGGAGCTTCCTCATACAGATAGTCAGCCCTATATACCAGACCATTCATATCCCCCAGGAGAATGCTGCTTTCCTGAGCGCTTGTGGAAGCAGGGGAAGTCGAGCTGGGAGTGTGGCGCTCCTCCTCTGAGATGTACACAGTGAAATTTACAGTCACCACTGGTCTAATAAGCCGGCTTTGGAAAATGAGGCGGAAGGATTGATATGAGCCATTCGGGACAAATCTCTCCTGGTCCGATAGCGTGGATGAGGGAGGAACAGAGGCAATTGGGACCGCTTGCTGCAAGTCCGAATGAGCAGGGCCAGTTCTGATGCCAGACCGACCCCCTCGTCGCGGAACTCCCCTGCTGCGCGGCATAGCACCAAGAGCAAGAGACCTGAGAAGCCGCTCGAGCCAGAGTACACTGAAGGCGTGAGGATTCCTGAGCAGAACACAAGCATCGACAGGAGAGTTTTGGCCATGAAATTGAACAGGCTGCGCATTATAAAGAACTGATACATTCACTGCCGCGGGAGAATTACGCAAATCCATAATCCTGGTTCGCGTCAAGGACAGAGTTGCCATGCTCGCCTTGAATGCGAATTTACCTCGGGCCTGAACATAAGTGAAGTCGCCTGCCTTGAGCTTTAACTGAAAACCACCAACGCAAACCCCGGAGGACGCCTGCCTGCCATCCGTCAGGCTTGATGGTAGCGTGGCATGCTTCATTATTAATTGCTGGAGTGAACACCCGCATCCGGGTAAAAGGTAGTGGGCTTGGCCCGGTTTAGACTAACTACTCGCACGACGAGCTACGACCTTGCTTAGGATTGAACACAAGACCGGTCCATCATGACGAGGCCGACTTTACCACTACGCCGCCTCCACGACCTTTTTGCACAATCATAGTTATTATTTTAGAAGAAACCCATTTTTTAGGTTTAATGTATTCGCAGAGAAACAATAATGTTGTTAATCTTAATTTTTTAGGAAAAGTTTAAAAAAAAGCAATAAACATCGATAAGAGCCTTCGAATCAAATCTACAACAGTTTAACTTATATCTAGGAAAATCTGGGTAGGAAGTTTAAGATAGTCCATAGAAGCTTATATATTTGGCCAAATCTAAGTGAGGTAAAATCAACATTTTCTTTTTAAGTAATAGTCTCTCTCTATTGAATGGTCTGCGATGAATAGTCTGGTATCTCTCCCAAATGGTTTACGGTGAATAGTTTGTGCTTTCTATTGAACAGCTTGCAATATTATCATTCAAATTAAAAATGTATATTTAATAAATAAAAGAAACTGTCAAAAAAAGTATAATTAAAAAAAATCTGATTCATTCTGATTCTGTTACTCTATTTCAAACAGATTCTCCTACAACGGTTGAGATTGGGGATGTGCATGGGTAGGAATAAATTCAGAAGAACACAGTACCATCTTCCAGAAGTATTGCTCTTTCCGCTCCCTGTGTAAAGTTGAAATTAGTTGAAAATAAGCTGAAACATGACTAAACCTCATGAAACATGACTAAACCTCATGAAAGATACTTGTAACTTTTAAAATTCAAGAAATAATACCCAAGGAAAACAAACAAACAAATAGTTTATCAAGAGAAAGCACAAACCCATTTTTTAGGTTTAATGTACTCGCAGAAAAACAATAATGTTGTTAATCTTAAACTTTTAGGAAAAGTTCAAAAAAAAACAGTAAACATCTATAAGAGCCTTTGGATCAACTTTTTGTCCACCAAAGAGTCATATCCACATATATAAATAAATTGTAAAAAGTCATAAATCAAAACCAGAAGTACTGATGTAATATTTTAATTTAAAATCTTAAGAAATAAAATAAATCAATGGCCTTTTCACAGTCATATTTATTTGTCTAGTAATCACTCAAATTTAATTCTCAAATCCATATTTATTTTACTAATAATCACTTCATATAAAAAAAAATTCATTTTGATCAATACATTTTTCGCTTTAACTTGAAAAAAAACAATAATTTTGTTTTTCAACATTAAATGAAAAGATAATAATTTTAAAATAAAAACCTTTTACTTGTGGTTAAGGGTGTAGAATAGTATCTTTGGAAAAATGGTTTGTTAAATATTAAGAATATTTCCAATTCCTATGGTATACAAATTTGAATATATATATATTTTCAAATTCCATTTCATTTGTATGCAAAATAAGATAATTGATTGATTTTTTTTTTTTTATTTTTTTTCATGGTTTGTCTTTTTTTTTAAGAATATTTTCCAATTTGTATAGTATATAAATTTGAATATCTTACTATTTGTATGGTATATAAATTTAAATTCAATTTCATTTGTATGCAAAATAAGATGATTGATTTTTTTCCACTTTCAGTGATTAATTTTTTTGGGTTCTTTCAATGATTTTTTTTTCAATACAAAATTGTTATATATTTATATGTTTATTTCTATTTTTTTACTGAAATTAATTTCATCATATTAAAAATAAATTTCATTTTGATCCATACATTTTTTACTTTAACTTAAAAAAAAAAGAAAACAATAATTTTGTTTTTCAACCTTAAATGGAAAGATAATAATTTTAAAATAAAACCCTTATACTTGTGGTTAAGGGTAAAGAATAATATCTCTGGAAAAATGGTTTCATAAATATTAAGAATATTTCTAATTAGTATGGTAAACAAATTTGAATATCTTACAACCCGTATTGTATATAAATTCAAATTCCATTTTATTTGTATGCAAAACAAGATGCTTCATTTTTTCCACTTTCCCTCATGAATTTTTTGGGTTCTTTTGATGGTTTGTCTTTTATTTTAAGAATATCTTCCAATTTGTATAGTATATGAATTTGAATATCTTACTATTTGTATGGTACATAAATTTAAATTCAATTTCATTTGTATGCAAAATAAAATGATTGATTTTTTTCCAACTTCAATGATTAATTTTTTTGGATTTTTTTGATGGTTTGTTTGTTTTTTTTAATACAAAATTGTTATATATTTGTATACTTATTTCCTTGTTTTTTAAGAGAAAATTTATATATTTATTTATAGTTTTTTTCTTTTAATGAAAAAATATGTGAATATCTTTAAAAAAAAATATAAATACTTAAAATGTATAATTATAAATCTTTTTATTTTTACAAGTTTTTGAAAAAATTACATATAACTCTTAAACACTATTCTATCAAAGGCATATCCATTTCTATTAGCAAGCTATCAATATATTTCAATTCAATTTTTTGATTTGTTGAGATAGATAGCCCTTTTAAAATTTCTCAAAGTATCTATTTCTATTAGCCAATTATCAATGTAATTAAATTCTCTTTTTGAATTGATTTGTTGAGATAGATAGCCCTTTTAAAATTACTCAAAGTATTTAGATCTATATGGAATAGGAATTCAAGGTTGAATTTAAACATTTGATTTTCATATTACCAGAGAAAATCTAGAGAGAGATATAGACATTTCCTCCTTGAAGGAGGCCTTGTTAGGTGTGTACTTCTTACTTGTATCCACATAATTTACCCAAATCCTTCCCTAAAACACATTAAAATGTATGGCAATCTAGAATGTGCATGTACTCAATTTTTTTTTCTTTAACAAAGCAAATGATAGATCAATGATGGTTGAAGATTCATCAAGTTATTTGGGATAAATATTACTTCATTGTCACAATAATATCTAATTTTCCAACTTTCACATCTGCTATCCATATTTCAATGCACTAAGGTGTGAGGATTATAATGGATTTCAAGAAAATTTTGTATTCATTCTTGTACTTAAAGTGAATTTGGTTACTATGGTCCACTAGCATAAGGTAAATTGGTACATAGATTTATAGATGCATATACCATGAACATTTTAAACAAATAACTTTTGAACTCTACAATTTAATAAAGAACATTTTATTTTTAAATATTCTTCAATATCCAATTGAAATTCAATAAAATCTACAATAACATTATTTACGTATATAATAAAAAATCTATAGATATCAATATCAATGGTGCATTTACCTTTTTTCTAAAATATCTACTGAAATGAAAAATAATAGATAATTATCTAAGAGATGTTGAAATTTTGGATAACTAGGAAAGTATTTAAGAAGAAACCCATTTTTATTATTTAAATTTCCCAATATTTTTTAATTTAACCTCCATATACCACGCAATCATAATCATGTAGATATTAATGTAGTCCATTACAATGAGTAAGTTGTGGTATTAATGCAGTAAATTACAAGGATTACCTTATGATATAACAATCTATTGTTTTATTAATAAATAAGTAAAATGATTTTAGATTAATTTTAAATATGAAAAAAATTAATATATAACAATGTGTTGTTTTAGAAATTTAATAATATAATTTTAATTTGAAATTCACTATGATTGACTCAACAAAAATTTGTCAAATTCCAACCAAAACTTCCAAAACATCTAGGTTTTAGAAAACCCATTAAAAATATTTATAAATATATAAAATAAAGATAATAATATAGTTTTAAGATTAAGATCAACCTATATATCATTATTTTTTAAAAACAATGAAGACATACAGACTTAATTGTTTTAGAAACACATTTTTCTTAATGGTTAAGAACATTTAAATTGTAATTATTATGATTACTGTATGATTAAACACTGTATTATTAAATAACAAACACTATCTTAATAAATATTAAGAAATTCAAATAATTAAAAAAATTATAAATATGTAAAATTATGTTGAAAAACCTCACAAACTTAAAACATGCTACATTTTTTATTATTCAAATTTCCCAATATTTATTAATTTAACCTCCATATACCCCATAATCATAATCAACTGGATAAAGAAATCCAATTTTCCTGCTAATTGATACTGTCAAATCTTATGTGTGTGGCGTGACTCAAGAAATTTTGTTGGATTCAATAAAAGGGTCTGAGGTATAATTATGAATATTACATGTGTATTGCTGAATAAAAATTTCATTGACTATTGAACAAATATGGGTTTTAAATGTAATTGGTTGTCATTAATGTTATAGGAATTTGTATAATGTATATGTGTTTAGGTGGACTTAATGGAGACGTATAGAATTAATTTTTTTTAGAAACACATTTTCTTAATGGTTAAGAACATTTAAATTATAATTATTATGATTATTGTATGATTAAAAATTACATTAATAAATAAGAAATTCTATTTTGATAAATATTAAGAAATTCAAATAATTAAAAAAATTTATAAATATATAAAATTATGTTGAAAAATATCACAAACTTAAAACATATTACTTTTTTATTATTATTTAAATTTCCTAATATTTATTAATTTAAGCTCCATATACCACATAATCATAATTGTGTAGAGATTAATGTGGTCCATTAGAATGATTAAGTTGTGATCTTAATGCAGTCCATTACAAGGATTATCTTATGATATTAACAATCAATTGTTTTATTGATAAATAAGTAAAATGACTTTAGATTAATTGTAAATATGAAAAAAATTAAGATATACGAATGTGTTGTTTTAGAAAGTTAGTAATATAATTTTAATTTGATATTTTTGGATTCATTATGATTGAGTCAATATTTTTTTGTCAGATTCCAACGAGAAATTATTTAGTTGGCTCTTACACCTTAAATACTACTCCTTATTTAGGTGGTTATTACAGCTAATAAAAAATGACAGATAGTTAATTATGATTCACATTACATACTTAATTAAAACATATAACTAAAATAAATTCACTACTATACAAAACAGGTAGCCATGTGATCTTGAATCTAGAAAAAAAACCAAGTTGTTCCCCAACTATTTTTTATCAGTTAAAATTTCACTTTTACATAACCATTAACATTTTTTATCCTTAACAAAATGGAAAATTGTGTATGGTAAATTATGTATTTATGTTACTTTTAATTATTTTCAACATTAAATTGTTTTGTTGATATAAACTGTGATATTTTTTCACTGTTAGGTGATTTCATTGTTTCATTATGGATCCAACTATTTGGAGTTGTCTTCCTATTATTCCCTTTATTTGTTGTGATAAAGTTTAGCATTGTTTGTAAAAAATGGAAGAATGCTTTGCAAAACACTTCTTTCTTTTTACTTGCAATAATGTCTCTACGAGTGAATTTGGATTTCTCATTCCTTTCCTCAATAGTGAAGACATTTGTTTTGCTGCTTAATACCTTAATCAGAATGGTCACATATCTCAATTTCATTTGCGATTCATAGATTCAAGATACAGAGAAGAGTGTATTGTTGGACCAATGGTGGTTTTATCCTTACCAACATAATGCACCCAAACACACAATTATTTTGTAATGAATCCATTTACAAAGGCATTTAAAAACATAGGGCCAATATGAATTGGAGACTGAGGATTCTTTTCATTATTGGAAAATGTAAGTAGTAGAAAATATGGCTGGGTTGTTCGAAAACATATCTATGCCAGAATGTATTCTAAATTTTATGTTTGTAGTAGTCTTGATAGGGTATAAATTTTATGTTCCATTTGGTGGCACTTCACCCCTTAGGAATGTAGTGTTTTATAAAAGTAAATTTTTTTGGCTATATCTCGACAAGGAGTATGAAGATTATCCTCCGTACGGGTATATAATCTAATGGTTTGACGTAATAAAAAATGAGTGGCATTTTTCGTTTGTTCCAATCTGTGACATATGTTGTATGTCGTTAGCAATATACATGAATTAGTTGATATGCCTTGTCAATGATGGCTCCACTTCTGTATGGTCAACTGAAGAATTAGATCATTTCAAATTTGGTTAACTGTGTGTTGAATGAAGAATTGACTACTTTGAAGATGATTAGGGTTTCATATGGAAGTTTTTGGAAGAAATTTTGCAGATATAAATAGAAAATGTCTCGGTTATCTTCTGTTTCAAACAGTTCATGGTTTGTTTCTTATGTGCAATTGTAGTCAAGTTCCTTTGCTATTATATGACATGATAACTCACATCCGTTTTCCAATAGATATTGATAATTCAACTAATGAGGAGATGTGTCAGTTTTGGTACCGAACATTGGATTATTGCAATGATTTGATTGAGTATGGAGATGTTTTTGCCATTTCTCCCCATATGGATTCTGTCTCATGAGATTCCACCATTGGATATGGCTATGGATTCTTAGGATATTAGTATTCTTATGAGTTATTATAAATATTTCCATTTTATATACTCTCTATGGTTGGGGAAAATATTTCCATTTTTGTCTTTATACATACTATGGGTCTTTATGGTAATACTTTAAAATTATGTTTGTATTGATCTTTGTGATGTAAAATATTTCATATTGTTTGCCCTAAAGTTTTCTTATTTCCATGTAAATGTTTCTCGATGTTATGCATTTTTTCTTTATTTGTATAATTATAATCTCTATAAGTTATGTTATACATATTATTTGTATTACTTCCTATCATTGATTCTCAAACAATGTTATATGTTTATGTTCATTTTAATATTTACATTTATATTTTGATAGTATATAGTTCCAAAATTTTAGATATACTTACAATTCATATAATTCTTAGAGTATTGTGTCCCAAAGTATGGGTTTTGTTTTGATTCTAATATGATACATGGAAACTTAGACTTTTTTGTTTAAGCCATTTGGAAGACTTCATTTCTGTTTTTTTCCATTTTGAAATTTTTTGTTTTTGTTTTTAGCCATTTGGAAAAATCCTTATACATTTTGATAAGTTTATACGGTTGCAAAAAAATAACATATACACTTTTTATGTTTTTTACGATTTCAAAAAAAATCCTTGTGACTTTTTCATTCTTTTTTGCTTGTTTATATTAGATATTTGTTATGTTCCATGTTTATGATTCCATAATGAATATTTTATTATTCATTGTAGACATGTCATCTGAAGGCACAAGCCAGCGTAGAAGAAAATGAAATTTGTCACCAAAATCATGTGAGAGGTATAATGAAGGTCGCCATTTACGGTATCAACAAAATAAGGATGCCATAAATGAGCATAGGAGAGCTACATATAATAGAAAAACGAGTGAAGCCACTCTTTAAAATGATTATATAATTCCTCGTATCGTACTATGGATGATATAATGGAGAGAACATTTCCTATTGATAGTTGATAATCAGGATATGCTCCTCGTCAGCATAATATTGTTATTCGATGCCCTCCTGAAAATGTTCATAACATTGGGGAAACATCTTGCAATCAGGAAGAACATCATATTGATAATGTGGATGCAAATGTCCACCCTAACCCTTCCGTGTGTCCAATTGCATGTTTTGATGGCCAAAGGTTGCAAAACATCCATGGTGGAGGTAATGATGACATTTTGTGTGATGATTTGGATGATAGTTTACTTGGCCATTTGTTTGATAATTTGGATCGAGTTGCTCAAAATATTGGATATTCAAATCCCGCTTCTCAAAGTAATGTGGTCCCACCAAGAGAATCAGTCATCCCTGATAGCATTCCACATGGAACAATGGAGGTAACATATTGATATTTTGATTTTCGATGCAATAGTGGTTGTTTTATTACATTCCTATATTTACAAAGTTTTGTTTACTAAACTTATGTTATTTTATTCTCTTCGAATATGATAGAACTTGTTTTAATAAAGGTCTAGAAATTAATTCCCAAAGTGTTCCATCTACCAATCTGAGAAGTGAAGATGAAGCATGTCATAATCTTATTGTGCATTCTCCTCCATGATCAAATTAACATACTAATGTAAATTTTCAATGTTTTTTATTTTCTTTTCATTTTTTAAATTTCTAGTTGCTTGGACATTGAAATTTATGGTGTATTTTAATTTCTTTGAACATGACACAAGTCATTTCAATAGAGGCATACAAATTAACTTCGTAGATGTTCCATCTACTTATGTTAGAAGTGAATAGGAACCATCTCATAGCGTTCATCCACATCGCCAAAAAAATGTAAATGTTGAGTGCATTTGATATTTTTCTCATTTTTTCATTTACAGTTGCCTGGAAATTGTATTTTGTAACCTTTTATGGAGAAACCATGATCTCATCTCATTAGGTTGGAGAATTGGAATCCAAAACATCAAATTGTAAAACTAATGTAGATGTTCAATGTATTTGATTTATTTTCAATTTTTGAATCTTTCTTTTTTGGACATTTAGTTTTATAATGTATTTTATTTTTTTGAAACAAGAAACAACTCATTTGAATAGAGGCATAGAAACTACATCCCAAAATGTTCCATCCATTGATGTTTGAATCCAGGAGAAACCATCGCATAACCCTCAGCCACATGAAGACACAAATGTAAATTTTAAATGCATTTGATTCTTTTTCATTTTTTTCATTTATAATTAGTTGGAAATTAAATTTTAAAGTCTTTTATGACAAAGATACCTTTACATCCTCTTAGGTTCGTGAAATTCACACCATAAATTTGGAAAGACATTCCCATAGATCCATTCCATATGCTTCAAATTTGTGAAGGGAATCTCATGTTCTTGAAGATGAAGTACATGTTAGAAGAAATTTTTACTCTTCCAAACGGCTTTCAACATGGTTCGGCTAGTATAGATCATATTCATTTTGATGAAAACATGATTGTAGTGCATAAAATATTTTGAGCAAAGATAGATAGCTTGTTAGATGTCCAAATGTGCCACATTTGCCAAGAATCATCTCCCAGAATCCATGTTGTGAGACATTTTGAAGGATCTGTTTGCCGACAATGTAAGAGTGAAAGAGGAGCCCATCGTTTTTGTCGATATAATAACATGGATCCTGGTGAGCAACCTCATATTTTAAAAGTTCTTACTCAAGTTGAAGAAATGCTAATAGCGCATGTGAATCCTATTTTGCAAGTGACACATGCTTGAGGTGGGAAATATAAGTATAGTGGTCACACAATTAGATTTCCTCAAGATATTTCTACAATTGTACAAAGCCTTCCCCGACATGTTGAAGATATTGACTTTCTAATTGTGAGGAGACATGCTGCTCAGTCTAAATATTATGAATGTTATGTCAAAAGATCTCGAGTGATGGTTGCATTGCTTTTCAAAATCCAACATGATCAATATTATCGAGATGTTGTAATTGATTATGATTCAGTGAATGCTCTGCCCGAAAGATCAACAGATGTCTCCTCTAGGCTTAAATTTTTTTGATCGTGATATTGAAGAATTTGAGATCAATCAAAATACTAATGAAGGGTTTCCTGCTGAGCATTTTCCCTCTCATCCTTCTTCTTTTGTTGCTTGCCTACCAAATGAACAAAGAGAAGTGGAAGAAATTAGAGCATTTCTTGATAATGTTGATTCTTCACATGTTCAAGACATGGATTGGCCCAGTATTGGAACCTCTCTAGTGAATGAATATAATATAGAGGGGTTATTAGATATGGCATTCCCAACATTGTTCCCCACTAGTGATGTTGATTGGTTGCAACCATGTATTTGTAGTGTTGAACTTCATGAGTATGCATTGCATCTTCTTAGGTACTATGGTCAGAGATTTGGAAGCCATCCTCGATTTCGATATTACCTATTAAACATGAAAATGCGGCATTAGAGCCAAACAACTATTGCAGTTTTTGCAAAGAAACATTTACATGATAACTCACCTACAAGAATTAAAGAATTGTGGCACTAACTATCTGATTTACAAGATAATAAGTTGGATGAGCATCTCATGTGGTTTGGTTCTTCTCTGAGAGGTACAAGGGCATACTAGACTAAGTGTCAATCTGAATTGATGGACATGATTACTCAATTAGGATGTCCATCCTTATTTTTTACTTTGAGTGCAGCTAACACAAAGTGGCCAGAGTTGCATAACCTCATGCCTATATATTCACATTCTCATTCTTCAAATGAGCATCGTATGAAAATTGAGAATGTTATCTAGTACCCTCACATCGTTGCGACATTTATGCACCACAGATTCAATGCTTTTTGAGAGGAAGTTATCCAAAAACATCTTAAAGCTAAGGACTTCTGGTACAGGTTTGTGTTCAATTTTTTTCTATACTTTTTCAACTTTTATTATGATTATATTTATATTGTTTGTAGTAACTATATCTTCATTTTTTTCAAATATGAGTGGCAACATAGAGGTTCAACACATATCCATGGTTTCTTATGGTTAGAAGGCACTCCTGACATGGAAATACTTGATTAGTCAAATAGTTCTAATGTACAACCTGCAAAGATATTCTTCGAGAAATATGTAACTACATGGAATCCGCGTGACATACATCGTCACAACATAATGGTTCCACAAAGCCTCAATGATGACCCTTTCCTATTGAATTCTAGACAAATTTTCTCTTCTAATCCTCAAAATGATTACGATAATTGTTAAACCATGTCCAAAGACACATAAAGTGTACTATAGATTCTTGTTTGCGCAAAAAGGGCACTATTCTAACATGTCGGGACAATGCTCCATGGGATCTTTGTGATGAATCAAGATTGTTCATAGATGATCAAGAAAGAAAAAATATGAGCCAACAAGAAATGATAACAGGCTTAATGTACATAACATTGACCTTCTAACAACGTGGAGTGCAAATGTTTATTTCCAGCCAGTGCTTTCTGGCTATGCTATGTTGAAATACATTGCTAAGTATGCCTCAAAAGCAGAAAAAGGGTCTGAAAGTTATCATCATATGTTAACTAGAATTTCAAATTCTATTGGCTCTAAGGATCATGCTTTATGTGCATATAGAAATTTTCTTGCAGAAACAATTGTTGACTGTGACATTGGAGCACAAGAAACATGTCATATGTTGCTTAAGCTACCTCTTGTTCTTTGTAGTTGGAAATTTGTTTCCTTAAATGTTGGAAGAAAGGTTTTTAGGAAAATCTCAAGCGATGGCTTGCAATGTTCATCTGAGAATACTTTTGTTCAACATTATCAGAAGAGACCTTTTTTTCTTGAACGTCTATCTTTGATAGAAACAACAAGATCTTGGACATTTGATAGCAAGGGTAAACAAGATCCAGGGAAGCCTAGAGATGTTCATGCTATTGTTTGGGTTTGGCCACAATTTTATTCTATTCTTGGTGAGGCTTCAAAGGAATTTGAAACCTTTTGTTGGACAAAATTTCTCTTGTACAAGCCATTTCGTGACATTCCTACAGAAATTGGCCTTTCAACTGAAATTATTATTGAAAATTGGAGGAATTTTCGATATCGAGCATGGCATGTTGATCAAAATCCATTAATTATAGACAATATTGAAGATGAAGAAGATGGTGATTTTTCTAACCAGGAAATGAATCTTGAAGATATCTTTCAAGAATGGCAGATTTTCTCTCGCTTGGTTCCATGAAATGATGTGAATGTTTATGATATTCACACCCTTGGTCGAAGGGACTTTGATATATCCTTTGACTAAGAAAGTACAACTATTTCTGATGATGTTGCAGAAGAAGCTATTAATTTTATAAGGAATGCAAAATCAAGGGGTGATATTGTTGACCTTTCAAACAAAACATTTGCATCTACAGATTCTTTGTCGAAAAAACAATGACTTGCTTTTCAAATTGTCTTAAAGCACTTTGATGAATATGCGATTCGTGAAGCTCTTCTTATGATTATTCAGGACACTATAGGTACTAGGAAGTATTTCCTTATCCATTGTATTTTTGAATCTCTTTCTAATTCGTCAAGTAATGGAAGAATCCCTTTGCTTCTTCTCGCCTCAACATGAATAGTTACTTTTAATATACATGCAAAAACAATACACTCAGCTCTAAAAATTCCATTTAAATATATGCAGCCACTACAGGGGTAGTCACTTGCAGTATTCCGAGAAGAAACGTGACATGTTAGATATATATTGATTGATGAAATGAGATTTCTAGGATCAAGGTTGTTTATGTAAATAGATGCTCGATTACAAGAAGCATTTCCAGAGAAAAAGAATTGTCCTTTTGGTGGTAGATGCATCATCCTTGTGGGTGACCTTGGCCAACTGTCTCCTATGAGAGATAATCCTTTGTATGTAGGTAATACAACAAGGAAAGTCTTGTTGAAAAATTCAACATTGTTGTCACTCTTGACACAATATTTTGCCAACAAGGGAATAATGAGAAACAATCTTGTTTTCGTATAGTCCTCAATAACATAAGAAATGTAGAACCTGTTTTGGAAGATTGGGAGTTTCTTATGTCATGGAATTATATGAGGTTGCATCCTAGAGAAAGATATTTATTTAATGCAACAGTTCACATGTTTCCAAAATACAATTTGGTCTCCTTCCATAATAAGCATATTTTAAAATCATTAAATTATTTAATTGCATGATGTGTTGCTGAGCATTCAAGGCATTCGGTAATCAACGGTGTTGATGATGATCAATTGGACCATGAAGTTTTGTAGTGTCGTGGTCAGCGTGTTATGTTGACATGTAATTTATGGGTTGGAGCTGGCTTGGTGAATGGTGCACTTGGTTATGTTAAGGATATATTCTATCCACATAACTCTAAGCCAACTCAACTTCCAATGTTCACAACTGTTGTATTTGATAAGTATGTTGGTGTTCCATTTGATGCAAGCAATCCAAACATTGTCCCTATCACCCCAATGATAAGAGGAAATCAAAAACAAATTCCTCTGAAGATGGCATGGGGTCTTACAATCCACAAGTCATAGGGATTGACTTTAGAATGAGCGTCAGTTGATATCAGGAATAAAGAGTAGCAAGGCCTTACCTTGTCATCCATATCAAGGGTGAAATCAATAGATGGTTTACGCATTGCACCGCCTTTTTCTTTTCAACGTTATGCCAAGATGAAAGATAGCGCATATGTTACAATTAGGAAGAGGGAAAAGGAGTGATTGAAGTTCATATCGCTATGAAATACAACTAATAACATTGTGACCTTCTTTATAGTATGTTTTTTTAATTTCTTTTATTGTCCTCTTGATTTACTTTTAATATAATAATCATTTTCATATATTTATTAGATTAATAAATTCATCATATTCATAGTAATATTTGAGAAATTTGTTTACATCGTTTTTAATGTTGTTCAATTTACTTAATTTGTTTTTTAAGTGCCTATTGCTCTTTTCTTTGCAATAGACCATTCAAGCATAAACAATGAGTTATATGAACCAATCGTTCAAAATCATTTTTACAACTGGTTCATACTGATATTAATATTGTGGATTCATATTACATCATGAAATGAAAAAATGGAGGCTTTTAATATTGGCCACGATTTTATTCTATTTCCACAGTTTTTTTCTATTGTATTTTGAAATGAGGCTTATATTTGTAGAAATTTTTATATCATTTGGTTAATGTAACAGTAGATTGTTTTTTTCATGTAACACTATAACATTAATTTTTTTAACATAAACAAAAATGGGCTGTTATGTTTTATGTATACATATATAGATATATATATGTGTGTGTGTGTGCTTATTTATTTGTGCATGTCTTTATTGATTTTGCTTTTATTTTTGTGTCTTTCAAATGCAGATATGGACAATAATGAGGTCATCTATTATTCCAAAACAATACGCGATATTGTTGGAGCTATAAGCTTTCTTTCCTATCTTCAATACACGTTTGATAGAAAACATGGGTTCCATACTACATTTATTGATGACCATATTCGTGAGCTAGATCAAACAAACACACATGTAAAATACTTGAAACATGTGCACCAGAGGGAGTCTAGGAGGAGAAAAAGAAGGAATTGGTTGGAAGTGTTAAGTATCATGATCATTATCCTGTTGATTTGAATTGATGTTGCTTTTGTCATCGGTCTAGTTGTGCTTCAGAAGAAGCCGCTCCATAGATGACTTTTGAAACATTGTATGAAGTTTAGTTTTGTAGTGGAATTATTTGATTAAAGAAGACAAAAATTTTATGTTAAGACTCAATGTTCTTTTTGTGGTTGCAATGTCGGTTAAATTGATTATTTTAAACACTAATGTTGTTTTTATATACAAAAGTGTATAACTCTGCTCTTAAAATGTCCTATTATGTTGTACTTCTTTAAATCCAATGTGTGCAATTTAGATGTCTTTTTTTCATTTATGTTGCTTTGCTCCAATGCAGTGTTACTATTTTATATCTTTCTCTCGCATTTCTAATTGTTGTGGTATTTTGTGTGGATCCCTTCACTTTTTTCACGTCTTTCATAAATGAAAATATTGTTTACATTTATAATATTATTGTTGGGATTTCATGTTCTAGGTGTTTATATCAATATTCTTGAGATTTATACTATTAATTATTCATGTATTGATATCAATCTATTTATGGCTTAAATTTTATTTATTGTTTATAATGTAGTGATATAAATGTGTTATTATTAATGTAATGATGATTTATCATGTTTTAATGCTTTATGGTTTGCAATGTGGTTCTTATATTGGTTTTGGTTTATGTACTTTTATCATTGTTTTGTGTTATAGCATTATTTATGTTTATAATATTGATGCCATGGATTTAGGGCTTAGGTTCGGTTTACTATTTCCTTGGATTTATAATATTAAATGATTAATTTTATCTGTTCTTTAAGTTTGTAATATTAATAATTCCTTCGGTTTATCATTTATTCCCTTTGGTTTATTAATCCCCAATATTAAGGTTTAAATAATAGTCATAAGGTTTAATATTAATCCATTACATTTACAATGTTTATCCCTTCAATTTATTAACGTGTTTCTTTCATAATATTAACAATCCATAGGGTTTATTGATCCATTAGGTTTATAATATTCATAGTCACGTGGGTTGATCAATCCGTTGGGTTTACAAAAATATTTCCTATTAATCCCTTCTGTTTTTAATATTGATCCCTTGCCATTTATGATCCCTTTGGTTTCTAATATTTTTCCATTGGGTTTATTAATTCCCAATGGTTTATAATATCAAATTCTTGGGTTTCTTCGTTCTTCAAATTTTTAATATTAATAATTCCTTGGGTTCATAATCCCTTGAGGTTTTAGTGCTAATCCCTTGGGTTTATTATTCCTTTGGGTTTATTATATCAATCCCTTTGGTTTATTATTCCCTTCGGTTTATATTATTAGTCCCTTTTGTTTAATAGTATTCCCTTAGGTTCATAATCCCTTGGGGTTTTAGTATTAATCCCTTAGGTTTATAATATAAATCGCTTGGGTTTATTATTCCCGAGTCAAACATGGTTTATTATAATATCGACCATGGTCCAACATGGAATTGTGATAAGGATTGTCTCAATATGAAAATCAATGATGGTTGATCATGTTTATTTTAATGTTTATAATATTTGTCTTAGGGTTTATATATGTTAGGTTTATAATATTAGTCCCTTGGATTTAATATTATTCCCTTGGGTTCATAATCCCTTGGGGTTTTAGTATTAATTCGTTCGTTTTATTATTCCTTTAGGTTTCTCATATTAATCGATTGGGTTTATTATTCCCTTAGGTTTATAATATCGATCATGGTAAACCATTGTCAATCATAGCCAACCATGCTTGAATGTCACATTGTGACAAGGATTGTCTCACCATGAAAATAAATAATAATCCCTTGGGTTTATTATTCCTTTGGGTTTATTATATCAATCCCTTGGGTTTATTATTCCCTTGGGTTTATATTATTAGTCCCTTTTGTTTAACAGTATTCCCTTTCGTTCATAATCCCTTGGGGTTTTAGTATTAATCCCTTGGGTTTATAATATCAATCGCTTGGGTTTATTATTCCCGAGTCAAACATGGTTTATTATGATGTCGACCATGGTCCAACATGGAATTGTGATAAGGATTGTCTCAATATGAAAATCAATGATGGTCCATCATGTTTATTTTAATGTTTATAATATTTGTCTTAGGGTTTATATACGTTGGGTTTATAATATTAGTCCCTTGGGTTTAATATTATTCCCTTGGGTTCATAATCCCTTGGGGTTTTAGTATTAATCCCTTCATTTTATTATTCCTTTGGGTTTCTCATATTAATCCCTTGGATTTATTATTCCCTTAGGTTTATAATATTGGTCATGGTAAACCATTGTCAATCATAGCCAACCATGGTCAACCATACTTGAATGTCACGTTGTGACAAGGATTGTCTCACCATGAAAATAAATTATGTTTATTTTAGTGCTTGTAATATTTATATTTGGGTTTACGAATGTTGAGTTTATAATATTAGTCCCTTGGGTTTAACATTATTCCCTTGGGTTCTTAATCCCATGGGGTTTTAGTATTAATCCCTTGGGTTTATTATTCATTTGGGTTTATAATATCAATCCCTTAGGTTTGTTATTAGCTCATGTTTATAATATAAATCATGGTCAACCATGGTTGAATGTTACATTGTCACAGGGGTTGTCTCACCATGAATAAATTATGTTTATTTTAGTCTTTGTAATATTCATATTTGGGTTTACAAATGTTGGGTTTATAATATTAGTCCCTTGGTCTTAATATTACTCCCTTGGGTTCATAATCCCTTGGGGTTTTAGTATTAATCCTTTGGGTTTATAATGTAAATAAGATGGGTTTACTATTCCCTTAGGTTTATAATATCAATCCCTTAGGTTTATTATTCCCTTTGGTTTATAATATCAATCATTGTAAACCATTGTCAATCATAGCCAAACATGGTCAACCATGGTTGAATGTCACATTGTGACAAGAATTGTCTCTCCATCAAAATAAACCATGTTTATTCTAGTGTTTGTAGTATTTACATTTGGGTTTACCAATGTTGGGTTTATAATATTAGTCCCATGGTTGAATGTCACATTTTGAAAAAGATTGTCTCACCATGAAAATAAACCATGTTTATTTTAGTGTTTGTAATATTTATATATGGTTTTATGAATATTGGGTTTATAATATTAGTCCCTTGGGCTTAATATTATTCCCTTGGGTTCATAATCCCTTGAAGTTTTAGTATTAATCCCTTGGGTTTATTATTAATTTGGGTTTATAATATCAAAACTTTGGGTTTTTTATACTGTTATAGACATATTTGGGCACTGCAACCCCAATCACATATGTCCATAAACTAAGGGCTTATAAACCCCTAAAAGTGTTGTTTCATACCCTAAAGGAACAAGGTCACCTGATTACATCATTTCCCAGAAGTTATCCCTAAAATACTACTCAGAATTGGTCAAAACTGGACCATACAAACTACTCCATGTTTAGGGTGTGATGCATCTCACCTATTACACATGAGGGGTGTGATTCATACTGAAAAGCACTTCTGTAGGGTGTGATGAGCGAGAGCAAACAAATGGCAGAAGCAGTTTGCTAGGTGGAAACTCAAAGAATCTTCTAGAAACTGCTCATATGACACTTGCCTCTCTGAATTCGCCCAAGGATGAGTAAGAGATCATGAAATCTCCAAGTGGAACCAAGAACTATCAATGAAATGACAATAATCAACATCCTAGAAGCTAACTCACCATCCTGCAAACATATATATGGATCCCTCATCCTAGAGATCTAGAGGCTAGAATTTTGTAATTTGCAAGGAAGTGCTGTTGGTTTCTCTTTGAAGACATTGTTGGGTGATCTTGCTATGTATGAGGTGAAGAGGGATTTCATGTTGGGAGAATGATGCTGGATCAGATAGCTTGGTTGTAATCCTCTCTTCTACTAATTCTATCAATAAAGCTATTTGAGTTTTCCTCCATATGCTTGTATATCTCTGAATCTTGTATTTGTATTTGTATATGCATTTGTATGGTTAATGTACATCTGATCCTACATTATTTATGGTTATAGATCTCTATGCTTTGATGGTATTTTTCTACCTTGACTCTATAGGTGTTCTTTGAAGCAAGACAAGTGAGAAAGGAGTGGTGAAAGCTCTATCAAAGGAGAGAGGGAACAAGTAAGGGGACTAGCAAAAGACTGAGGTTGGTACTCTCTGCTTCTCTCTCATCTATCTCTCATAAAGGAAAACACAAGTAACTTTAGTTTGTTTGTTTCTAAGATAGCGACCCATCTTAGTCGGACTAGTAGCTCCAAATGGACATTAGTTTTCCCGATAACGAAATGGTGACTCCACTGGGGTGCAAATAGTTTGTTTGTTTTGTTAATATTGTTTGATTTATAAACCATAGATAGAGCTTGAAGTTAAGCTAGCTAGCCTTCGAACTGCCTTTGCTATGCAACTGCAAAGTAGATCAACGGTGCTTCAGTCAATCTCCAAGTATGTTTATGAACTTAAATCTGACTTGCAATCAACCTAATTACCCTAGTGGTAACTCAAATAACCTCATTAGATCAGCCCCTATACTTTTTGTTTATTGACAATCATTAGCTCAGCATAAATCCGTAAACTTAGCTCCAAATTGTGAGTGAAAACCAAGCTCAGTCTCATCCTTGTACCATCGCACTGTCTCTCATTGGAAATCTAGATGCATTACACGTCCTGTGTATTGTAGGTGAGATGCATCCTTGTTTCCCTGTGTTACAAGTGCAATGATTGACTAAGATTGTTTCTGCATCTAGATTTTGGTTTTTTCTTCATTGTCTTCAGCTTTATTCAATAGTTTTGTTGTCTATGATCAGTACATCACTGTTGAAACCATCTTCCTTTGCATTATTTCAGCTTCCATCATAAGGAATTGTGAATTTTTTTTTATGTATTTTTCATAATTTACAGTTCTCCTTTGCAAATAGTAGCTTAATCGAACTATTGTCTTTTGATTTGAAAGTGTCGCAAATGTCATTTTCAGTCAAGAAAAAGAGTGTCATAAAGCATTCCTCTTTTAGATAGTCGATTACACTTTTTCCATTGTATTTGATTTGAATTAATAGTATTTCAAGTGTCGAAAACAATTTTAAATTTGAAATCGCAAAGTGTCATCTTAGCCTTCCTTTTGTTTTTTGAAGAGAAAATTGTTGGTATTGTCGCTTTGAAAGAAGATAATTCAGATCTATACTAAGTTTTCTTTTTGTCATTCTCACATTAAGGAAACTGAAAAACAATACATGCATGTACATTTGCATTTAGACTGCATGTTGAAATTGATTTAGGAAAAGTGCATCTAGTGTGTGCTCTCTTCTCTATGTTGAAAGAATTTCATTTCTCTTTCCCTAGTAGCTAGGATTTTCATTGAAAAAAGAAAGTGAATGATTGTTTATCATCTTAGATTTGATATTTAGGAATTATATATCTACATCATGCGGTGAACCTTAAAGGAAAACTTCTTAAGAAAGATCAACTGCAAAATAAACCTCAATGAACATAAAAATGCTTTGGAACCTAATGCACAACATTTAGAAGTCTAGGCTAGAGACGTATTCTGGCATCATAAAGCCTAGTAACTATCACTTTCATCATAGGTTGGGTGATTCCTCCTCCTTGAGATGACAAGTTCCAGTACGGACTTGTGCTCCCATGTACAGTTGAGTATATATTGGTAGACCACAATAAGCTACATCCTTTATCCTTAGGAAGTTGTGTCTGCTGCCGTATCGATCGCAATACACTGAACACAACATTCGGGAAGATTGACTGTCGTACCGTAAGAAGTATTCTTCAGTTTTGCGATTAGTTTGGTAATCCCTCTATCTATATTTCTAGAGAAGTCACTTTCATTCCTTTTCAAACTCCTTAAAGGAAAAGGTCCATCTAAGCACTTGTCACTTCAGGCTCATTAAAAATTGAAGGCAACTAGAGTCATCTTTAGCTTTTTCTCTACTCTTAAAAATTGAAAAAGCAAGTTGTGTCAAAGCGTCATAAAATTCATTTAATTCAGAATAACATTTTACCCTTTTTATTTTGAGTTGATCAAGTAATCCGCAATCGTGGAAGAAAGTCAATAAAAACCCCGTCGTTCATGGATATTAACGAGTCAACCATCCTTAACTCTAGAAATGAAACCATTCTGGGCCAAGCGATCTCTTTTAACTGGGTCAAAGTCTCCTGGTTTATTTGAAACTTGTGTTTCAACATCCTCAGAGACCCTAGTTACTCCAACTATTTTTGGTATCCCTGCCTCCATAGAAGAAGTTCCACAGTTCCAAGAGGACACTAGAAATGATCCTAGTGTAATGGTAAACACATCTATTCCTAAACTAGCTCCATCTAGGACTGATTCGGAAAATGTAAACCCTCCAACATCTGTCGCTGCAGAGTGTGTACCTTCTTTGGCACTAGAAATATTTTACGGACCTGACGGTCTGCCTCTTCCACCTGGACTGATTGTGATAGAAGAGATTTTGGAGGATCTTCCATCCAGTACCCCATTGTATTTTGAAACTGGGATCCACCTATATCCTTCTAATTCAGAAGTTAGTCACACTTCATCACAAGTTCTTGTAGAATTGCTAGGAAGTCTTTTGGATAGACTCAATATGTCTGAACAACCATCGACATCTAGGACTGTATCATCTGATACAGTAGTAGCAGAACCTCGTGCCACTACTCCGACAATGTTTGTTGGTATACCATCTGTTATAGACATTTTTGTGCCTTGCAGCATTGAGCATGAAATGTCCATAAACTAAGGGATCCAAAGTCCCTAAACATGTTTTTCCTACCCCTAGAGGAACAAGGCCGAATAACCACAGCAATTCATAGAAGTTCTCCACCTGAAAACACTCAAAAACAAGGCAATTCTGGATCATGTCAACTGCTCCATTGAGCATCTGCGCTGAATGTCAACTGCTCCACTATCTACCTACATTGAATGTCAACTGCAACAAAGGCTACCTGCGCTGAGCGAGTTTGGACAAGTGGCAGAGTCATTCCTCAAGGTGTCAATGCCCAGGAAGCTTCCAAAAGGACACTTGGATCAAGGAATTCGACTGGTGATGAGTAAGAGGTTCCAAATCTCCAAGTGGAAGCAAGAACCTCCAAGTGGACTCAAGAACTATGAGAGGGAGAGGACACTAGTCAGTTTCATACCAGCCTCAAGCTGACTCATCCTCTCTCCAATATCCCTATATATAGATCTCTCCTCTATGAGATCAGGGAGGCTGGAATTTGGTATTTGCAGAGAATTGCTGTTGGTTTGTGGCTAGAACATTGGGTGTGTAATGCTTTGAAGGGAGTTGAAGAAGGAATTCCATTCTGCTGGGAAGGAGATGCTGGATTGGAGCCCTATGGGTTGTATCTCTTCCTGAACCCTGTTACTTTCAATAAAGCTATCTTGATTCTTTCCTATATGCTGGTGTATTTTGTATAATTGCATTATTATATTTGATTTGCTTATAATACTGAATCATTTATGAATATGTATATTTGCCTTTGTATGGTGTTCTTCTCTTGTCGCAAGTAGTTGTTCTCTTGTCACAGGTAGCTGTTCTCTTGTGATCTCGTGGGATTCAAGTAGCTGTTCTCTTGATCAAGCGAGAAGGCAAGTAGCTGTGGACATACAAAGAGAAGAGGATCTAGTTCGAGGGACAACCGGAAGACAACGGTAAGTCTGCCGATCTCCCCTCTTTCACATTTCATAAAGGAAAAAATCATAATAGCTGTATTTGTTTGTTGCTAAGGCGCTGTCACACCTTAGGTGGATAGGATCGTCCTACATAGGCATTTTTACCCACAACACCATCTGTCACAACTAGCTCTCAATTGCTAGATGAAGTCTACCCAGGGACTGTTTTGACAGTATGGTCTGTTCCCGTTTGTTCAACTGGAATAATATCTAGAATTTCTTATGTTGAGTCTCAGCAAATTGATCCTTCAAAACAGTATCAATTTGGGCAGTCCAGTCTACAAAGACCAATTTTCCCTTTGAACACTAGATTGTCGCCCAATGGGGGCAGTATGCCTTTTCATTATTTCGTCCAGGAGAACAACCATATGAGAGTTCACAACAGAATTCAGGTCAAGATGGAATTACATCCAGTGGTTGGGTGCCAATACTGCCTAAATAGCCAAGAGTTGTATATTCAATGCAACCAAATATACCTGTGTCGAATATTCCCACTACACTGGCTATTGTGACAATGTCGCAAGTACAAGTGCTGCCTGTTGTATGTCAACCTCAAGTCTCTTAGGTCGTAATACAACAACCTCTTGTCTCCGCGACACAACCACAATCGCTGATTAGTGGCTCCTTAACTGAAGTGACTTAGGCTCAAACATGTAATATCACCCCTCATCTTGGTCAAACATCTAGTATTAGACAACAACAAATGGCTTCACAACCATGGCTGGTGCAATATCAACAACCACAATTCCAGCAAGCTTACCGAGGACCTGAGCAACAAAGCTTTATGAGTAATGGGTAGCCATATATTCAAAACGGTCACCATCAATCATATCATAATGGTTATGCCCATCAACCTTATCAAAGTTATCAACATCAAATATATTATGCTAGTATGCAAAGACCCACTGCTCAGGTGATCCCATCTTATCCTGGGTATGCTTCACCAAACCTGAATCAACAGTTGCCTTTCGTTGCAACTTTAGAATTACGAAATCTGAATCGGCTAACAAATGATCCAATTGCTTACGCCCCTTGGTGGTCGGCGATTCCTCATAAACGTCCGTCAAATATTCCTAAATTCAATGGAAATCTAGGTAAAGATCCATCGAATCATGTGATGACCTTTCATCTGTGGTGTTTTTCCAACGCTCTCAATGATGATTCGATTAGGCTTCACCTTTTTCAGCGAACGTTAACTGGTATGGTAGGAAAATGGTACATCGAATTGCCTAGAGCTTCATTTGATAACTTTAGTGCACTTGCCACCACTTTTTAACCCATTTTCAGTTACCAATAAGGTACGAAACAGGAATGGAGCTTCTTACCAATTTTAAGCAGACGACAACCACTCACATATATAATCATATTCATGAGTGGTGACATCATCATCGAATTGTAAAAACATATGTTCCTGATCAACTACTAGCTGAATGGTTTATTAAGTCATTATTACCTTCTATTACAGAAGATGTGGCTAGGGGGGTTGTCATTGAAGAGCAAGTCATTGCTCGTGCGCAATATCTAGACTTGATTTATACTCAATTTGGCACGCTCTATGACAAAATCCTTGATGCTCCTAGACCAGAGTTTTCCGTTCCTTCTCCTCCTAAATCAAACAAAGACTCTCGTGCTGGAAATGGTGTGATAGGTACTACTAGCACAAAAACCACAAAGGGTACATCTAAGAAAGCTTGTACAATTTCTGGTCAAAATGCGAATGAAGAACTTCTTGCCTCGGAGGTTAATGCCATGTCGACCAACAAAGGCAAAGAACCGAAGCAACCAGGGGGCAAGAAGAAAGGGAAAAGCAAAAAGAAGAAACAGGATGATTCATCTCCTAAAAAATCTTCTACAAACCCTTTTGCGCAAAAGAAACCTCCTTCGGCATGTCACATATGTGATGAAGACCATTGGATGAAGGATTGTCCATATAAAGTTAAGATTAAGAAATTCTTTAAGAGTTCAAAAACCTCAGCAGTATTGACTGATCCATTTCCAAACCCATAAACCAATCTGGTTGCTAGCGACAATGCTTCCCCTTCCCAAGTGCTTATGTTGTCTATTTTGAAGCAACAAAATGATGCTTTGATATCGACAAGGAATAAATATTACAAGAATCCACAGCTACCGAACAACAAGGCTACAGGTCAACCTAGTAGTACGACAACAACTTCAACCAAAGTTGTGCCACCCATCATTCCTGAGCTAACAATAAAGCCGCCAAAGGGAGTAGTACACAAATTGACATTTAATCCTCGTTCCCGAGCAGTACAGAATTATAATATAGTAGAGGATCTGGCCCAATTGCCATCCGCTATGTTGACGCTTGAAGTACTACAAAGTTGCCCCTCCCAAAAGCAAGCTCTATTATCAACAATAGTTGGGACCCAGCGGATTCCAATCTTGTAGCTTTTAATCATAAAGGATATGAACCTCAGTTACCAGCACAACTTTCTTTCCTCATTCAAGTGAAATTCCTCAACAAAACTGTTCACAGAACAATTATTGATGAGGGGACATCTACCTACATTATGTCAATGAGTTGCTGGAAAACTTTAGGATCACCACCCTTGTCAAGATCATCAACGACATTAAAAGCATTCGATGGATGAACATACACCCCGTACGGGATTTTAAGTAACTTGCAAGTTGAACTGGGGGGAAAGACAATAGAAATTGACGTCGAAGTTATCGATGGAAACCTCGATTACAATATCCTACTAGGAAGGCCCTGGATTTATGCTATGGCTGCTGTTGTATCAACTTACTTTAGAAAGATTTCATTTCCTTTTCAAGGAGGAATTACAATCGTTGATCAACAAACCTTTCTCCCCAATAGTTCACAAGTTACAGGAAGCATTCCAATGATCCATGGAAGCTCTCATTCACTTCAAAATGTCAGAGTAGGCTTACTGAAAGACCCTGCCTTGATGGGTACTTTTTCCCTACCGCCTCCGAGTAATCTGGCGGAAGTGGCAACAGTAGGAACCTGCAATATGATATCTTCCATTCAGAAGATTTCCAAACATTTTGTTAGCATGGATTATCAACAGGGATTCCCTCCAAGCCCAATAGAGATTCTGTAGCAATAAATTTTCTCGGGCTGGGCGGCAAACTCAAATCAATGCTCATCGAGTGTTTGGGTAGATAGGTCAAAGGAATATGGCACCTCTTCAGATCCTTGGTCACATGTACATTCTATAGACGAAGGAATTATTCAGTTGCTGATGATAGGAGAGGCACCATGGGAAGATTACCACCATCATTCCCATCTTCCATATTATAAAGAAGATTATTCCAATGACCTTGATCATCCTTTAGTTTTTGATTTTCTATCAAATACTATAAATATGGTGGATTCCAAGTGAAATCTGTCCAATATTGAAGAAACTGTCGCCATAAATATCTCGACCAAACGTGATGTTGTAGAGAATATTCATGTTGGCAAATCTTGTTCTTCTTCAGAACTGGAAATATATTGTGCTCTCTTTCGCGAATTCAGAGATTTCTTTGCATGGTCATATGAAGAAATGCCAAGCATTGACTCCAACATAGTTGAACATGAAATCAAGATGTATCCAGATGTCAAACCGGTATGACAACGGCTTCGGTAGGTACACCCGAAGAAAGCCGCTGCCATCAAGGTAGAAGTTGAATAACTTTTACATGCTGGTTTCATTTACCCGGTTCCTCTAACTGATTGGGTACCGAATATAGTTATTGTGATGAAAAAGCAAGGAACGATTAGAGTGTGCATTGATTACAGGGATGTAAATCAAGCTTGTCCAAAGGACAACTACCCTACACCCTTCATCGACCAGATAATTGAAGAATGTTCCAGATGCAAAATCTTTTCATCTATGGATGGATTTTCTGGGTATAATCAAATATATATCTTCCCACAGGACTAGTCGAAGACTGCATTTACATGTTCATGGGGCACATTCGCGTACCACAAATTACCTTTCGATTTAAAGAACGCAGTGGCAACCTTTCAGAGGGCTATGAATTATGCCTTCCATGACATCAAGAACATCGTTCAACCATATCTCGATGATCTTCCGGCTCATTTGCGAAAATGTACTGATCATCTGCAGCATTTGAGAGCTATATTTCTACATTGCTAACACTACAAGATACGACTCAATCCACACAAGTGTGTATTTTGTGTCAGTTCTAGTCGTTTACTTGGCTTCGTGGTTTCTAAGGATGGAATTCAACTTGACCCAAGTAAGGTTCAGGCAATCATCGATATGCCTCCACCTTCAAATTTGCTTCAGATTCAGAAACTCCAAGGGAAAGCAAACTTTCTGAGGAGGTTCATTCCAAATTACGCCGAACTTGCTAAAGGTTATACGCATCTTTTGAAAAAATAAGTACCCTTCAACTGGGATCAGGTTGCACAAACTTCCTTTGATGCTCTAAAGAAATCCCTAATAAAAGCATCATTAATGTATGCTCTTGATTATCAGAAAGACTTTAACCTGTATCTAGCTGTAGTAGGTAAAACCATCGCAATGGTTTTAGTTCAAGAAGAAAATGGAATCGAACATCCTGTCTATTATTTAAATCGAAACTTAAATGATACAGAAAGCAAGTACTCCTATGTTGAAAAGATGGCTCTTGCAGTTGTTCAAGCAGTACAGAGATTTCGACACTATATCCTCTTTCGCAAAACTACCATTTTTCAGATTGTAACCCTATGACTTACATTTTGTTGCGTCAGCTACTTGGGGGCAAAGATTCAAAATGGATAGCTATTTTGCAAGACTTTGATCTGGAATTCGTAAAATCCAAATCAAAGAAATATTTGGTTTTCGTGGAGTTACTATGCAACTTCCCATCGTCGTCCAACGATTCAACATCCAAAGCATCAATCGTAGATGAATCTTTGTTTCGAATATTGTCGAGCGATCCATGGTATGGAGATATAATCATCTATCTCCAAACCCAAACATATAGGTGTTGGCCCTCAATTTTGTTCTATTTTTGCTTAAGGAAACTTACTTAATCCTTATATTTTCCATCCATTTTCCATCACATCCATCTCAATTTGATGTATTTTATGCATATTCAGGTGTTTAATTTTAATTTTTCAATTTCTAGAAGTTTTTATGAAAATTGAGTTTGAAGTGCAATTTTGGACTGAATCAGAAATTCCCATAATAGCTAAGTGGATGACATGTTTGCAGGACACTTGGGCTCGAGTTGGATGCATGAATGGAAAGCTTGGGAACTAGGATTGAGCTAACTCCACTTGGTTTAGTCAAAACAAGCTTTATTAGGCCCGGTCAAGGCTGGTCAAACATGACTAGTCACCAAAAAATCCCTAGGAAATAGGGCAGTTTTGAGATTTTATGGGATTGACCATACTTCTTGGGATGGATTGGATGAGTTTGACTTAGATAGGTGGATATAAGTAGATATGATTTTTAGAAATATTATATATCATTTTGTTTCACAAAACCTCTATTTAAAGCCAAGACTTTGATGGCTTATGTATGTAACTTTTGTATAATTTTACGCTGAGATACTTTGGAGTTGGAAGCTAATTTGAAGAACCATATTTCATTTCGATTTGTTGTTCATGCTTGGTTGATTTACTGAATTTTCTGTAGCTGAGATTTCTGCAAGTGTGCAAGGCAAGGGTGGAGGGCCCCCACACCAAGCTAAGTGCACTTCTTGGTTCAATTTTCATAGTTTTCATAGATTAGTTGAATGAATATTGGTTTAATTCTAATCTAAATATGAAGGGACACATAGGAATTTAAGTTAAGTTCCCCTTCTCTTTGATCTTGAACTAAAACTGAATTTCATTCTCCATTTCTTATTTGAAGTTATTTCTGCATTTCTAGTTTGAAGCAATGGTGATTGTGATATAGTAGGATTGTGAAGAAGGACAATCTGGACCTCCTTAGTTAGGAGACTCTTGTTTTACATCTTCTGCATCATAAACCATTGTTAATTAGTGCTCTTAGATTTATCTTCATGAATGTAGTATTGTAGGTAAGGACAACCTGGTTCTCCTAAGTTAGGAGCCTCTTCCCTCATATATTACATAAATGAATTAGAAATTGTTAAAATAGGTTTATATTGTAATATGTACTTATTTAAATCTTCAAATTTCATCTTCTAAACTTGATTATATCTGATGTTCATATACTGTGGATTTGCCTCTGTTGGGTCCCTATAATACTAGTGATTACCCCATTACTATTGTAGTTATACCCCCTATTTATATTGTTGTGCCCCTATTACCCCCATATTGTTATTTCTGTGCCCCATAGAATCCCTCTATTGTTATTTTTGTGGCTTTATATTATTATTGTTAGGTCGGCTGGATTATATTGTGACTCCTTAGACTCCTATATATAGAAAGGAGGTTTTGTCATTTGTATCATCCAAGAATTGTTCATTTATGTAATGTAAAGGAGGTTTCCCCCTCGAAGAGGCTGAATTCTAAGGCGTGGATCTCTCTTTTCTATCTTTTTGTGAGCTGGTTTCATAACATTTGGTATCAGAGCTTTGGATTCTAGGGTTTCGCTGCTCCAAACAGGTCATCGTGGAATTTTCGCTATAACTTTTTTTTTGTGACGTTTCAGAAGTCGCAAAAAAAACCCATTTGAGAAGAAATTGCGCTGAACCTTGGGTCCAAATTTCAGAGCTTTTCGCGTGATATTTGCGGAGATATGATCTGAGGAAGTTGGTCTTTTTGCAGACTCCTGAATTACATTCAAAACAGGTGACCTGGGGAAAATCGTCATAACTTTCTCTCTGGGGATCGGATTGAAATTTCGTAAGAAGGTACAGAAAGAGGACGGACTGTAGTTTTCTGTATGTGTGTTTCAGATTCAAAGGTTGAAACAGTGACTCGTGGCACGTCGTACAAGTTCGCTCTACTGAACCAGTCTAAAAGCAAGTCACTGTGGGAGATTTCACATAACTCTTCCTTGGAGAATCCAATTTGGCTCAGACTTGTGGCATTGGAAAGAGGACGCAGAAGGCTACTACAGGTAGAAATTTCAGAATTGGATGATCTGAAATTACAGAGATACATCAGATTCAATATCAGGCTTCTATAAAGTGAAAAAAGGTGTGTAGTTTTTTTTTAATTTTTGTGTAAGCTTGGTTTAACAGAATTCAAAGGGCATAGTAAAGCATTATTATCGGTAACTGATGCCCCGAGGAAAGAAAATGCAAACACCTAGTAAGGAACCTGAAAGCTCTAGCATGACTCATGAAGAAGAGGAAGAAATGCTACATGATATATCAAAATTACAAGAACAAGTGCAACAAATGTCACGCTCACAAAAGCTAACAGAAGCTAAGATAAGTGGCGTGGAATCTAAGATAAATGGCGTGGAATCTAAGGTAAATGGCGTGGAATCTAAGATAAAGGGCATGGAAGCTAAGATGGATGGCATGGAAGCTAAGGTGAATGGCATGGACGCTAAAATTGATGGCATGGATGATAAGATGGATGAATTGAAGAAGTTGCTACAAGAAAGGGTCACTAATGGTGAAAAGGTAGTAAAGGAAACTCATGATGAGAACAAAAGAAATGTTAATCATGATTCCATAGACTCTAATGTTGGATCGAAGACTCACCATGTTCCAAAAATCGATATGAGGAAGTTTGATGGCAAGGATCCCGCCACATGGATATTACAGATGGAGCAATTCTTCGATCTCAATAATGTGCAAAACACACAAAAGGTACGTATGGCAACTTTATATTTGGAACCAAATCAGTTTGTATGGTATCAATGGCTTTGCTCTCGTAAACAATTTATCACTTGGGCAATTTTTACGGAAGAATTGATAGCACATTATGAGGATACAAAAAGCAACACTTTTTTTAGCCAATTGATAAGTCTCAAACAAAAGGGTTCAATAATGGAGCACATTGAGGAGTTCCAAAAATTGAACATAAGGGTAAAAGATATTCCAGAGGAGCATAGGATTGATGTGTTCATAGGGTCTTTAAAGGATAATATCCAACATGATGTGCGCCTTTGGGAACCTGATTCATTAGAGAAGGCATTCAGGTTAGCAAGAAAAATGGAAAGCAAAATTATGGCAACTAGGAAGCATACCACTCACAACTATAAAGACGGAAGTGTTGTTGCCCATAGTCTTCCACAACCTACAAGGTTGACACCACAACAATTGGAAGAAAAAAGAGCAAAAGGGCTTTGTTACAATTGTGATAGCAAATACACAAAAGGTCATAAGTGTGCTGAGAAGAAATTATTCTACATAGATTGTGAAGAGGAAGAAGAAAAGGAGCAAGAAAGGTCAAAAGAAGAGGATATATTCCAGGAACAAAGCCTAGATGAAGAACAAATAAATCCGACCATATCTTGTAATGCATTGGCGGGAATTACCACTCCTCAAACCATCAAGATAGAAGGACAAATCAAGAAGAAAAAGGTAATAGTGTTGATTGATTCAGGAAGCACCCACAATTTTATTCATTGTAGGGTAGCAAAAGAATTGAATTGCTTCCTATATCCAGCACCAGAGTGTCAAGTGATGATTGCAAATGGAGGAACAATAAATTGTTCTGGAAAGTGCCATAATATCAAGCTATCCATGGGAGAATATGTATTGACTAGCCCAATGCTTTCCATTCCAATGGGAGGTGCTGATGTTGTACTAGGAGTCCAATGGCTACAATCCTTGGGTACAATAGCTTTTAATTTTCAAGAACTTTTCATGAAATTTTCTGTGGAAGGAAAGGAAGTTGAATTAAGGGGTATTGCAGGGAAACCAGGAAAGATAATCAGCTCTAATGGCATGACAAAGCTTCTAAAAAAGGAGCAAAGAGGTGTAATTGCACAATTATGTTCGCTAGATGTTTCCACATTGGAATCATCTATTTCTCCAGATCTCCAAAAAGTCCTGGACAATCATTCCAAGGTATTTGAGACTCCCAAAGGTCTCCCACCTATGCGTGATCATGATCATGCTATTCATCTGATTCCAGGAAGTGTTCCTCCAAACATCAGGCCGTACAGATATCCATATGTCCAAAAAAGTGAAATTGAACGTATGGTTGCAGAAATGCTAGAGGCTGGTATAATTCAACCGAGTCAAAGTTCTTTCTCAGCTCCAGTAGTATTGGTGCACAAGAAGGATGGATCATGGCGCATGTGTCCAGATTATAGGGAGCTCAACAAGCTCACTATTAAAGATAAGTTCCCCATTCCTGTTATTGATGAATTACTGGATGAATTGCATGGATCAATTTACTTCACCAAGTTGGATCTTCGTTCAGGATATCATCAAATCAGAATGAAGATTGAAGACATTCCAAAACGACATTTAGAACTCATGAGGGTCATTATGAATTTTTGGTCATGCCTTTTGGCCTTACCAATGCACCTTCAACATTTCAAGGTTTGATGAATTCAATTTTCAAACCATTCCTTAGAAAATTTGTGTTAGTATTTTTTGATGATATACTAATCTACAGCAAGTCTTGGAAGGATCATGTTGAACATGTTGACAGGGTGCTACAACTATTGGAGGAGAAACAATTATATGCAAAAAGATCCAAATGTTTCTTTGGAGTCCAGGAGGTGGAATATTTGGGTCATATTGTATCTCATGAAGGAGTTAAGGTAGACCCTAGCAAAATTAAAGCCATTAAGGAATGGAAAATCCCCACATCCATAAAGCATCTGCGAGGATTTCTTGGGTTGACAGGGTATTATCGCAAGTTTGTTAAGAATTATGGGAGAATAGCAGCACCTCTAACAACATTATTGAAGAAAGATTCATTTTCATGGACTTCGGAAGCAACAAAGGCCTTTGAACATCTTAAAGAGGCAATGTGCCAAGCACCGGTCTTAGCTACACCGGACTTCACAAAAACCTTTATTGTGGAATGTGATGCTTCAGGAAATGGAATTGGTGCTGTTCTAATGCAAGATGAAAGACCCATTGCTTTTGAAAGTCGTCCAATCAAGGGAAAGTTTTTAAGCAAAGCTATTTATGAGAAGGAAATGTTGGCAATACTCCATGCACTTAAGAAATGGCGACCCTACCTAATGGGAAGACACTTCAAGGTAAAAACGGATCATGATAGCCTTAAATACTTTTTAGAACAAAGATTATCCTCTGAAGAGCAACAAAAGTGGGTCACAAAGATGTTGGGTTATGACTTTGAAATCATCTACAAAAAAGGGAAGCAAAATGTGGTGGCAGATGCACTCTCAAGAAAGGATGAGGATGTGGAAGCATTGTTGTGTGCCATTTCTATTATCCAACCAGATTGGATAAACGAAGCAAGGGAGGAATGGAAGAATGACGAAGAAGTGTGGGCACTTATTCGAAAGCTACAACAAGATTCCAGTACTTCTGATACATTTAGCTGGCAAAATGATTCGTTATGGTACAAAGATCGCTTATACCTCTGTAAGAATTCCCAGCTAAAACAAAAGATTCTTATGGAATTGCACACTTCTCCCTTAGGAGGGCACTCAGGATTTTTAAAAACTTACCACAGGGTTAAGAAGGAATTTTTTTGGGATGGCCTTAAATCAGATATTCAAAAGTTTGTGGCGGAATGTTTGGTTTGCCAACAAAATAAAGTTGAAACAATTAAGACACCAGGTCTATTACAACCTTTATCCATTCCAAGCCAACGTTGGGAGGAGGTTTCAATGGATTTTATCACAGGTTTACCCAAGTCTGAGGGAAAGAGTGTCATCATGGTGGTAGTTGACAGACTTACCAAGTATGCACACTTTTGTGCATTATCACATCCATTTAAAGCCAGTACAGTTTCTACTGCATTTATGGAAACAGTTCAAAAGCTACATGGAAACCCAAAGATTATTGTAAGTGACAGAGATCCCATTTTCACTGGAAATTTTTGGACAGAATTATTTTCTTGTCTTGGTACTCAGTTAGCTCATAGCTCATCTTATCATCCTCAATCTGATGGGCAAACTGAGATAGTAAACAAATGTTTGGAAGGATATCTTCGTTGCTTTGTATCTGATAAACAGACACAATGGGTCAAATGGTTGCCTCTGGCTGAATGGTGGTATAACACTTCCTTCCATACAGCAACAAAAATGACCCCATTTATGGCACTTTATGGGTATCAACCACCATCCATCACATCATATTTAAGAGAAAATTCTAAGGTTCAGGCAGTGGAACATCACATCGAACATCAACAACAAGTGATTGGGTATTCCTACGGCTACAACCATATAAGCAAATGTCCCTAAAGCAAGCTAAGAAGGATAATAAATTATCACCAAAGTATTATGGTACGTACAAGGTGTTGCAAAAGATTGGTACTATGGCATACAAATTGGAGCTTCCTGCAGCTTCTCGATTGCACCCAGTTTTCCATGTTTCATGTTTAAAGAAGGTTATAGGTGACAAGCTCCCAATTCAAACAATATTGCCAGAACTTGACGAGGAAGGAAAAATTATATTGGAACCGGAAGCAGTCACAGAAACAAGAACTCGACAGCTACGAAATCGATCAATTTCAGAGTATCTTATCAAGTGGAAGAACTTATCCGCTGAAGATTCCACATGGGAGGATGAGAATTTTATGCAGAAGTATCCAGAACTACTCAAGCGTTGAGGACAACACTTTTTTGAAGGAGAGGGGCATGTTGGGTCCCTATAATACTAGTGATTACCCCATTACTATTGTAGTTATACCCCCTATTTATATTGTTGTGCCCCTATTACCCCCATATTGTTATTTCTGTGCCCCATAGAATCCCTCTATTGTTATTTTTGTGGCTTTATATTATTATTGTTAGGTCGGCTGGATTATATTGTGACTCCTTAGACTCCTATATATAGAAAGGAGGTTTTGTCATTTGTATCATCCAAGAATTGTTCATTTATGTAATGTAAAGGAGGTTGCCCCCTCGAAGAGGCTGAATTCTAAGGCGTGGATCTCTCTTTTCTATCTTTTTGTGAGCTGGTTTCATAACGACCTCCAAGTTTTACAAACCCAGATTGATAATTAAATAATTGTGTTAATAAATTAGCCCAACAACAGGCCTAATACCTCTCGTTCAGAACAACGACGTACTCGATACCAAGCAAAAGGCTACATGATCTTCAGTGATACACTTTACCATTGCGATATCGATACAGTTCTGTGAAGGTGCCTCACCCATGAGGAGGCCGAAAAAGTCCTGAATGATTGCCATTCAGGCGGGTGTGGGGGGCATCAATCTGGTTACGCTACGGCACAAAATATTTTATGAGCAGGTTACTTCTGGCCAACAATGTTCAAAGGTTGCATAACCGTAGTCAGACGTTTCCATGCTTGTCAAATCTTTGACCGCAAAACTAGAATACCACCTGCACCTCTACATCCAGTAGTTGTTGTTGCGACATTCGCCAAATGAGGCATGGATTTCATGACATGTAACCCCACCTCGGCCGGGGGGCATGGGTATATCATAGTCGCAGTTGACTATTTTACGAAATGGGCCAAGGTGATGCCTACATTAAAAAATAGCGGCGAAACAGCTACTCTTTTCTTTTTTAATCATGTAGTCTCTAGGTTCGGTGTCCCATAGGCTATAGTCACAGATCATGGATCGCATTTTTTCAATCACATGATGGTTGAATTAACTACCAAATTAGGACTATCCCATCACAGTTCTACTCCATATTATCCGCAAGCTAATGGACAAGTTGAAGCGATCAACAAAGTCCTCAAGCGTATGCTGTAGAGAATGATTGGAGCCTGCAAACGGGATTGGCATTTGATCCTGTACTTAGCTCTATGGGCATAAAGAACCTTGGTAAGAAATGCAACCGGGTTTACAGCCTTTCAGCTGGTGTATGGCTTGGAAGCTGTATTACTAATTCATTGTGAGATTTCATCTCTTAAGCTCACAGTCAACCTTCTCCCTGGAACTTCAAAGGAAGAGGCTCGTTTCTTGGAACTAATCCAATTGGATGAAACCCATCATGACACTGCCTTGGCTAACAAAGCTCGTAAGAAATGAGTTAAGGCGCAATTTGACAAAAATTTCAAACCCCGTGTCTTCTCAGAAGGTGACCTGGTCTTGCTTTATGATCAAGAATCCGATAAATTGGGAGCATGTAAGTTCAAATCTTTGTGGATGGGTCCCTACATTGTTATATGAGTGTTAGCAAAAGGATCCTACGAGCTAGTATATTACGATGGGATTCCATTGGCGCAACCCCGAAACGGGTTGTACCTTAAGCGTTACTATGTTTGACTAAGTGTAGTAATCTCTTTATATGCTTTTGTTACATTTTTGTTTTCATCAAGAGCGATCGTTTTGGTTAGGTAATCCACTTTTGCATTTGTTGCAGATGTCGAACCTATTAAAATCATTAGTTAGATATGCCGATGGAGCTAGTCGTAGTACGCGGAACCTATCTTCTGCGGCCTAGGCCATTTTTAATCCAAGCGACGAGTTTGTGAGTTTCAAAGGAGTATGTATTGGTCGGTAAATGAACAACATCGTTGAGTATAGCACGTTGACAGAACTTCTCTCTGATGCCATCGTACATGACATACACCGACTTATTGTCAGGCTAGACTCACAACTTGTCATCCTACAACTTATTGGCATCTATTCTGTTCAAAATCCAGTGATCTATTGTATGTTCCTAAGGGTTAGGATTTTGGAAAGGCAGTTTGATTCTATTCAATATCAACATTTCCAAAATCTTGAGCACATTAACTGATTCATTAGCAAATTATGTGTTAGATAGACATTTGCAGCATTTATAAAAGAATGCATTTCAATCAACATTTGCATCAGGATCACATAACTTAACCAAAATATAGCTCCGAAAATCAAAAATATATATAATTGTTTATAGTTTTTCAAAATGTTTTATGTCCAAGACAAAATCGGTCACATGACCCAAAAACTCAAACATGTAGGGAAGCACCCTAGGCTAATGGTGTTGGTGATAAAAGGTCACCGCCTGTGCGATCATACGTAAGAGCCTAGTCCATCGGCTCGGCACGCCAATAGTATGGCGCTGTAATCTCAGAGGTAACTCGTCGGTCCTCAAATTTTGAGTACCAAGGGTGAGACCCTCGATATGATCCCGCAATACTGCAAGGGTCTTGGCTATCCAGATCGGAAGGATAGCCCTCCCTACAGCCTCTCCTACTGGAATGGTAGCTGCTACCCTCGGGCGCACTGCTAGTTGATGAGCCCCAAAAATGGATAATTATATGGGCTCATTCAACCTCCTAATTCGACTTAATCCACCATTCTCATTAGTTTATTGCATTTTTTTATTATATTTATGCTAATAGAGTGAATTGGGTTAGTCATTATGCCAACAAGTCTAATTGGTGCTTTGTGCAGATTTTTAGTCAATTTTGAGACAAAATCAGAGGTTTTAATGAGCACCTGGCAGCCCAATTTGTGGAAGAACAAGGGAGAGGATTTGTAGGAAGGTGTCCCCTTCATTTATGGGCCCTTACCTTGAATTCTCCACCATCATCTCAGAGTTCAAGGGCCACCAAATCAATTATCACAAGGGCAGCCGAGCAAGTGCTAGTAAAAGTGCTATTAACTACAAGTTTTGGTAGTCGAGTTCCTAAAGTTTAGGAGGGATGTTGGGGTCCTCAATTTGTATAAATAAGAGGGCTTAGGGCCTCATTTTTGTTAGTCATTTTGTAGGCAGAAGTTAGCTAGTTTGTAGTTCGATTTTAGTCATTGTTTAGGCAGTAGGCTAGCTTTGCATTTTAGCACATTTTCAAGCTTTCCCTTGTGGATAGTTTTTGATGTAACTCTTCTTTTCTTGCTCAATAAAGATGAATCCAGCTTTGCACCAGCTCTAAATCTCTCTTAGGAGGCTGTAACTCTTGGGTTTGGGCTCATCTCAAGTGCCCAGTACCTCCTTTATTTACTTTAATGTGTTTTTGCTGCATTCTTAGAATAAAATATGCTATTTAGATTTAAATCTTGCTTTGTTATTTAGATTGCTTTTGATGATTAAAAAGGATTTTTATGTTTAGATTGAGTTGATAAGTTATTAACAGGGAAGAGATTCAGAAAAATGCCATCAAGAACCTCTGATTTCACCTCTCTCTCAGTGGGATCAGGAGCTGGGATCAAGGTGACCTTGCTGCCACCAAAAACAATATCTTTGCTTCGCCATGCAACCATTAATGTTTGATTTTTATTTGCAGAAGTTGGTTACATGTTCAGATTCTTGATTGCTTTGTTGCATAGTTATTATACATGGTTTCAGTGCAAATAAACTTCTGTTCCATTTCTTTGCTATTGTCTAGGTCAGATTAGGTCAAAGTAATTAACTTCTTGATTTTCCAAGTCTTCATTTGTCTAATTCGAAAGATAACGTGCAGACCGCCCGTAATACCTCTCCATCCACCTGTACTCCATCAATCCAGTCTACTCCATCCCCTAACTTAGATTCTTGCCTCACATTTGGTACGTTTTCACACTCTGCCCTAGTTCCTATACTCTCACACAAAATTGCTTCTCTTATCTTTGAACAATCCCATTCGCCTTAGCCACTCTTCAGCCTCATTCACCAAGTCCTGTACATCCTCACACCCCTATATCACCTCCATACCCACTCCTTCATCTTTCTTCCTCCATCCATCCTCCAAAATCCCATTTCTGAACATCCTGTAGAAAAATTACAGACCTCCTGTAGAAATTCCAGAACATCCTGCAGAACCCCTGCAGACTTCCTGTAGAAGCTCACGAATGAGGTTTCTTGCTAGCCAAACTCTGTGAAACTCTTTGGAAGGGTGTTAGGGACCCCTTAGGCCCTCTCTGAACCTTCCCGACCTCCTCCAAGCATTTCCTCTCGCCAATCCACCTCTGCACAGTAAAAAACAGTTAAAACTCATGCACAATAATTTTTCCAACTTACTCAAAAATACAAAAAGATGTTTCCTTTCCAATTTCACTTCAGAAGTAGCTTAGTCACATGAATTTTACCTTTCTAGGAGTCAATGGCATTCCTTTCTGTAGCTTTCATCATTTTTCTTGCACTAGTAGGGTTAGTCGGTAAAACTAGGGTTTGCATTTCCTTTCCGCTTTCAGTTTCTTTCTGCAAGTGGATTAGCCTCCTTTGAGTTAGCTTTCATCCATCAGTTAAAAAGCTTCTTCTGAGAGCTCATATAAGTTGGCTTAAGCTCCTAATGGACTTTTTCCAGCTGATCTAGTGACAGCTGCGGCAAGAGCTAATACTTGTGCATATAGCACCGTCGCTTCCAAGTTTGTTACGAAATACCGGGTTGATAAAATTAAAGAAGGGAGCCCCAGTATTGCAGCATTGTCTGTGAGAGCCTAATTCCGTTTTGACAGTCGAGTTTTGGGAAGCCACAACATTCTAACCAGGGATTTGGTGCAAAGTGGAATATATACACCTGAGGGATACTATCTTCAAAGTTCTGGGGAGGAAACCATACACAGAATTCCCCTTCTGATCAGAGCACAAGCCAAAATAGAGCATTATATCTGAATTGTGGCCGAGGAACTCACTTCATCGAACAGTGAGGAAAGGGAGCACATTGAGGCAGAAGAGAAAGCCAGGGGTAAGGAAACCCAGGACAGACCACCACAGAAGGAACAAGAAGAGGAACGAGGGAAAGGCCAAGCTGCTGAGGCCAAGACTGTGGGTGGAAGAAAGGCACAAATGCCAAGGGAGAAACAGTTGCAAATCAGGGTAGAAAGGACTGAAAAAGTCCAAGCAAGTGAGGGCACACCGAAGGCAACCACAGTAAAATTAAAAGAGAAGGCACCCCCAGCCAAGCAAGCCAAAACAGTGAAAATCGTTTCTACAGGAAGCCAGAAAATCGTTTCTACAAGAAGCCAGAAAACAGTCAACACGGGACTTTCTACAGGAAGTCTGGAAATAGGGAAACAGAAGGAAAAATCGCCTGAGATTTTAGCCAGGGAGGAAGCAGTTGTGCTGGCCACCCTAAGCACATCTCCCAAGTAGAAGGTGAAGCGAAAGAGGGAGCCTTCCCTGTATATTAAAGCAAGGAGTGTGAGGATAAAAACTGGCAGACCCCTACCACAGTCAAAAGAGCTAATTACAATGGTAGACACCCCAGCTACACAAAAAGAAAAGTCTCCCTCAAAGGCATCCATCACCTATGAACAGGGAAGCCCGAAGACATCCACCTCGAGGGAAAGAATGAAAATGTTGGACACAAAGGCCTCTCTACAGGATGCTGAGACAGTTCTACAGGAAGCTGAGAATTCTCTAGGAAAAGGAGCACAGGCAGTGGGAAGAAGCAGAGAGAAAAGCATGGTTTCATGACTGAGAAGAGGACATCACTTCAGAAGCTTGGCATGACAAGGAGGCCACTAGGGCCATCAAAGATGAGGAGATAGATTAGTTTCTTAGAGGATGAGCAACACTTTCAGTAGGGGGGTGATGATGAGCCCCAAAAATGGATAATTATATGGGCTCATTCAAACTCCTAATTCGACTTAATCCACCATTCTCATTAGTTTATTGCATGTTTTTTATTATATTTATGCTAATAGAGTGAATTGGGTTAGTCATTATGCCAACAAGTCTAATGGGTGCTTTGTGCAGATTTTTAGTCAATTTTGAGACAAAATCAGAGGTTTTAATGAGCACTTGGCAACCAAATTCGTGGAAGAACAAGGGAGAGGATTTGTAGGAAGGTGTGCCCTTCATTTATGGGCCTTTACCTTGAATTCTCCACCATCAGCTCGGAGTTCAAGGGCCACCAAATCAATTATCACAAGGGCAACTGAGCAAGTGCTAGTAAAAGTGTTGTTAACTACAAGTTTTGGCAGCCGAGTTCCTAAAGTTTAGGACGGCTATTGGGGTCCTCAATTCTAAATAAGAGGGCTTAGGGCCTAATTTCAGTTAGTCACTTTGTAGGCAGAAGTTATCTAGTTTGTAGTTCGATATTAGTCATTTTTTAGGCAGTAGGCTAGCTTTGCATTTCAGCACATTTTCAAGCTTTCCCTTGTGGACAATTTTTGATGTAACTCTTCTTTTATTGCTCAATAAAGATGAATCCAGCTTTCCACTAGCTCTAAATATCTCTTAGGAGGCTGTAGCTCTTGGGGTTGGGCCCATCTCAAGTGCCCAGTACCTCCTCTGTTTACTTTTATGTGTTTTTGCTGCATTCTTAGAATAAAATCTGCTATTTAGATTTAAATCTTGCTTTGTTATTTAGATTGCTTTTGATGACTAAAAAGGATTTTTATGTCCAGATTGAGTTGATAAGTTATTAACAAGGAAGAGCTTCAGAAAGGGGCCATCAAGCACCTCTGATTTCACCTCTCCCTTAGTGGGTCAGGAGTTGGGATCAAGGTGACCTTGCTGCCACCAAAAACACTATCTTTTCTTCGCCACGCAACCATTAGTGTTCGATTTTTATTTGCAGAAGTTGGTTACATGTTCAGATTCTTGATTGCTTCGTTGCATAGTTAGTATACATGGTTTTAGTGCAAATAAACTTCTACTCCATTTATTTGCTGTTGTCTAGGTCAGATTAGGTCAAAGTAATTAGCTTCTTTATTTTCCAAGTCTTCATTTGTCTAATTTGAAAGATAACGTGCAGAGCGCCTGTAATACCTCTCCATCCACCTGCACTCCATCAATCCCATCTGCTCCATCCCCTAACTTAGATTCTTGCCTCTCATTTGGTACGTTTTCACACTCTGCCCTAGTTCCTATACTCTCACACAACATTGCTTCTCTTATCTTTGAACCAGACCAATCGCCTTAGCCACTCTTCAGCCTCATTCACCAATTCCTGTACATCCTCACACCCCTATCTCACCTCCATACCCACTCCTTCATCTTTCTTCCTCCATCCATCCTCCAAAATCCCATATCTGAACATCCTGTTGAAAAATTACAGACATCCTGTAGAAATTCCAGTACATCCTGTAGAACCCCTACAGACTTCCTGTAGAAGCTCACGAATGAGGTTTCTTGCTAGCCAAACTTTGTGAATCTCTTTGGAAGGGTGTTAGGGACCCCTTAGGCCCTCTCTAAACCTTCCCGACCTCCTCCAAGCATTTCCTCTCGCCAATCCACCTCTGAGCAGTCAAAAACAGTTAAAACTCATACACAATAATTCTGCCAACTTACTCAAAAATACAAAAATATGTTTCCTTTCAGATTTCATTTCAGAAGTAGCTTAGTCACATGCATTTTACCTTTCTAAGAGTCAATGGTATTGCTTTCTGTAGCTTTCATCATTTTTCTTGCACCAGTAGGGTTAGTTAGTAAAACTAGGGTTTGGTAAGGTTTTCTTTTCCTTTCCGCTTTCAGTTTCTTTCTGCATGTAGATTAGCCTCCTTTGAGTTAGCTTTCATCCATCAGTTAAAAAGCTTCTTCTGAGAGCTCATAGAAGTTGGCTTAAGCTCCTAACATAATTTTTCCAGCTGATTCAGTGACAGCTGCGGCAAGAGCTAGTACTTGTGCATATAGCACCGTCGCTTCCAAGTTTGTTACAAACTACCGGGTTGATAAAATTAAAGAAGGGAGTTCCAGGAGTTGCAGCATTATTGCTGCAATACTGGGGCTCACCACTAGTCGCACTGGTCCAATATCTACACAAATTTATGGGTTCGATTAGTCTTGATAACATTTTAAAAATGATAAACAGAGATATGGTCAGATCTTTTACCTATAACACCCCACTGCTCGCCAACCGACAGCACCAAATTTGGGTCACCCCGAAAATCCATCCCAGCATACGGATACTTAGCAAAGACCATCTGCTGATGGTTGAACCACTCAAAGAAGGCATCAGAGAATGAAATCTATGATTGAGAAGCATGTCTAGCTATAAGATCAACCGATCTCTGCATCCGTGGTTCTATCAGTGCTGGCGCTCCGAGTGAAATGTATTGTGGTTGCATCAGTGGGATCTTCTCCAAGGCGAAAGCAGTCAGAATAGAACCACAACCAAAGTTCTTAGATCTTTCATTCTTCACCTTGGTAAGCTGTTCTTTTATAACTGGAAGTACTGCGTCACACCAGTTGAATACCTTTGGTTCAAGGCATTCCAGAGCATGCTACATATAGGACCTGTTAGCCAATATAGAAAAGGTGAATAAGATAGCCTTCAGAGACCAGTCAATGACATCTCGAATACTGATCTTGCCATCCCTTCTTGGCTAAGATCCATCTCTACAGAACTGGCGAATATAATCCCTCACAGATTCACCCCCACGAGCGGATCCTGATAGTGAGAAAGGGGCACCACGCCTCAATAAACTGGTCAAGAATTAGATATCCTCAACTATCAGGGGATGGATTTACCTCAAATCTGGAACAATTGGTTGGTAGGATCCCTTGCATCGAGAAAATATTGCAACAAATTCATTTGTTGCCTCATGATGGATATGCGGAAGAATTTGAGCAAGCCACAGTTCCGCACTACAGTCACCGTACCCAGATCATGTAAAGCAACCATGCCCTCTTCTTGATGCTCATGTTCATGCCATGTAATGACCATCTTGATCCAAAGAATCTCTGAAAAACAAACAAGAGAAGAATTAGGATCCTGATTCAGGAAAAAACAAGCAAATTTTCCATAGAAAAAACAATGCATAAACTTTCCTTTTTGCGCCCATCGCACCCCAGCTGTGTACTAGGTAGGATGCATCCTAACTGGCCAATGGCCAGCTCAGTATGCATCACACCTTTTGATGTATACTAGGTGTAATGGGGAGAGAATGAATTGTTCAAACCCCAGAGGCCTAGAAGAACAGGAAAACATGTGCAGAATCAGAAAAGGAAAGAATGCAATTGAAGAGCTCAGGGTTAGCTCCTACCTGGTCCAGACGGCACTGAAAATAGTCCACAGAATCTCCCGGAATCAGCTGGTGAAAATTGAGGGGGAAAACACCTCCAAAGCTCCAAAAATCCCAAATTTGAATGAAATGGTAAAAATGAGAGGTAAAAACTACTTTTATGTTACTATTCACATAATTCAAGTAAAATATTAGTGTTTAGCTCATTTTTCAAGCATGTATTTACATTTCTAATCAATTTGATGGAGTAATTGAATAGGTAGTACAACCGTCAGAAGAACATAGTGTCAATGGTGAAATCAACATCTCTGACTATCACAACGAGCAGTTTTACGTGAAGTTCAAGCTCGTTAAAAAATAAACCTAGCAATGAGAAAATGTTCCCCCAAAGTTTAAGCTCATTAAAAAATGAACCCACCTTCGGTAAATTATCTTTGCGATCGCATAATTATCAGCTTTTGAACCTTGGTCGTCTTCTTACCATCACCTCCACTCTTTTTTAGCTGATCATACGCCTCCATTTGATTGTTTACCCCTTTTGAGGAATAGCTGCAATGAGTGATTCTATTAGCCACCTTCTTTACACTGTCATGATTAAAAAGTTCCAAACCCTACCTGGAACCAACTTCTACCTGAAAACGTCACTCGTTCCTCAAAAAACGAGTCTCCTTTAAGCTCTTTTCATTTGACTCATAAAATATGAAAAGATTGTCGAGCAACTGGCCTCTCCAGCTCGTTAAAGTCATCAGAAGCACCATCCCTCCTCTAGATTTTAATATTTTTGGACCTGAGGGATCATTACACAAAAAGATCAAGCGCTTGTCTTGTTCGGCTCATTAAAAGTATCGAAAAGTCATCCCTTTCATATTATTTTATACTTTTTCGGACTTAACAGATTATATTACGAAAAAGGACTACTGGAGTTGCCTTTCCGTCTCTTTTTGGACTCTCTAAAATTGAAAAGGACCGAGTTATATTTGTCATTAAACTCATTAAAAAATAGCGAAAAACTTGTACATGTAAACAAGAGTGAGTTTCATTGTCGCTAGGCTCATTAAAACATAGCGGCAGGTTTTCTCGAAGGGAAAATTATAGAACAAGCATATGTTATCCTCCTCAAGCTTGACAAAAATAAAGAGGTACTGGTCAGCAATGATTGGGGAAAAAGGGAAGAAAACTTGAATAACTTCATTGGTAGCAGATTGCTCTCGAACATGACACTTTCACTCCATCACCATGATTGATTCGGGTTGGGTTATTCTGTTCACTAGCCATATCACCATTAGTTTGCCGTACCATCCATTTTTGGGTTAACGCTACCAATCCATTTTAGTGTCGCTGATATGTTCAAGAGAAGTCGCTCAGAGAATCCACCAACCCAGCTAATGTCTCATCCGCTGCAATACCTTCACTCTCCATTTTTCATGACCGCCACCCTGAACCTTGTATCATCATATCGTTTTCACCTCCACAAAATCATTTGCTCCATTTATTGTCGTAGATGTGGGATTCATTAAGGCCCTCCTATGACGAGTCACTTCTTTTCGACATCAGCTCATTATCCAAAAAGTTGAATTAGGAAAAACCCTTTCAGTACTTTGAAGCTTGCATGCCTCAATGGCAAGTTTCTCACTTCCAGCGACAAGTTTACATCAATGGCCTTCGACCAAAAGATTTTGCATGGTGTTCGACATCAACTCATGTATTCACACCACATGAATTGTACTACAGTTCCTTGAGGTTCATTATCATTATTGTGATTCCTCTCGCGCCTGTTAACAGCTTACATCATTGGCTGGTAATCAGGTGATGTCTTTCCATGTTCGACATCAGAACGTCTTTTCACATGGATCGACTTGTACTTCGGGTGAAGATTGAACGAGTTTTAAGACCCTGAATCTAGTTTCATCCATTCGGGCTATGATATATTCAGGAAAATAAAGACATCAAATGTACATCATTATTGCACAGACAATCATCCAAGCTAAGGGATGATGGCTCTACCAGAATCATCAGTTTGCCACACAGATGATTGTCTATCCTATGTACATGAAAATGAATTTATAAAGCTGAGCATGGGAATGTCTGCCTCAGCTAGATCATGAAAATATTATGAAGATAATGTATTTTATTGTATCTTATTACAAGTCACCTTCCAATTCGAAAAACCTCGGATCCTCATAATAAAGCATTTCACCCGACATCAGAAGATTTACGACCTCATGCTTTAGGGGGCAACTGTTATAGACATATTTGGGCACTGCAACCCCAATCAAATGTGTCCATAAACCAAGGGCTTCTAAACCCCTAAAAGTGTTGTTTCATACCCTAAAGGAAGAATGTCAGCTGATTACATCATTTCCCATAAGTTCTCCCTGAAAAACTGCTCAGAACTGGTCAAACCTGGACCATACAAACTGCTCCATGCTAAGGGTGCGATGCATCTCACCTATTACACACAAGGGGTGTGATGCATACTGAAAATCCCTTCTGTAGGGTGCGATAAGCGAGAGCAAACAAATGGCAGAAGCAGTTTGCTAGGTGGAAACTCAAAGAATCTTCTAGAAACTGCTCATATGACACTTTCCTCTCTGAATTCGCCCATGGATGAGTAAGAGATCATGAAATCTCCAAGTGGAACCAAGAACTATTAGTGAATGACACTAATCAAAATCCTAGAAGCTGAGTCACTCTCCTGCAAACATCTATATATGGATCCCTCATCCTAGAGATCCAGAGGCTGGAATTTTGTAATTTGCAAGGAAGTGTTGTTGGTTTCTGTTTGAATACATTGTTGGGTGATCTTGCTTTGTATGAGGTGAGGAGGGCTTTAATGCTGGGAGGATGATGCTGGATCAAACAGCTTGGTTGTAATCCTCTCTTCTACTACTTCTATCAATAAAGCTATTTGAGTTTTCCTCCATATGCTTGTATATCTTTGAATCTTGTATTTGTATATGCATTTGTATGTTTAATGTACATCTAATCCTATATTATTTATGGTTATAGATCTCTATGCTTTGATGGTATTTTGATGCCTTAACTCTACAGGTGTTCTTTGAAGTGGGAGAAGTGAGAAAGGAGTGGTGAAAACTCTATCAAAGGAGAGAGGGAACAAGTAAGGAGACTATCAAAAGACTGAGGTTGGTACTCTCTGCTTCTCTCTCATCTATCTCTCATAAAGGAAAACACAAGTAACTTTAGTTAGTTTGTTTCTAAGATAGCTATCAGTCTTAGTGGGACTAGCAGCTCTGAATGGATACTAGTTTTCCCAATAACATATACCCTTAGGTTTATAATATAAATCATAGCCAAACATGGTCAACCATGTTCGAATGTCACATTGTGACAAGGATTGTCTCACCATCAAAATAAACTATGTTTATTTTAGTGTTTGTAGTATTGATATTTGGGTTTACCAATGTTGGTTTTATAATATTATTCCCTTGGGTTCATAATCCCCTGGGTTTATTATTCCCTTTGGTTTATAATATCAATCATGGTAATCAATCTTCAATCATAGCCAAACATCGTCAACCATGGTTGAATGTCACATTGTGACAAGAATTGTCTCACCGTCAAAATAAACCATGTTTATGTTAGTATTTGTAGTATTTATATTTTGGTTTACCAATGTTAGGTTTATAATATTAGTCCCTTGGTTGAATGTCACATTTTGACAAAGATTGTCTCACCATGAAAATAAACCATGTTTATTTTAGTATTTTTAATATTTATATTTGGGTTTACGAATGCTAGGTTTGTAATATTAGTCCCTCGGGCTTAATATTATTCCCTTCAGTTCATAATCCTTTGGGGTTTTAGTATTAGTCCCTTGGCTTTATTATTCATTTGGGTTTATAATATCAAAACTTTGGGTTTTTTATTCCCTTAGGTTTATGATATAAATTGTAGCCAAACATGGTCAACCATGTTTGAATGTTGCATTGTGACAAGGATTGTCTCACCATCAAAATAAACTATGTTTATTTTAGTGTTTCTAGTATTTATATTTGGGTTCACCAATGTGGGGTTTATAATATTAGTCACATGGGTTTAATTTTATTCCCTTCGGTTCATAATCCCTTGGGGTTTTAGTATTAATCCCTTCATTTTATTATTCCTTTGGGTTTAGAATATCAATCATGGTCAACCATTGTCAATCATAGCAAAACATGGTCAACCATGTTTGAATGTTGCATTGTGACAACGATTGTCTCATCATAAAAATAAACCATGTTTATTTTAGTGTTTGTAGTGTTTATATTTGGGTTTATAATATTTGTCCCATGGGTTTAATATTATTCCCTTGGGTTCATAATCCCTTGGGGTTTTAGTATTAATCCCTTAGTTTTAATATTCCTTGGGGTTTATAATATCAATCCCTTGGGTTTATTATTCCCTTAGATTTATAATATCGATCATGGTCAACCATTGTCAATCATAAATAACCATGGTCAACCATGGTTGAATGTCACATTGTGACAAGGATTGTCTCACCATGAAAATAAACCATGTTTATTTTAGTATTTCTAATATTTATATTACGGTTTACCAATGTTGTGTTTATAATATTAGTCCCTTGGGTTTAATATTATTTCCTTGGGTTCATAATCCCTTGGGGTTTTAGTATTGATCCTTTGGGTTTATTATTAACTTGGGTTTATAATATCAAGCATGGTCATCTTTATTAATCTCTTCTGTTTGTAATATCAATTCCTTGTGCTTCTTGATCCATTAGGTTTTTAATATTTATCCATTGGGTTCACTAATTCCTTAGGTTTATAATATTAAACAGTCGGGTTTATTAGTTCCTTAGGTTTATAACATTAGTCCCTTTTGTTTAATATTATTCCTATTGGTTCATAATCCCTTGGGATTTTAGTATTAATCCCTTGGGTAACAATAAACAAAAGGGACTAATATTATAGACCCAATGTATACAAATCCTAAGATAAATATTAAAAATACTAAAGCCTAATAATAATAATAATAATTAATATTACTAATATTATAACGAGTTTATATTATTATAATAATATTAATATAATAATAATAATATAATAATGGTAAATATATAAATATATAAGAATATAGTTGTTATTATTTATATAGTTATTAATTATCATAAATAGTTGGCCTTTAATATTATTATTAGAATAATATTAGTTATATTATTATTATAATAATTACATTTGTATAATATTATAATAATATAATATTATTATAATATTATAATCAGATATTATTATTATAATAATACAATAATAAATATATTTTTTTATAATAATAATACAATATAATTGTACCCGGATGTGGGTGCTCCCAAGGTGCATTTAAGGTGGGTTAACTCTCCGCCGGCAGCTAGCTTCGCACCTGGCGATCTGGCATGGCTCCCACAACCTTCCCGCGATTGATATGAATGTGTTGAGGTATAGGCTGATCGTTAAGCATTCGATAATGAATGCGCGCCCTGTTCGAGATCCGGCGCAGGCTGTTTTATTCATGGCTCAGTTTTTGGTTCTGTCTATCACTCTCATCGTGTCTTTCCATATCCGTCTGCCATTTTTCCCATATCCCTGGTTTGCTCTGGCAGCTTGGGGGCTTATCTGGAGTCTGTTCTTTACCTGGTTCGCCCACTCTTGGACCTATTCTGTCTGGTCTTGTTCACTCCCCTTCTCAGGTCTCTCTGTCTTTCTGAAGATGGTGCGATGCCGTGGTGTTTCTCACCGTGGAGGCACCAGTGGTAATCGTGGTCGCTCTCAGCCTACTCCCCAGAATATCATTCCGCTGGCTTCGGCTTCCCCGTCCTCTGATCATGGCAGGCCCTTCCCGCACAACTCTTTTCAGACCACCCATTTCAAATTTCACAGTCGGCTCAATAAACCAATTCTCTCAGCCAGCATTACGGTTATTTTGGCTGAGGAAGAAGATAAGCCCAGCAGCTCTGTTCATACCTCACCGTCGCAGTCTCAGGACGACAGTGTGCTTCAGGGAGATGTGGTAGGAACTGTGTTTAATTGTGATGATTTGCAGGAAGTGGGGAATGTGCCTGAGGTACCTTAGCCTCCAGTTGATTTTGCTCAGCGCAATTTGCCTGTGGTCGAGCTGGGGCACCCTTCTGACGGCAATCTGAATTTGGTAGCTCCTCCAGGTGGCGGTGACATGGGAGATGGGGACATTGCCGTTGACATGTGGATGGGCTCTCCTTTCCGGGTGGAAAGGATTCTCCAGACTCTCTGAAACATGCTTGATTTTTACGGTACCGCGCCTACTGATGGCAGTTTCCCTTCTGGTCTTCATATCATTTTGTTATGCTTCTCAGATTATGTCAATTCTGTTCTGTATCAGGTCCTGGCTGGGTATCACTATCAGCCATCATAGTCTAATGCTTTGTATCAGGTCATGGCTCAGAAAGCCATTGTTTTTGCTAAATTTTGTATATGGATATCAGGGCAGAATGGTTATTAATAAAGCCATAGTCCTCGACTGTTTTGTAGTGATGTTCATCACTTTGGTTCGCACTTTTGTCTGTAAGGGCTCTGGAAAACATGTTTTGAGTTTTCTCAATCCCGGGATTGTTGTCACAGGGGTATATGTCTATCAAGGTATCTGGTTGTTGGATGGCTTCAACCTCCTCTGAGGTCTTTACCTCTTTGTAAATATTTTTCTCTTTTTAATAGATTTAGCCTTTACGTAGAAAAAAAAATACAATATAATTGTTATTATTATTTTTATAATTTTATATTATTATTATTATATAATAATAATCATATTATTATATTATTTTAATAATATAATGATAATCTAATATTATCATGAGTTATTCTTATTATTAATTAATATTAATTAGGAGTTTATATTATTATTATAATATTTATATAATAATATATATAAATAATCTGCTTTTTAATATTTATATAGTTATTAATAATCCTAAATAGCTGGTGTTCAAAAAAATACCCATAATAATTATTAATGTGGTCGATATAAGCCTATCAGCGTATATCAACCACATTGGAAAATGTGGTTCTATATTTGTTTCATATACGGCTATCGACGTTTATCAATCACATTAGTAAATGTGGTTGTGCTAGTAATTTTCTACAGTGTAGAAATAAAAAGGTACCTGACTGCTTGTAAAGTAATGGATGGTTCAAGAATGATTAGAGCAGAAATTCCCCAGAGAAGTTGTAAATTCGTTCTCAATGAAGGAAGATGGTCGAATGATTTAGCTGTGGCACGGGGGTTGGAGGGTGGTTATCCTCTAACCACCTCATGCAACTAGAGGTCATCGATTAAAAACCTAATGAATGGAAACCGTGGATCTAAAGGCACACATACCCAATCCATTAATTATACTCTAACACGTACTACAAGGATTTAAAGAGAGTTTGAACACCTTATTATCATACTTATCAAGCAATGCATTGTATATAACAATATGAAATGTTAATAATTTAAAAATTATTTCTCCAATGCATCAAATGTAAAACTTAGTATCAAAACCCTTGGGGGGCTATGTTGTGAAATGAAAGAATGAATCCACATGTGTAAGGAGCATAATATTAATTTAGGATAGTGGACTGATGTTGGAACAAAACCCAGCATAAAATATTCTTCAACAACATAAAGGTAATAATAATAAGATTCATAGAAGTGAAATGGTGGTAATGAAAAATCCATAGTTAAAGGAAAAAAAATTATGAGCTATGTTACAGGTGGTACCATAGTTGAAGGTTTCAACACTGTGGCCTCATTAAGGGCAAGAGGAGCAAAAATTTTCTATTAGGAGTGCACTAAAGTAATCCCATTCCCTGAGTTAAATTATCAAGGTATTAATCGACTCATTATTGAGGCCAGCCTTATCTAGAAAGATTAAGCCATGCATGTCTAAGTATGAACTAATTCATAATATTAACAAAGAACAATAATTACGGGGATTATGATCAAGAGTTAGGTATAAAAGAAGTTAAAAATGATATTGACATCAAGATAGTAACATTAATTGTTATCTTTGATATATTGCACCTATAACTATAGAAACATTATATAGACAACTTGAAACTCAGAAGGAATAAATATGTACATGTTACCTCGGATCTATCTGAATATCTTTAAAAAAAATCAAAATGATCAATGCATTCAAATAAAAGGAAAATCCAGAACCCTTACTATATATAAAGCAAAGTGTAGGGTATACGAAAATTCATAGGGAAGTTGGTTGGGCATACTAAAGAATAATTCTTGTCCAAGTTGAATGAGGATGTAAAATGTTCATGATAACAAAATAAGAGTCCATGGTGGTTGATTAGTGGGGGTGTATGGAATCCCTTCAGTTGATATGGCATATACTGCCAGTAATAAAAGTAAAAGGTAAAAACAAATTATATTTCAATAATGGAAATAAAGTCCAAATTGATAAAGAAGATAATGAACTTCTACACTGGAAATCCTTTGAAAAGGGAACCACAAAGAGAATGGCTACCATAGTAGAGATGTTGGCACAAACCATTAGCATGGAGAATTATAACAATTAAGTGGTCGTGAGAAGTAGTAGAAAAGCTGCAAAAAGAGATAAGTTGTGATAGATATGGCGGAAGGAAATTAATCTTTAAAGTAACAAGTAAACAATATAACAGAACCCTTATGTTGAAAAAGTGTGGTAATTGTATTTGGATTATTCCCTAATAGAAAACAAACATGAACGCACATTAGAATAATGTTGCAGTCATCTAAAGTAGGTACCCACATTATATCAAAATTTAGCAAGTACAAATAAGATCGATTAGATTTGGAACATGAAAATTTATCAAGGAATATAATAACTCTAAACATGGGAAAAGAATTTAGATAGCCTTGAAAATTCTAGCCCTTTGTATGAGTAGATGGCTCAAGGATTCAGTATCCTATAATGATTCGCTAAATGCTATCTTATAACCACCCTACAATTGAGAAGGCTCAGTGTGATTGGAAACAAGATGACGATAGAAATATTATTAATTTGAACTACTATGACATCTAAAATACTTGAGATAAGTTGATACAATAAGGAACACAAGTAAATGTATGTAAACGTTTATGGGAATTTGGCAAAATTGTAGGAAATTATATTCACACCAAATGACACAATTATAAATTATGGTCCTTGTTGATTTGATACCTTTGCTACAATTTTTTTTGGCCAGCATCATAAAGGTGGAAAGGACAAAATAAATAAATAAGTATATGTATATATACATATGTAAAGTACACGACAACAGACATATCTTTTTAAGATCTCATCGCCTTAGTGTGCCTTGAATAATGGGTAGAGGGTTCAAGTAAAATGATGACTAGGAATAAATAGATAAATGAGTAAGATAAGAAATGATATTAAATTTAATATTAACAAAATTTAAAGTTAAAATGTTGATGGTACATTAGCAGAAGCGTTACGACTTAGTTAAGGTTACCTAGTTAAGTACCTAGAAAATATGACTTTGAAAGACACAAACGAAGTTTGGTCAAGTGATTTACTAGAATGAATTTTTGCTTACAAATTACCATAATAAGACAACCATATGAAGATGATGTATTATGGCACAAAGGATTTCCCAAATACCCTAGTTAATGGTTGCAGAACAAAAGGACATAAAAACCAAGACGAGGATTTAGAGGAACTTATAAGTGAGGTAGGTTAGCAAAGTACTATTGCGAAATTTAGTGACTTCATTAATATTATCTTGTGCTTTTAAATCTTGGTGATATTGGGAAAGAGTTAAGGAACGGAATGGAAAATATGTGTGTGTGAATTATAAAATTTTGATATGGACTTTTCCATGAAAATACCAATGGAAAACAAGGTGAATGGAATTAGATCCCCTTATTTATATTGTTGTGCCCCTATTACCCCCATATTGTTATTTTTGTGCCCATAGAATCCCTCTATTGTTATTTTTGTGGCTTTATATTATTATTGTTAGGTCGGGTGGATTATATTGTGACTCCTTAGACTCCTATATATAGAAAGGAGGTTTTGTCATTTGTATCATCCAAGAATTGTTCATTTATGTAATGTAAAGGAGGTTGCCCCCTCAAAGAGGCTGAATTCTAAGGCGTGGATCTCTCTTTTCTATCTTTTTGTGAGCTGGTTTCATAACAATCACCATGTTTGAGTCAGAGAAGAAGATACCTAGAAAAAGACCTTCAGAGCTAGACAAGGTTTGTATGAGTGGTTAATCATACCATTCATCCTATGCAACGCAAGGTTAATGAATGATATGTTGTGATGTTTTATAAATTCTATTTTTATTGTCTATTTTGATGATATATTGGTATACAATTCTATCTAGGAGGAACAAATATCCCATTTGAATTAGGTGTTGGAGATATTAAAGAAACACCAACTACTACCAAGTTTCAAGAAGTGTGAGTTTGCACAACAATCTTTGCTGTATCTGGGGAATGTAATAGGTGTGAAAGAGTTGAAGATAAATCCTACCAAAATTGAGGCCATGTAATGTTTTTGAGGTTAGGAGTTTTGTTGCTGTAGCACAGTACCTAAGGAAATTCATTTCCTCATTTTCAATGGTAGCAACTTCACTCCATGCCATAACAGTAAGTGGAAATATTTTCCAATGGGGAAAGGTTAACAAAGGGCCTTTGACTAGTTAAAAAAGAAGAGCAATCAAGCACCAATTTTAGCATTATTAAACTTGGAGAAACCCTTCTAAGTGGATATAAATGTGCATGCGTATGCGGGAGCAATATCAATGCAGGGCAAAAGGTTTGTATACTACCATTCTCAAGTATTTCATATGGCAATTCTTAACTAGCTTACCTAAGACAAGGAGCTGTACGCCTTGATGCAAGTTGTGAAGAAGTGGAAGCATTATCTGATGGGAAAATAGATAATAATCGACATAGATCACTATCCACTTCAATACATGTAGGCCCAAAGTAAGCTATAAAAGAATAGGAATTACAAGCGGATGGGGTTTCTACAACATTTTCATTTAGTGATCAAGTATAAGAAGGGTAGCAAAAGAAAGTTAGCTAACATGCTTTAAAATACACTCACATGAAAGATAACAACTTTTAGAACTCTAATGCACATGGATCCATTCCTCAATGACACATACAAAGAGGCATATTAAACTAATTAGGACTTCAAGGAGATGTTTCAGCAGTTGCAGAACTAGATTCATGCACATGAGGGTGACAACACCATTGACTACCATATCTAGGATAGGTTACTTAATAGGATGGATAAGTTATGTAGTCCTAAAGGGGAGCATTTGTAGTTGATCAGAGAGGTTCACATAGTCAAGGTTATAAGGCACTTTGGTGTAGGGAAGATAGTGGCCAACTTGAAAAAGTGTGTTTATTAGTATAGGATGCAAGAACATGTAGCTAGGTTCATAAGACGATGCATTCTTTGTTGTACCAAATGGCCTAGTAACAAGAAATAGGGTCCATATAATCCCTTACCTATACTCACTCATCCCTAAGAAAGCATTTCCATGGACTTTGTGGAAGGTCTACCAACAACGCGGAAGGGATGTGACTACCTATTCCTTGTATACAACAAGTTCAACAATATGTGTATTTTGATGCCTTGTAAGAAGACAATTGATAGGAAAGAAGAAACAAACTTGTTCTTTGCATAAGTATGGGTGCACTTTAGGATACCAAGTAGCACCATTTTAGGTAGGGAAATGATATTTCTAAGTGAATTTTGGAATACATTATGAGAAAATATGGACATGAAGTTGAAGAGGTATACAACATTCCATCCTCAGATATATGGGAAAACATAAGTAGTCAACATGACTTGGGTGTAGCTTTTGAGGGGATATAATCAAAACCATTAGAAGACCTAGGATGAAAATATGGTGTATATGCATCACTCGTATAATAAATAAATCCATACTTCTATTGGTAAGTCCCCTTTTCAAACTTGTTTTGGATATTTTCCACATTCACCTTTGGATATTTCATATTGGTGACATGGAGGAAAGGGAGGATCTTATAGGTGATGCCTTGAAGGTTGATTTTGTTTTTTGAGAATATTAGGATGATTCATATATAGGTATAGGATACACTGCATAAGTGACACAGGGGCTTCACTGGGAGAGAACTACCATACCACGTGCATTAATATCGGGGGATATATATTGAGGAAAAAGTGAAAATATATTCAACACAGAATAGGGGGTAAAGGGTTTTTATATTGGAAGATATACAAAATGAAGCTAAAATTTAATGAAAAATTATAAAGTGTTATAAAAAATGTTAATGAAAAAAGGATACCTACAATATCTAGTGAAAGTAGTGGTTTTTTAAATTGGGAAGGTGTATTAGGTTCATATCGGTAGGGGTTAAATAATGTGATTTTTAGAGGCATTTTCCTCTATATAGTCAAATAAACCATGTCGTTTAGTATGCCATGGACACATGTGGTATGTCAAATTTTCATTGAGTGAATCCCTCGTGAGAAGTAACAAGAAAAATATAAGGCTAGGCATGATCAACACAGAATAGAGAAATCATTCAAGGTGGGAGATGGAGTATGGTTACACTTGAACAAGGAAACACTATAGGGTCTTGGTAAGAGAACCAAGGCTCGACAATGTTATCCATTTGATATACTATAAAAGGTGGGAGATAATTCCTACAGAGTCAGTATATCCCAATACATGGAAATTTACTCAGTTTTGAATGTCGAAAATCTAAATCTTTATAAACATTTGCTATTGGATTAGGAAGAGGAACATGTCCTACCTTTTGTGGAGGTTCTAGGACCATATGCTTAAGAAAAGTTAACAAAATATATAATTGTGTAAAAGAGGTCCAAAACTGCAATATAGGGGCAACATGACTTTTAGGAGATTGGGTTGAAAGGACAACTTCTAGGCAAAGTTCAATGGTACAACCGAGAGAAGGTGGAGGAAAATTTTCCTCGTCTCATTTAGTGGAAGCTTTTGGGGACTAAAAGCCTCCAAAAATAGAGAGGTTTCATTTGGGTTGGATCGTTATATTATTTTTCATCCATATCAATGTTTTAGAGTGGAAAAAGTGGAGGAATCAGCTTACAGGACCATTTTTTACTAACGAGACCTAGTTTTTCAAATCAAAGTATAAAACCTTATGGGAGAATTTTGATGCATCAAAATGACATTTTTATTTTGGTAAAACTTTGCCAATTCAGTGTAGCACCCAGTTGTCACTGCAAAAAACACCCTCCAAAATTTTCCCCGCACTTTAATTTTGGAGCCTACTTATGATCCTATGATCTATTGTTCCTTGATTGTTCATAGTCGCTTCATGGTTGGTTGATGTTTCCTGAGGTTATTATTGTCAAAGTCACCTGCTTACACATGATCAACCTTTGAGGAATTTTTAAGCACTCTTCTTTCAAGAAAGCCTAGAAGTCAAGATGTACATTAGAAAGTCAAGCACTGCGCAATCATTGTTGACAGTGACTGCACAATTATTGAGGACAACGACTGCGTGGTACTCTGGATGATGACAACATAGTTGCAAGAGACAATTATTATACAATACCTGATGACATTGATTATGCAGTTCCTGGAGACAAATACTGTGCATCCCTTGTTGACAATTAGTACACAACACTAAGTTGGAAGTTCTCTGACCATTAATAAAAATTATATCAACTCTACAGTGAGCTTTCTCAAATGTTGCTTTTATGCACTTTGGTTTTCATTTGTGTCATTTTCACTTTCGTAACTGCCATTTTTTTCTTGCCTTCACTTTCACAAGTGGCATTTTTTCAATCTCATCATATACTAATGTGTCTCTTTCACTTTCTTTAGCTTTTTCAAGTGTCATTTTCATGTTTGATTATTTTCGCAGTTGTCGCTTTTCATTATTTTCACTCTTCCATGTGTTACATTTTAGTGTAACATTAGAGGCCACCCTAGTGCATTCTTCTAAGTAGACAATCTTGTATGTGATAATAATATGTGCTAGAGACTTTCCCATAGCTTAGAATATTGTTTGGTTGTAGTGGATGCTCCCATTGTTATTTGTAGTATAAGTGTCACAAAATGACGTTTCAATTATCACACTTAGAAATAAGTGTCACTTTATTGTCGTTTCAAGGCATGCATATTGATTTTGAATTTTGTGGCATGTTTTGATGTTATCTAAGTGTGAGATCACCATTTTAGGATTTGATTGCATGTTTGGTGCTCTCTTACCTCACTAATCCCATACATTGCCATTTTGGAGGCTTCACTATCCTTGCAACTTGCTCAACCTTCGATCGATCTTTTTCCCTCCTAGAATTGTGCATTGCACATTCCCATAACACAGTGAAGCATCCCCAGTCTCTTAAAAATGTGCACTGTGTATTCTTATAGAACAATATCCCTCCATCAACACACTGAGAAACCTTGAAATCTAAGTCATCAATTCATCTATTAACCTTCTCAACTATGCAATTATTATTCTCTCTTGCCCTAGATTGCACATCGCATAGTTGTAATGGGAAGTCATGCCTCTTTGTGTCACTAAGTTTCGTAACTACGCAGTTGCCTAAGCCTCCCCCTCAATCACTACATATTGTGCAGTTCTAGTGAGAAACATTTCTTCGTTTTCTCTTTGAGTCGCTCAATTGTGAAATTATCTTCATAAGTTGAGCCTCCTACTATGAATTGTGTAGTTCTAGTGAGAAAAGGATCATATTTTTTTCACTGAAATCCTCAACTACATAATTCATTGAACCTGTCTCTCAATCATTGTTCATTGTGCAATTACAGTGACTAGTCATGCTCCTCCCCCTGACTAATATCCCTCACTATGAAATCCTTTATCCTAGCTTGTTCCTTACTGTGCATTGGGTAGTTTTAGTGGATAATGAGACATTCCCTTAATCCCTGTGATTCCCAAATACACAATCCCTATCTCCTTCCCCTTGGGAACTCCTCACTATATCTCATTAGTCAACAAGCTATGTACCTTGCCTCTTGGACTCCCTCACTGCACAAGGAGACCTATCAATCCCTCTTGTACTACACATTGTGAAGTTCTAGTAAATAGTGAGGCATCCCTGAGTTCTTACAACCCTCAACTACGCAATTCCCAACCTCCTCCTCTTAAAAACCTTGCATGTTGAGTAAGAAGAGGTAGAATAGGTGGTTTTTGAACTAATCTTGGCTTATCATGCGTGGTCTCCATCTACAAGTATCATCATCAAAACATGACATGGTAATTCTTAAGAGATGTCATCAATGAGAGGCCCTCTAGGAGAGGCTATAGGAGATTACTTGTGAAGAAGGAGCAAAGGAAGGACTATTATGAAGAACACAAAAGGAACCTTGAATCAAGACAAAGAATATGACCTGGAAGGTTTCAACATTCACATAGATGCTTTTGGAGGGTGGAAAAGAAGAACAAGAAAAGATATATCATGAAGAAGTCAAAGTCAAAGTAAAAAGAAGAGCAGCTTGGCAATACCACATTATCATGAAGTTCCATGTCAACATTTCCAAGTTATGGCTTGTAAAAATGTCATCACAATGTCATATGTGTCAATGGGTCTTTCCAAATGATTTGGAGTGTAATTATGTATTTTTAAAAAATGAAAAAATGTAAATGTGTGTAAGTCCAAGAGTTACATGTGGATTACGAAAAGTCACATGTGGAGTAAATATTCACTATGAAAAGTCCAAGAGGCTTGTAGAAGTTAAAAAGTCTCTTGGAAGTCCAATACTCATGAGGAAAGCTCAAAATTCAAGAGGATATGCAAGGTAATTCCTATTGTTATAAATATACCCGCATAACTCAAGCAAATGACTATTGGAGGCTTAAGCTTTGGAGAGCTAGCCTTGGCTTCTCTAGCTTGGCATAGGAGAGAAGATCATTTTTTGGAGAAGCAAGAAGTGACTTATTGTTCCACTATTGGAGCTAGTTTCCCACCATTGTAATTATGTACTTGGATCTCTCACTCAATAATCAAAAGCTTGTTATGCCAACACATTTTCATGTATGTATCATGAATATTATAAGGCTATTCTTTGGATGTTTGCGGTATATGTTATGTTCATATGTACTAAAGAAATTGAACTACTTCATTGGCTTTGTTGCTTATCTTGTTGAATGTGTGTTGTATTTGCTTGAATTATTGGTGTGTGTATGTGAAATACTTAACTATATATCAAACGAACCTTTCATTTCTATTGTGTGCCTCTCTTAGGATAGTACTATTACTTTCCTTCTAGAGACTAACTCTTTACTCCCCTCTTGTGAAAGTCTAGTTTTACACATTGAAATTGGTGTTTCATAGTGTCATCTTACTTGTTGATTTCAAAGGTTATGTGCATACACTCTTATGTTATTCTTTGCAACTAAGGAAAACCTTAGAGTTATCATTAATATGGAAAAATCACACGCACATTTGTACAAGTCAGATGACACCCTGAGTTAGACAACAACATGTACAAGTGAAGCTCTTCCAACTAAAGACATCAAAATACCCAAAAAGTAAAAAAAATTCCAAGGTTCAAGCTAAAAAAAAAATCCATGTGGGCTCTCCAAAGGAATAAATTAACACCCCCGCGACTTTTTCTTCAATAGTTGCGTGGGTCAACCAAAGTATGAGTCATAGTCGGTGACCACTTCATACAATTTGAGTTGGGATTCCCTGACATGTACCACCCAAGTAAATCACATTGTGAGTCGACTTGGAGATATTCAACCTCCAAGGTGATCATGTTGTCCTCCTTGTTAACACCCAGGTTGTTCCCTATGACTCCCAAGGGAATACGGCCGGGGTAACCACTAACCAAGCTTTGGATTACAGTCTCTAGCCAAACTGTAATCAGAGAGGGCTCTCTCTTTAAGATTTATCTCTGTTTTGTGAGGATTTTAGGCTAGTTATGAAGTGAGGGTTTGGTTTGAATTTTGGTTGAATGATATCTTTCAATACCTAAGATGTAGTGTTCAGACAGTTGTAATTCATTGGGCAATGGAGTCTAGAGCTGTGAATTGTTCGAAATGCTTAAGTGGGAGTGTTCAGACTGCAGGGCCTATTGGGTATTCCAACAAACAACCTTAAAATTGTGGTGATGATGTATGATTAGCCAATGGAAAGCAATTAAGAATTTTCCACTAAGCTAGTGGTGTGAAAGTGAAGTATATTGCACATGAGAAAACTTGAATTCCTGAAACAAGGGTCACTGTGAAAGATATATTCTGAAAGTGCAGCAATTAAGAATTACACTTATCAAGATTATAACTGAAGAAAACATTCATTAACAACATAGATTGAGCTCAGGGTATTTCATGAATAAATCCTGAAGCTACTCTTTTTCTTTGCTGCAAAATACTAGAACTTAGAAACATGTATGGATTGTAAAAGACTGAAACACATAACGAAGAGAGTTACAGAAGACTTATTGTATTGTGAGATGCACAGGGATCCGGCAGCTTTTAACAAACACCATGAACGCATTCAAACAGCTCAGAACTTGAGAGATTCCATCACTTCTTTTATTAAACTCTGAATAAATTACAGCATAGGATCTCTTCAAGAGGAAATCAACAACCCCTGCAAGCTTATGCGAGGGGGAATTTATACAATCGGTTCCAAAATATCTGAACCGTTGAGTTATCTGATAATTAAATACGTTACCAACTTTTACAAAATATCAGAAAAGCAGTTACTGCTGCTATTAATACAAAATGAATGCCCTTTATATCTGTCAGGAGATACTTTGACCCTTGGAGGCCACTTAGTCGATCTGAACGTTCTGCTTTAATGCTGGAAATGTGCCTTTATGGGTGTTGTGTTGTAGCTTTTCGGCCCTGTTACCTGTTAGCTGTCAATCTTGCTTTTGTTGGCCGAATATGATCTGCTGAGTTGGCTCAGCCCTTCCCTTTTCATGCATGTTGATTTTACTAAGTTTTCCTGTGCATGCCAACTTGTATTTTTTGATGAAAAAACTTAGTGAATGGCTTCCTCGTCTATAAGATCATCTGTATTGCCTTAGTCCACCATTCCTGTGTGGGCAGTTGATGTCTAAGAATTGCATCCAAAGTCTCATCTGCCTCTGTGTATTTATAGAAATTGGGAGGCACTTCAAACAGGTGTTTAATTTCATTCATTATAAAGAATAAATTCTCTACCCTGATGTAGAGACTTTGTCCTGTAGCTGGCCCTGTTTCCTCTGAGGTGCTGGGCCTTTCAGTGATCTGATTTGTGGCGAATGTGTTGACCCTCTTGGCATACTGCTCATGTGTAAGTAGTCTTCCTGTGCTATTCAGTAAGCCAGGGAGACCTCTATTTTTCAATGCCACAAATTTGTCCACGAATCTGTTGACCTCTGTCTGCATGTCCTGGGTCCTTCTTTCTAATGTCTGCACCAAGTTTCTTAGTGTCAGGACCCTCTTTACTAACAAAATAGTCTCAGTCCTGTTGGAAATTCCCATAGTTACTAACTGAGCACTTGTTCTATTATTAAGAACATTGATCATCCTGTTGGCAACTTCAGGCATATTGCCTAGAGAGGCCCTTGATCTCTGAATTTCCTTCTGTGCTTTTGCAATGAGCTCCAACTGCTCATGAATTGTCTCAATATACTGCCATTGATCACTGATGGATTGGCCAATATTGGCCCATAGCACTGTCTAGAGCTCAACCACTACTTTATCCAGTTTGAGCTCCTTCTCCAGCTCCTTTATCCTGTCTTTGATGACTTTTATTTCCCTGCCCTTTTCTGCCACAGTCTGCTTGGATTTGTCATATCTTTGATTTACCTTGGCTAAATTCTCCCTGGCCTCATTTAATTCTGTCATTTGAGCTTCCAGGGCCTGAATCTCATTTCTCAGCTTTTGCATGTCCAGGCTTGGGGCCTGCTCTGTTGTTGGTGGTGGTGCTGAGGTAGAAGGTGCTGCCTGTTCTGTTTGTTGAGCGAGGGGAGCAGTACTTGGAGGAGCTTCCTCAAGGTTAATTATTTCAGGAGGAGGCTGAGATGTTTGACCTCCTTCCTTTTTCTGTAATGATGCTTGCAATGCTGCTTGTGCAGCCTCTGATTCTCCCAGCTTTTCTTGAGTCTGGATTAGCTGTTTATATAAAGACATCAGCAAAGTTGTGGCATCTTGATCATGTCTCAGCTGGGCAACTTCATCTGTTTGAGGGTGAATTGTTGCTGGGATTTTGATCTTTCTCCTCAAAGCTGCCATGTTTGTATCCCTCAATTTCAATATTTCTTGTATGCCCTTGATGTCCTTGGGATCATGCCCAATCTCTATGATTATATCTTCTAAGGACCTAATCCTGTTGTCCTTTGCTTGAGAGGATGCTCTCTCCAACTCAAGTTGGTCAGCTGTATTATTTAGGCTATTTTCTAGCCTATAATTATCCAATGTCTTGTCTGCCAAGGAGGCATACACCATCTCACCTGTTTGCTTATGCAATTCTATTTTGTCCATTGGGTGGATGTCCTTGGCAAGGACCTCAAGATTGGTCCTCAAGTAGTCTGAAGGGGACTATGGTTGTAATGCAGTTGGCATGAAGTGACTCATGATCATTTTGCCTTCACTAACATCATATGCAGACATCAGTCTTTGCTGGTTAGTGGGAGCGATTTTCAACAAATGATTATATAGTTGTATCTTTATTGGCTCATTGCTCCTCTTTATGTCAATGAACTACTGTTTGATGCTCAGTTCACCTTCTCTCTACTGGCTTGAGGAGCTGACTTCTCCTCCCACTATCCTCTCTTGTTCCTGCTGGAAGGAACTCCCAGATGCCTCCCTGCTAGGTGGGCCCATGCCCAAAGATTGCCCTATAGGCACTTCTTCCTCTGAGAAGGGATTCATTCTATGTCTTTTCTCCCCATGAGTTGTCGATGTTGTGAGGGGAGTCTCTCTATCCCTCTTCCTGCTTATATCTTCTTTTTGTGGGGTTTGGAGGACTGAGGCCTCCACTGTTGTCTCTTGCCTAGGAGGCACAATTTGTTGGGGCTGTTGCTCAGTGGATTTTGGGGCTTCCACTGTTTGCTTTTGCTGCACAGGCTGCTCCTGTCTTTGTTCTTCTTGCTGTTGGTGTTGTTGTTGTTGATGCACTTCCTGCTGCTGCACTTCTTCTTGTTGTTCCACCTCTTTTTCTGTTTGCTCTTCAGTCATGGGAGGTGGTTGTTCCTGTTCCACCTGTTTTTGTTTGCCTTTGCTGGATGTCTGTTGAGTGTCCATGGCAGCTTGCTGATGTGCTGTTGAAGATGAGGCAGCTGCTCCAAGTTGCCTTTGATATGAGAAGGAAACCTGTCCACAAGTTTCCAAGTCAGCCTCTTTTTGAATATTCCTAGCCTCTCTTTCTAGCATTTTCTCTCTAGTAATTGGCTCTTCTAGAGTGCCCTCTTTCCAGCTCAAAGAATTGGCATACTTTTCAACATGAGGCAGCCTTACATGTGCATAGTTACCCAATTTGTATTTTATCCTCCTGAGGGAAATAAAATGATTAGGGTCATAAGGTGTCCATTTGAAACTGGTTTGCAATTTGAAGCCCTCTAGGATCATATCTACTTCCTTCCATCCCTCCTCTCTTTTGTTGTATAGAGAAGGGCCTAGCTGGTTCCTTACCTTCAGCTGCACCTTCTTGTTCTTACTTTGGAAATGGAAGCAGTAGGCATTTCCAAACTGCCTGAAGTATTCTAAGGCAAAAAGTCTCATAGGGACATATCTTGGCAGCCTATAAGGGTTCAACTCACAGCCATATATTCTGATTACTGTGTGGTGTTGGTAAAAGTACCAATCACCAATGCTGTAGGCCTTGGAGAGATGGAGAACTCTTTGCATGTCATCAGTCAACCTTGGAGGAGGAACACCATACAGCAATGTCATAGCTGGGTGAATGAACAGGTCTATGAATTTACAGTATGTGTATGGTGATTCAAAAGTATAATGAAAAACTGAAGTCCAAAATACAACTGACCTTGGATTTCCCTGGGCATTAAGTTTCTTGAGGGGAATGGAGAAACTGTCTGGTTGATAAAATAAGAACAGATGGTAGATGTATGAGGTGTATCTGAACACCCTTTCCCTTTGTAGATTCATTAGCTGTTCATGAATCTTTTCTGCAATATATGTGGCATAGTCATAGTGTACAGCAGGAGGCTTTCCAGGAGAAAATATGGACAACATTGCCATTATGGTGTCATCAACATCCTCAACTCCCCTGTACCCTAGGACGTAGCTGATCAAATCCACCAGCATTTTGCCCAAGTCATTCAGGTACTGATATCCAATAGGAGGAGTTCTCGTAGTTTCAGAGCTTGGCTGTATGAATAACTGATTGATTTTGATGATCTGGGCACTTGACAAATTACTCCCCTTCTTTACTAAGTCCAACATGGAGAGAGGGGTCAATGGTCTTGTAGTGTGAAAATGCAGCATCTCATTTATGGTTTGTGGGGTGATATGGAACAAGACTGAGCCTGTAGGACCGAGAATAGCTCTCTAGCATGGATCATAGCACTCCTGGAATCTATGGATCAAGTCTGGAAGGGCATTGACTTGAGGGAGGTTGTAAATGGGAAAATTTGAGTCCCAAATCCCTAAAATATCAGCTCCACTAAGGTGTTGGGCTTTCAATTCATTTAGCCTATGAATATTAAACTTAGAATTCATTGGGAACCAGTCTATCATCTAATAATCTACATGTCCCAGTGCTTTCCATTCTAACTCCCTTTGAGGGGCATTCAGAGGCTGAATATTCAGGGCTATTGGTGTTTCCATGGCTAATAAGGCTTCTGACTTGTATGTGAACTGGTTTGAGTGAGCAGAGCAACACAGAGGGGTTTCTTTGCAATAGAGAGGTGAGTTGTAAGGAACAGAGGGTAAATTGTGAAAGCAGCAATTGAAATACTGCTCAGAGGACTGATGAAGCCAGTACCAGGACTGATAAGAGTGTTTCTACGGTGAATTTATGCAGTTGAGGTTTTTAGTTCACGACAGTGCGAAATACCTGTGAATTTAGGTAAATTTTGCTAAATGCAGGCTCTGCAGAAGGTTTTTTGCCCCGCCAGTTGGAAATGGATACAGGTCACTGGATGTTTGCTGGTGAATTCAGTGCTTTACACTCTCTTAAGCCAGTTTTCTTGTACAAATATGGATAAAACCAGGTGCGGGGGAATGATTTTGAGAAATACCTTGTGAATTGCCGGTAACAGTTGCAAATGCAGTTATGACGGATGCGCCCACGGTTTCTGAGTCGAGTTCTGCAGGTTGGCGTTGGTTTGGTCGTGAATTGCATGCAAGGAGAACAATAGTCATTTTCCCAAAAAGTGGGAAAAACGCAAATTTTTTGGCTAAAATATGGATTTTTTGGAATATTGGCGCGTTTTTGGATGACGTCATCAGGTGGGGTCAAGGTCGGATGACATCAGCATGACGTCACCGGGTGATGTGGCAAGCTGTGAGTGGTCCACGGGGATGGTGGGGTGGCGGACAGATCAGAGCAGTGGCGGACAAGGGTGCTGACGTGGCGGCGAGGTAGCACTGACGTGGTGATGATGTAGGCATAGCAGGATCGACGGTAAACCAGAAGCGGTAATGGTTTTTCTCGGACCGCCTTAGATACGGTCGCTGTTTTGTCAGAGGGCGACCCGAGAAATTGTGAGGGTGACGTGTGGCAGAGGCCTGACGTCACCCTCTCACAGTTTCTCGGGTGCTATCTTACGGACGTCGGGCCCGACCCGATATGCATACAGGCCGTCAGATCAAAGGTGCCCGATCCGACGGTTGACGGATCGCTAAATTGTGCGGACGATACGACAGCGGGTGGGGTAATAAAATATTATTTTCTTTGAAAAACGCGCCCGGCGGGACTTTGGGTTTCGGCGGAGTTATATAGTTTTCATTGTATTTTTCAAATGAAAATGTATATTGTGCCCATACTTTGGATAAGTCGGAAAAAGTGGGTTTTTTGTGTATTTTTGCAAATAGAGCGGGTTAGGGGTAAAAATGGGGTTTTTACAATGTCTTTTAGCAAATGAAGGGGTTAATGGTTTGGATAACTTCTGAAGGGGGACAAGGGGTAGGGTTTGGGTTCTTAAAGTGACCAGATGTCACTTTAATCCCTGCCTGTGAACATATGGCTATAGTGCCAAAGGGGAAGGGGTATTTATAGCATGCTTGGGGTTTATACACCATAGTGTTTATAATAGTAGGGAAAAGGGGAACATAGGGGATTTAGATAATAAGAAGTTAGGGGTTAGTAAGAGTGGGGGAAGGGGTGAAACACTAAGTTTTTGTATGAAATCAACTTAGTATAGGAAGTAGATCAAAATGAAAAGAATTTTTAGACAAGAAATGTGGCTCTAAAGGAAACCAGAACCAACATAAAACCTTGAATTCTTTCATGAACACAACTGGTGTAGGGATGTTAGTAATGACTATGAGAAAGGGAAAAAGGAAGTTAGACATGCTCCATTGTGTTACTGCGAAGTGATAGAGAAGAGGAGCTTTTCTATCCATTGATGCTTCCCTTGTTTTGACCAGCAAGATTCAGTTGGAAAGGAATGACATTTCTGCAACCCCATCTACCTACCTATCTACTTGCCTAGCATTTTTTGTTTCTTCTTGGAGGGTGCACTTGGACTTGCAGACCCTTATGTACCTTTTCGTTTCCATTAGATTTTCCTTTTGATTGTCTATCTATCACTACCCTTATTGCTTCCAAGGTCCCAGATTAAGCAGTTGGGAACCTTAATTCTCTACCTAAGCTACTGGTCTGCCAAGATTAAACAGTTTGGACAGACTTCTTTCTCTATTCTACAAGAGAAAATTGAAACATGGCATGATCCAGATTAGGCTGTTGGACCATCCACCAAAATTGAGTCAACATCAAGCTATGTACATACCTTGTCTTCTCTTGGAAATATGGGATCTTTGTATCAGCAAAGTAGAGCATATTTGGCACTTGCATTTGCCAATCATGAAATATGAAACCTATTGATATAGGTATCCAACAGTGGCTCCACATGGGGATGGTTTTTCTTCTTGAAAGACCAAGAACAGCAGGTCAGAATGCCTTGGCCCTTTGACTACTCTTTACCAAAACTTGGAGTTTTTCTTCGTTGAAACCTCAAAATTGTAAACTGTCATATTCATAGAACTTGCTGAATTACAGCCTTTTCCTACTTCTGCAAGATCCTTCAAACTAAGCTATTCACATGCTGAAAGAAAACACTAAACACAACAAATTATGTACAAGGGAATAGCCATGCTATATACATGGGGAGTAGTCAAAATAGTGCTTCAACATCCTGCCATTCACAGGACCTTCATCCAAATCAGTTTCATCAAGATTCTTGAGGAAGTAAGTGTTGTTTCCTTGTACTGCTTGGATGAAAAATGGTCCTCTCCAAAGGGAATCAAATTTTCCATGTTTTCCTTTATCTTCCCTTCTTTAATCCCACTTGAGGACTTTGTCACCCATGTTGAAATCTTCAGCCTTAGTCCTCCTGTCAAAGGCTTTCTTCAGCTTCTCTTGTAGGATTTGAACTCTGTTATAAACTTGGTCTCTAGTTTGCTGTAAACATATAATTTGATTTACCCTCCTTTGCATATCATTGGGCTCAACTTGAGTCTCTTGAAGTAGTTTCATAACAGGGATCCCTAGTGATGAAGGGAATTTGGCTTCTAATCCATAGACTAGCTCATATGGGCTGACCCCAATTGATCTCTTGGTTGTTAGTCTATCTGCCCATAAGGCATTCACAAGCTTCTTATGCCAATTCTTCTTATTTTCTTCCAATACCTTCTTTATGATGTTTACAAGGCTTTTATTTGATGATTCAGCTAGGCCATTTCCTTGGGGATAGTATGCAGTGGAATGGCCCAAAGTGATGTGAAATCTGTGGCAAAATTTCACCATCTTCTTAGATCTGAAAGTAGCAGCATTGTCTGTTATTATTTTATCAGGACAACCAAATCTAGCAAGGATATTGGCCTCAAGGAACTGAATGATAGTGGAATCATTTGCTTGTCTACATGGGATGGCCTCAATCCAATTAGTAAAGTAGTCTGTAGCTGTTAGAATCCATCTATGTTGGCCTAAAGATGAGGGATGAATTTCTCCAATGAAATACAAGCCCCATTGCTGAAAAGGTATCTCTGTTGTAATAGGCCTCAAAGGAAGTGGCAGTAACTTTCTCTTTCCCTCAAACACTTGGCATTTATGACATGAAGTGGTAAATTTATTGATATCAGAGAAAACAGTGGGCCAATAATAACCAGCTCTTAATATCTTATCCACAGTGGACTTCCAATACAAATGTCCACCACAATTACCTGCATGAAATTCTTCCATGATTTTGTTAGACTCATTTTCCATTAAGCAGTTTAACAATATACCCTCATGGTTTTTCCAAAGCAAATTTCCATTCATAACACAAAATTTTGAAGCTTTCATTTTTAGGAACCTACATTTAGTTCTGGACAGTCCTGGGGGAGCACACAGGTTTTGTAACACATAACAGATATCAGAATACCAGGGGGATTTTTCAAAGGCTACATTGATCTTTGGAGTCGCCAGCTCCGGTTCACTGTCCAGCTGGTTGATGTCCAAGGCTTGGAAATTTGTTTCAGACATTAATTTGGCCAAACCTTGCCCTTTTATCAGTTTTGTAGGTTTTATTTCAATGTCAAATTCTAAAATGTTGGCAATCCATTTTCCTCTTCTGCCCTCTAAGTTCTCTTGAGTAAGTATGTCTTTCACAATTGGGCTTGGTACATAGGCTATAACATGGGAGTATAGGATGTAGATCCTAAAGTCTTTAATAGCTTTGACCAAAGCATATGCTTGCTTTTCCATGATCTGGTATTTCAGGGGTGCATCTCTAAGAGCTCTACTAAAAGAAGCAATAGGTTTTTCATTTCCTTGGTCATCTTTCTGTAATAAGACAGCAACAATTGTGTGTTGGGAAGCAAAGGAAAATATGATAAATTCCCTATCAAATTGAGGGTTGGTTAAGACTGGGGTTTGGGTGAGGGCTAGTTTGATACCTTCAAAAGCTTGATTTGCTTCTACTGTCCATTTTACTTTTGAATCCTTTTTTAGCATGTTATTGACTAATCTGCTTAATTCAGCCAAATTTGGGATAAATCTCCTTAGGAAGTTGATTTTACCCAGAAAGGCTTGTAATTCCTTTACATTTCTTGGATGAGGCATTTGTAAGATGGCCTGGATTCTGTCTGGGTCGATCCTAATGCCATCCTTTGAAATGATGTGACCCAACAGTTTACCTTCTTCCAAACCAAACAAGGATTTCTTGGGATTTAAGGAAATTCCATATTTCCTACAAGTTATGAATATCTGCCTTAGATGTTTCAGATGTTCAGGGTCAGATTTTGAAAATGGTGTAAGGTCATCTAAGTAGACCACAAGGAAATCATGGATCTCTTTGGCAAAAGCAATATCCATTGCTCTTTGAAAGGTAGCCCCTGCATTTTTCAATCCAAAAGGCATTTTCACATATTTGAAGGTTCCCCAAGGGGTTGTAAATGTTGTTTTGTCCTGATCATCAGGGTGAACTAGGATCTGGTTGAAACCTGAGAATCCATCAAGTAGAGAAATTCTTGAGGCCCCCACTACTCTCTGCAAGATGTGATCCATCTTGGGTAAGGGGTAGTTATATTTCAAGGACACTTGATTTAAGTTCCTTAGATCAACATAGAGCCTTATTTCACCAGTTTTCTTTCTTGTAGGGACTAAGTTTGAAATCCAATCAGAAAATCTGATTGGTGCTATGATGCCAGCCTTAAACATTTTTTGTACCTCTTGTTCCATTGCTGGGAGAAGCATATGATTGATTCTCCTCAATTTTTGCTTAAAGGGTTTTTGATCTGGCTTGAGAGGGATAGTGTGTTGAATTACAGAGGTGTCATAGGATTTTAAATCCTCATAACTCCATGCAAAGACATCCTAGAACTCCTTGAAGAGGTCAATGTATTTAGGCTTTTGATCAGGAGGTAATGAAGCAGATAGTTTTATTATTTTGGGTTGTTCAGCAGTCCCAATGTTACACTCTTCTATGGCAGTGTTGAGGGGCTGGATTTTTGGTTTGCTGGGAACATCATTGGAGTCGAAAATGTCTTCTAAAGGAGCTAAGCTTGTTGGAAGAAAATTGTCTTTCAATTGTATAACTTCGGCTTCATCATCAGCTATCTCTTCACAACTGTTTTGTCCAAGTTCTTGTATGTTTTCTTTGTTAAAAATTGTTGGATGTAACATTTGGTTTGCTGTTTTGGGTGAAACATTTGTTTGGCGCTGTTCACCTAGTATTTTTCATTGACTTTCTCCCTTGGTATCAATGTTTAGTCCTGCAAATTCTTGCTGTAAAGTCAAGAAATTGTTTATTTGTGTATCATCATCAAATACTTGCCAATCCTTGACATTATTTGGGACAGATGGTCTATGTTTTATCTCAGCTGTAAAACAGTGGTTGGGTTCAAATGGAAGTTTACAGGTGCTTGCAAATGTGGCCAAACTATGAGCATGAAGATTATGTGTTCTCGAAATTTTGGTTATTTGAAATTCAGTGAAGGAGTTTAGTAGTTCAGCAGCAACAGACCTATAAACCCTCAGTCTTTTGTCATTGGTGACAAAATTTCCCTTTACTTGTTGGATAATTAGGTCTGAATCTCCTAGGACTAAGACTTTTATGGCTTGTAAGGATTTTACTAGCTTTAGGCCTAGTAAGAGAGCTTCATATTCAGCCATATTGTTGGTGCACCTGAAGTTTAACCTATAGGCTCTGCCCTCTGCATGACTGTTTTGTTTGTTATGTATCCAAACCCCTGCTCCTGCCCCTAACTTGTTGACTGACCCATCAAATTCAAGAAACCAGAGGACTTCTTGGTTAAGGGAAGGTTTGTCAACTGTTATGGGAGTTGGCATCAACAACTTGAGATCTTGGTTTACCCTTGATTTTTCTTTTGGAACATTTTTGTTAATTGATTTCTCAACCTTCATTTCTTGAACAACAGTCTCTTCATTTGTCTGCTGGTCTTTTTTGAGTGTGTGGAATTCCTCATCACCTGTGGGGTTTGTTTTGTCATTGAAGAGAATGTAGGAGTCAATGTCAGAATGGACAGCATATATGGGGAAGTTTTGAGGTTTTTCTTCACTGCTGACCATGTATTTCATAAGTGACTCTCTATATAGTCTCTTGGGTTGACCAAAGACTGTGATTGTGGCATATGACATGTCTAATTGTAGGGACCCTTGAAGTTTAGCCCCCCATGATCTTGATAACAACATTCCATATTTGGGTGGGATATCAGCAACTACAACATCCATTAAGATTGTTTTATTTGGATATTGGACAAGGGATACACATAAGTCTTTTATCAAGCCTAAACACTTAACTTGGCTGGAGTCAAATGAGAATAGGTCCTTATATGGTCTTGTAATATCTAGATTCAACCTTTCCATGACTGATTTCGGCATCAGGTTATGAGAGGCACCCAAGTCAAACATTGCATTGTGTAGTATCTTATCATGAACATGTAAACTGACATAAAAAGGTAAGATCCTTGTGACTACTGTCTTTCCATCAACCTCTGGACCGAACAGCAATTCTGGGGTATCATCCAACACATTGACATTGTCTTTATTACGAGTAAGTTGGAGGGACTTCTTGATTTGTTGTTTGTAGATGTCATGCTTGGCTAGTTCTGAGAGAGGGATGGCTACCTTCAGTTTGCCAATTTCAGCTTCCAAGTCAAAGGGTCTTTTAGATTGAACCTTAGTGTTGTGGGTGACAACCTTTTCTTTGTTTAGTAAGTTTTCTTCTTGATCCTTGTCTTGATCTTGGGGCTTGTGCCTTTCATTCATCTTTTGAGGAAGGTCACTTGGATTAGGCTTCAAAGATGATGCAGCCAGTGGCTGTTGTATTGAGGGAAGTTGTTCAGTAACTTCTTCAACGGCTACCTCCTTTGTAAGTGAATCAGTTGTGTTAATTGGTTTTGTGACTATGGCTCTTTTAGGCTGCAGCCTGTCCTTTGTTTTTTCAGGTTGTGTTATATTTACAGTTCTACTTCTTAGTTTGTATTGTTTATGAACTTCATAAACAGCTGTGTCATAGCCTTGTTTGAAGTCAAATGACTCACCTGACTTGGTTTGGAATTGTTTAATGTCATCATCTTTGTGATCTTCTTGACTCATAAAAACTTGATGCTCATCATTGAGGCCCATTAGGTTGATGTGGGTGTCATCTACTTGCTCGTTTGAAGTGGATGTTTCAGCATAGTTTTCCTGGAACGGAGGTCTTATCTCTGGATCAGAATTGGCCTTGCCAACGTTTGGGTTTTGATTTCTCCTAAAATTGGGATTCCTTATAGGGTTGTTTTGTGGTGCTTCCCATGATGCCTTTCTCTCAACCGATTCCACTCTATCACCCAATCTCTTCATGCCATTGAGTATTGCATCCAGTTTCTGATCAAAGGCCGAGGGTTCTTCTTTGTATATGTTTTTCTTTTCCAATCTTGCCCTGTTTCTTTTAGCAATCAGGTTTGCTTCTACTGTGACAGCTACCTTTTGGGCATCTTGGAGAGTTTCAGGTGCTCTTTCCTTTAACTGATATGCCATGTCAGGGTCAAATCCATCAGGGAATTTGTACAAGGCTAAATCAGGAGGAGGTCTTAAGTTTTGTGGTATTGCGTTGTATACATTGTTAAATCTGGAACAATACTCCAGAACGGTCTCTTGAGGACCTCTCTTGATTGTGTCATATTCACCAAGTATGTGCAAGGGATCTTTCTTTTTCTCCCATATGTTAGTAAAGGCTTGATAAAGCTCATCAGGGGTTGTGATGGTATTTACAGCAAGTGATCTGAACCAAGTTCGGACATCACCTGTCAGGCTCTCGACAAAAATTCTCATTCTCACACTATCATCATCTATTTCATAGTTCTCAAAGTGATCCTGCATCTTCTTGGCATGCTGAATAGCTGTGAAAGGGCCAGTGGAGTCAAAATATGAGATTTTGGTTTGGTAATCCTGAGGTAAGGCTGCAGGATTAGCAGGCAACTGCAAGGGTGCATATCTGTTAGCCATATTTACAGGGTTTAGAGGATTGACAAGGGCAACTGGGACAACAGGAACGATGGGTACCACAGGGGTAACAGGTATAGAAGAACCTAGAGTATTGGTCAAGGGAATATGTGTAGTGGATGAAGGTGTGAAAGGAGGGCTTTGATATGTGGATGGTGAACTAGGGGAATTGGGGGCAGACTGAAAAAGAACCTTGATTGGAGTGGAAATGGGGTTAGGGTGAACTGTCTCTAGACTTGAGTCAGCAAGCTTATCTGGCCCTTGCTGCTTCCTAACAATCTTAGGGATTGTGTTAGGATTTTCAAAAACAGTGGGTGGGTTGGGGTCCGGATTTGACCATGTGTACCGTGGATTCTTCTTGGGAGCCAGCTTCTGAACCTGTTTTTTGAGTATTTTGAGGAAATTTTTATATCTGCAAGGACTAGACTAGATTTTGGAATGGATGTATATGTCTCAAAGCTATCATGAAGATTTGACTGAAGTAGCTTTAGGGGATATATAGCAACTAGAAAATCCTAAGGAGTCCCCAGTGGAGTCGCCATTTATGTTAACACCCAGGTTGTTCCCTATGACTCCCAAAGGAATACGGCCGGGGTAACCACTAACCAAGATTTGGATTACAGTCTCTAGCCAAACTGTAATCAGAGAGGGCTCTCTCTTTAAGATTTATCTCTGTTTTGTGAAGATTTTAGGCTAGTTATGAAGTGAGGGTTTGGTTTGAATTTTGGTTGAATGATATCTTTCAATACCTAAGATGTAGTGTTCAGACAGTTGTAATTCATTGGGCAATGGAGTCTAGAGCTGTGAATTGTTCGAAATGCTTAAGTGGGAGTGTTCAGACTGCAGGGCCTATTGGGTATTCCAACAAACAACCTTAAAACTGTGGTGATGATGTATGATTAGCCAATGGAAAGCAATTAATAATTTTCCACTAAGCTAGTGGTGTGAAAGTGAAGTATATTGCACAGGAGCAAACTTGAATTCCTGAAACAAGGGTCACTGTGAAAGATATATTCTGAAAGTGCAGCAATTAAGAATTACACTTATCAAGATTATAACTGAAGAAAACATTCATTAACAACATAGATTGAGCTCAGGGTATTTAATGAATAAATCCTGAAGCTACTCTTTTTCTTTGCTGCTAAATACTAGAACTTAGAAACATGTACGGATTGTAAAAGACTGAAACACATAACGAAGAGAGTTACAGAAGACTTATTGTATTGTGAGATGCACAGGGATCCGGCAGATTTTAACAAACACCATGAACGCATTCAAACAGCTCAGAACTTGAGAGATTCCATCACTTCTTTTATTAAACTCTGAATAAATTATAGCATAGGATCTCTTCAAGAGGAAATCAACAACCCCTGCAAGCTTATGCGAGGGGGAATTTATACAATCGGTTCCAAAATATCTGAACCGCTGAGTTATCTGATAATTAAATACGTTACCAACTTTTACAAAATATCAGAAAAGCAGTTACTGCTGCTATTAATACAAAATGAATGCCCTTTATATCTGTCAGGAGATACTTTGACCCATGGAGGCCACTTAGTCGGTCTGAACGTTCTGCTTTAATGCTGGAAATGTGCCTTTATGGTTGTTGTGCTGTAGCTTTTCAGCCCTGTTACCTGTTAGCTGTCAATCTTGCTTTTGTTGGCCGAATATGATCTGCTGAGTTGGCTCAGCCCTTCCCTTTTCATGCATGCTGATTTTACTAAGTTTTCCTGTGCATGCAAACTTGTATTTTTTGATGAAAAAACTTAGTGAATGGATTCCTGGTTTATAAGATCATCTGTATTGCCTTAGTCCACCATTCCTGTGTGGGCAGTTGATGTCTAAGAATTGCATCCAAAGTCTCATCTGCCTCTGTGTATTTATAGAAATTGGGAGGCACTTCAAACAGGTGTTTAATTTCATTCATTATAAAGAATAAATTCTCTACCCTGCTGTAGAGACTTTGTCCTGTAGGTGGCCCTGTTTCCTCTGAGGTGCTGGGCCTTTCAGTGATCTGATTTGTGGCGAATGTGTTGACCCTCTTGGCATACTGGTCATGTGTAAGTAGTCTTCCTGTGCTGTTCAGTAAGCCAGGGAGACCTCTGTTTTGCAATGCCACAAATTTGTCCACGAATCTGTTGACCTCTGTCTGCATGTCCTGGGTCCTTCTTTCTAATGTCTGCACCAGGTTTCTTAGTGTCAGGACCCTCTTTACTAACAAAATAGTCTTAGTCCTGTTGGAAATTCCCATAGTTGCTAACTGAGCACTTGTTCTATTATTAAGCACATTGATCATCCTGTTGGCAACTTCAGGCATATTGCCTAGAGAGGCCCTTGATCTCTGAATTTCCTTCTATTCTTTTGCAATGAGCTCCAACTGCTCATGAATTGTCTCAATATACTGCCATTGATCAGTGATGGATTGGCCAATATTGGCCCATAGCACTGTCTTGAGCTCAGCCACTACTTTATCCAGTTTGAGCTCCTTCTCTAGCTCCTTTATCCTGTCTTTGAGGGCTTTTATTTCCCTGCCCTTTTCTGCCACAGTCTGCTTGGATTTGTCATATCTTTGATTTACCTTGGCTAAATTCTCCCTGGCCTCATTTAATTCTGTCATTTGAGCTTCCAGGGCCTGAATCTCATTTCTCAGCTTTTGCATGTCCAAGCTTGGGGCCTGCTCTGTTGTTGGTGGTGGTGCTGAGGTAGAAGGTGCTGCCTGTTCTGTTTGTTGAGCGAGGGGAGCAGTAGTTGGAGGAGCTTCCTCAAGGTTAATTATTTCAGGAGGAGGCTGAGATGTTTGACCTCCTTCCTTTTGCTGTAATGATGCTTGCAATGCTGCCTGTGCAGCCTCTGATTCTCCCAGCTTTTCTTGAGTCTGGATTAGCTGTTTATATAAAGACACCAGCAAAGTTGTGGCATCTTGATCATGTCTCAGCTGGGCAACTTCATCTGTTTGAGGGTGAATTGTTGCTGGGATTTTGATCTTTCTCCTCAAAGCTACCATGTCTGCATCCCTCAATTTCAATATTTCTTGTATGCCCTTGATGTCCTTGGGATTATGCCCAATCTCTATGATTATATCTTCTAAGGACCTGATCCTGTTGTCCTTTGCTTGAGAGGATGCTCTCTCCAACTCAAGTTGGGCAGCTGTATTATTTAGGCTATTTTCTAGCCTATAATTATCCAATGTCTTGTCTGCCAAGGAGGCATACACCATCTCACCCGTTTGCTTATGCAATTCGATTTTGTCCATTGGGTGGATGTCCTTGGCAAGGACCTCAAGATTGGTCCTCAAGTAGTCTAAATGGAACTGTGGTTGTAATGCAGTTGGCATGAAGTGACTCATGATCATTTTGCCTTCACTAACATCAAATGCAGACATCAGTCTTTGTTGGTTAGTGGGAGCGATTTTCAACAAATGATTATATAGTTGTATATTTATTGGCTCATTGCTCCTCTTTATGTCAATGAACTGTTATTTGATGCTCAGTTCACCTTCTCTCTGCTGGCTTGAGGAGCTGAATTCTCCTCCCACTATCCTCTCTTGTTCCTGCTGGAAGGAACTCCCAGATGCCTCCCTGCTAGGTGGGCCCATGCCCAAAGATTGCCCTATAGGCACTTCTTCCTCTGAGAAGGGATTCATTCTATGTCTTTTCTCCCCATGAGTTGTCGATGTTGTGAGGGGAGTCTCTCTGTCCCTCTTCCTGTTTATATCTTCTTTTTGTGGGGTTTGGAGGACTGAGGCCTCCACTATTGTCTCTTGCCTAGGAGGCACAACTTGTTGGGGCTGTTGCTTAGTGGATTTTGGGGCTTCCACTGTTTGCTTTTACTGCACAGGCTGCTCCTGTCTTTGTTCTTCTTGATGTTGGTGTTGTTGTTGTTGATGCACTTCCTGATGCTGCACTTCTTCTTGTTGTTCCACCTCTTTTTCTGTTTGCTCTTCAGTCATGGGAGGTGGCTGTTCCTGTTCCACCTGTTTTTGTTTGCCTTTGCTGGATGTCTGTTGAGTGTCCATGGCAGCTTGCTGATGTGCTGTTGAAGATGAGGCAGCTGCTCCAAGTTGCCTTTGATATGAGAAGGAAACATGTCCATAAGTTTCCAAGTCAACCTCTTTTTGAATATTCCTAGCCTCTCTTTCTAGCATTTTCTCTCTAGTAATTGGCTCTTCTAGAGTGCCCTCTTTCCAGCTCAAAGAATTTGCATACTTTTCAACATGAGGCAGCCTTACATGTGCATAGTTACCCAATTTGTATTTTATCCTCCTGAGGGAAATAAAATGATTAGGGTCATAAGGTGTCCATTTGAAACTGGTTTGCAATTTGAAGCCCTCTAGGATCATATCTGCTTCCTTCCATCCCTCATCTCTTTTGTTGTATAGAAAAGGGCCTAGCTGGTTCCTTACCTTCAGCTGCACCTTCTTGTTCTTACTTTGGAAATGGAAGCAGTCGGCATTTCCAAACTGCCTGAAGTATTCTAAGGCAAAAAGTCTCATAGGGACATATCTTGGCAGCCTATAAGGGTTCAACTCACAGCCATATATTCTGATTACTGTGTGGTGTTGGTAAAAGTACCAATCACCAATGTTGTAGGCCTTGGAGAGATGGAGAACTCTTTGCATGTCATCAGTCAACCTTGGAGGAGGAACACCATACAGCAATGTCATAGCTGGGTGAATGAACAGGTCTATGAATTCACATTATGTGTATGGTGATTCAAAAGTATAATGAAAAACTGAAGTCCAAAATACAACTGACCTTGGATTTCCCTGGGCATTAAGTTTCTTGAGGGGAATGGAGAAACTGTCTGGTTGATAAAATAAGAACAGATGGTAGATGTATGAGGTGTATCTGAACACCCTTTCCCTTTGTAGATTCATTAGCTGTTCATGAATCTTTTCTGCAATATATGTGGCATAGTCATAGTGTACAGCAGGAGGCTTTCCAGGAGAAAATATGGACAGCATTTCCATTATGGTGTCATCAACATCCTCAACTCCCCTGTACCCCAGGACGTAGCTGATCAAATCCACCAGCATTTTGCCCAAGTCATTCAGGTACTGATATCCAATAGGAGGAGCTCTCGTAGTTTCAGAGCTTGGCTGTATGAATAACTGATTGATTTTGATGATCTGGGCACTTGACAAATTACTCCCCTTCTTTACTAAGTCCAACATGGAGAGAGGGGTCAATGGTCTTGTAGTGTGAAAATGCAGCATCTCATTTATGGTTTCTGGGGTGATATGGAACAAGACTGAGCCTATAGGACCGAGAATAGCTCTCTAGCATGGATCATAGCACTCCTGGCATCCACTACAACAAAACCAGCGATTTGCGCCAGATTTTGCGCCAGATTTTAGTGCATTTTTTTTGTAATTGTGATGAGCAACCTGGCGCTAAATCTGGCTCTATTGTACAATTTTTAAAGCGTCCTTTTTTACACCTGATTTTGCATCCTTTTTCATGCTAGATTTTGCATCATTTTTTACACCAAACTATGCATCATTTTTTGCGTCAAATTTTGAACCAAGATTTGCATCTTATTTTATGACAGGTTTTGCTTCTAGTTTTGTGTCATTTTTTGCATCTATTTTTCATTCTCTTTTGCTTCCTATTTTGTGTCATTCTTTGCTCCCATTTTTGCACCATCATTTGCATCAAGTTTACACTGTATTTTGAATCCAATTTAACGTCTTTTTATGCATCCATTTTGTATCAGTTTTTGCATCTAGTCTTACGCCAGGTTTTGTATCTAGTCTTACACTAGTTTTTGCTTCTATTTTTGCACCAGCTTTGGTGCCTATCTTTGCACCATGTGTTGAATTTGATTTAGCACCAAATTTTGCATCCATTTTTGTGCCCATTTTTGCATCTTTTTTTGGACCATTTTTTACATCCACATTTACGTTTGATTTGTCTCCATTTTTCCCATCTCATTTTGCACCATATTTTGCGTCATTTGTTTCATCCAATTTTTCATCATTTTTAACACCATCTCTTGCATCTAATGTTACATCATTTTGAGTATCCAAATTTGCATTTATATTTGCATCTTATGTTGAGTGATGTGTTGTGTCCACCTTTGCATCTTATTTTGTGTCTAATGGTACATTCAATGTAGAGCCATTTTTTACGTCTAATTTTGTATTTGTTTTTGCACCAAGTTTTGCATCCAATTTTAAGATATGTTATGCCCTTTTTGCACCATTTTTTTGTGTCTACTTGTGTCCAATGTTGCACCATTATTTACACCAGCTTTTTCATCCAATTTTGCATTTTTTTGGTGTCTAGTTTTACATCGTTTTCACCATCCAAATTTGCATCTTTTTTTGCCTCATTTTGTGTCCACATTTGCATATAATTTTGTGTCTGAGTTCGAGCCTAAATTTGCATGAGATTAGGAATCATTTTTTACATCCAATATGGCATCCTTGGTTTCACCTTTTTTTCAACCCCATTTTGCATCATGTTTTATGTCTTTTCTTACATCTTTTTTTTTTCCTTTTTTGCACCCAAGTTTGCATCCCAAATTTACACCATTATTTGCATCATCATTTGGCATATTAATTTGTAACATTTTTTGCTTATTTTTAACACTCAACTTTGCATCTTATTTTACATCTAGTTGTTGTCTTTTTTTGCATCTAATTTGGTGCCCATTTATGTGTCATTGTTTTTGCCCAATTTGATATCCTTTTGTATGCCATGTTTTGTTCCCTTCTTTGTGTCAACTATTGCACAATTTTTCACTTCTAATTTAAAACACTTTGTATGTCAATTGTTTGCATTTTGTATTAATTCCTAGTTTAACATCCAATTTTACTTTCAATTTTGCATCCATGGTTACATCCGCATTTGACTTCTTATATAGAGTATATTTTTCTTTACATATATGACCCCCTTTATAGATTCATAGTGAAATATATGATAGTTTCTAAATATCATTAAAGCAGATATCACAATTCAAAATCATTTGTAAAGAAATTTAAGAGAAATTGACAACATCCATCCAAAAAAATAACAATGTGTCATTAACAATTTTCAAAACATGTATAAAATAGCAACATAATACTAATAAAATCAGTATTATTTTTAATCAAAACAACTAAAATTCAAATATGATTAACAAATCAAAATATTTCATGAATATCGTTATTCTACGATAAATTAACAACATACATAAATCAAACTCATCGTATGATTACAAAATCAAAATGTCTCATTGATATAGGGTAAATTCACAACACCCATCTAAACATAACAATGTCATTCTACACAATAATTTCTTCATAAAAAACAATGCATGTGCATGCCTAGCTACTACCACCAAGATCATCCTCATGATCATCTTGACCATCCTCATTACTCTGATCCACATCATCACCAACACCGCAACTATCATCATCATCTCCTCCTTCACCACCATCATCCTCATCCTCATCATCTCCTGATATATGTTGAACATAATTTGGATCATCGTCTTGGCAATCATTACCTATAGCATTCTGACAAAAAAAATCAATATTACATGTTAGTATTAATTACATAACACAACGCATGTTTTTGTTATACAATGTTAACCATAAAATGAGGTAAGATATAATATCTAATAGTACTAAAAAATAAAATGAAAATATTGTTTAAAAGTATATTGGAAATCCAACTAAGATTACATACCATAGAGTCCATCCAAACAACAAATTCAACCCATCTCTTTTGCTGCAGCACCTCCTTTTCCAAATGATTTGGAGGTCTTCCATATTTTAGTTCCTATCAATCAGTAAATATGGAGAAATTAGATAACAATGACTTTCTTCTAGTACAAAATTTATTAAAAAAATATCACATGTTTAATATACTTACAAAGGTTGTTATCAGTGCTTTTAAACCTTTCTGGCCACTACGATGAGTGACTTTTGTCTTGGTTAACCTCGCCTTGGATGCCTTGTCCTTAAACATAAACCAATTCAATTTATTTTCACACAAATGCATGTCTAAGATACTTATAAGTATTAATACATTCTAAATAATGTTTAATGAAAAATTCAATACCTGAATGCTCTCATTGCTTGCTTTTCTTTGTGCATCCAACTTCTCATATGATTTTACAAGTTCTTTCCATACTTTAAAAGGTATGTCAATAGGTCTTTGTCAGTCTTTGATCTTGAGGCATTTTTTTAATTTTTCTTGTTTGGTTAAAAATTTTGGTTAAAAAAAACTGAACAAGTAATTCACATCAATGGCATGGGGACTCTATGGATATGTGTAAAAAAATGGCTATAAAGAAAACATCCAAAAAACATATAGCACCAAAAATGGGCTCTAGATGCAAAAAAAGAAGTAAAAAGGGACGCTAATCGCTGGTTTTGTTGTAGTGATCTATGGATCAAGTCTGGAAGGGCATTGACTTGAGGGAGGTTGTAAATGGGCAAATTTGAGTCCCAAATCCCTAAAATATCAGCTCCACTAAGGTGTTGGGCTTTCAATTAATTTAGCCTATGAATATTAAACTTAGAATTCATGGAAACCAGTCTATCATCTGATAATCTACATCTCCCAGGGCTTTCCATTCTAACTCCCTTTGAGGGGCATTCAGAGGCTGAATATTCAGGGCTATTGGTGTTTCCATGGCTAATAAGGCTTCTGACTTGTATGTGAACTGGTTTGAGTGAGTAGAGCAACACAGAGGGGTTTCTTTGCAATAGAGAGGTGAGTTGTAAGGAACAGAGGGTAAATTGTGAAAGCAGCAATTGAAATACTGCTCAGAGGACTGATGAAGCCAGTACCAGGACTGATAAGAGTGTTTCTACGGTGAATTTATGCAGTTGAGGTTTTTAGTTCACGACTGCGCGAAATACCTGTGAATTTAGGTAAATTTTGCTAAATGCAGGCTCTGCAGAAGGTTTTTTTCCCCGCCAGTTGGAAATGGATACAGGTCACTGGATGTTTGCTGGTGAATTTAGTGCTTTACACTCTCTTAAGCCAGTTTTCTTGTACAAATATGGATAAAACCAGGTGCGGGGGAATGATTTTGAGAAATACCTTGTGAATTGCCGGTAACAGTTGCAAATGCAGTTATGACGGATGCGCCCACGATTTCTGAGTCGAGTTCTACAGGTTGGCGCTGGTTTGGTCGTGAATTGCATGCAAGGAGAACAATAGTCGTTTTCGCAAAAAGTGGGAAAAACGCAAATTTTTTGGATAAAATATGGATTTTTTGGAATATTGGCGCGTTTTTGGATGACGTTAGCATGATGTCATCAGGTGGGGTCAAGGTCGGATGACATCAGCATGACATCACCGGGTGATGTGGCAAGTTGTGAGTGGTCCACGGGGATGGTGAGGTGGCGGACAGATCAGAGCAGTGGCGAACAAGGGTGCTAACGCAGCGGCGAGGTAGCACTGACGTGGGCCTGACGTGGTGATGACGTAGGCATAGCAGGATCGGCGGTAAACCAGAAGCGGTAATGGTTTTTCTCAGACCGCCTTAGATACGGTCGCTGTTTTGTCAGAGGTTGACCCGAGAAATTGTGAGGGCGACACGTGGCAGAGGCTTGACGTCACCCTCTCACAGTTTCTCGGGTCATATCTTACGGACGTCGGGCCCGACCCGATATGCATACAGGCCGTCCGATCAAAGGTGCCCGATCCGACGGTTGACAGATCGCTAAATTGTGCGGACGATACGGCAGCGGGTGGGGTAATAAAATATTATTTTCTTTGAAAAACGCGCCCGGCGGGACTTTGGGTTTCGGCGGAGTTATATAGTTTTCATTGTATTTTTCAAATGAAAATATATATTGCGCCCATACTTTGGATAAGTCGGAAAAAGTGGGTTTTTTGTTTATTTTTGCGAATAGAGCGGGTTAGGGGTAAAAATGGGGTTTTTACAAGGTCTTTTAGCAAATGAAGGGGTTAATGGTTTGGATAACTTCTGAAGGGGGACAAGGGGTAGGGTTTGGGTTCTTAAAGTGACCAGATGTCACTTTAATCCCTACCTGTGAACATATGGCTATAGTGCCAAAGGGGAAGGGGTATTTATAGCATGCTTGGGGTTTATACACCATAGTGTTTATAATAGTAGGGAAAAGGGGAACATAGGGGATTTAGATAATAAGAAGTTAGGGGTTAGTAAGAGTGGGGGAAGGGGTGAAACACTAAGTTTTTGTATGAAATCAACTTAGTATAGGAAGTAGATCAAAATGAAAAGAATTTTTAGACAAGAAATGTGGCTCTAAAGGAAACCAGAACCAACATAAAACCTTGAATTCTTTCATGAACACAACTGGTGTAGGGATGTTAGTAATGACTATGAGAAAGGGAAAAAGGAAGTTAGACATGCTCCATTGTGTTACTGCGAAGTGATAGAGAAGAGGAGCTTTTCTATCCATTGATGCTTTCCTTGTTTTGACCAGCAAGATTCAGTTGGAAAGGAATGACATTTCTGCAACCCCATCTACCTACCCATCTACTTGCCTAGCATTTTTTGTTTCTTCTTGGAGGGTGCACTTGGACTTGCAGACCCTTATGTACCTTTTCTTTTCCATTGGCTTTTCCTTTTGATTGTCTATCTAGCACTACCCTTATTGCTTCCAAGGTCCCAGATTAAGCAGTTGGGAACCTTAATTCTCTACCTAAGCTACTGGTCTGCCAAGATTAAACAGTTTGGACAGACTTCTTTCTTTTTTCTACAACAGAAAATTGAAACATGGCATGATCCAGATTAGGTTGTTGGACCATCCACCAAAATTGAGTCAACATCAAGCTATGTACATACCTTGTCTTCTCTTGGAAATATGGGATCTTTGTATCAGCAAAGCAGAGCATATTTGGCACTTGCATTTGCCAATCATGAAATATGAAACCTATTGATATAGGTATCCAACACTCCTTAAGCAAAAAAAGTTCCTTCTTCAGATTATTTACTCCAGAAGACCTGAAATATAAAGATATACATGAGGGTACAAATATTATATATTAAATGTGTGAATAATATGATACAATGAGAACAAGAGGTTTGCTTATATACTATGCAATTGCCTTTTCATGGAGATTCATGTCTCATTTATACATGACTCTTCAACCTAATTACTAGTTAACTAATCATTATTAATTATTATCATTTACATTATTTCCTATATATTTATTCATAACATTGCCTTCCCCCTCAAAACGATTTGTCCTCAAAGCTTGTCGACGAAAAAGGCTTGATCTCTTTTTCGGTTTTGAATGTCTTCTCGTCTCAAAACCATCATCTTCGTCGATACAAGTTGATATTATCTTCTAAGTGACAAACAAAATTGTTGCACTGAGAAGGGATCATACCACCCTAGATTAATCTTTTGTGGAATATTCTGATCACAGGAATTTTGTAATGACTTGTCATCATAGGACTGGATTGAGGTTACATCACTATTCTCTGGAACATCATTTTGTGCTTTTTGTTTTGAATGGTCCTCATACGTAGCATGTTTGAGTTTTCTACTCTCATGATTCAGATGTCGATAGGAAACTTTTTTGGTTTGAATTTCCCTTATTAAGTGTGTGGAAACATTTTTATTTACCTCAGGTGATGATGTTGTTGAGTTGGTTAAAAAACCTTCACTTGGGGTGTTTATCATCTTATCTACAACATCTAAATGTGCATTTTCTTCAACTAGTTTACATTCTTCTTCAGTTATGATATTCACTAGATCAGTATTCATTCCCTTATCTTCAACTTGGACTATTACGACTTGATATTTTGATACTTCTTCTTGAGTAAATTTTTCTAACTTATCTTTTAATGCTTTATTATCATCCTTAAGTTTCTTAATTTGAGTGAGTAGACTTTGATTATGGCTTCTCAGACGTAAAATTTCTTTGGTTTTTGATTCATCAACCTTATTTTCAATGTTTTGACTTTTGAGTTTTTCATCTTTTAGATCTTTGATTTGTTCTAAGATTTTTTTTTTAAGGTTGTTTAAATGCAAGGCTTCCTCTTCTTGTTTTGATAAGTGCTTCTTGAGTTCTTTATTTGTGACCTTAGACTTCTTCACTTGTGCAAGTAATTTTTCTATGTGGTCCTTGAGGCGAGAAATTTCATCCTTTTCCATTAGTTCCTTATAATGCATATCCACAAGACTTTTATGTCCATGTTGTAATTGTTTCTTTCTTTGCCAAATTTTGGATATTTTTCCATTCCCTTGATCTTCTAGCTGTAATTTCTTGGTACACTAGATTACATCGTTTAGTAGGAGTGATTATGGGAATTCAACTTGCAATGTGGATTATGTTTTCTTCATTTCCTTATTAAAATATGTATGTTGTTGCCTAATTGTTGCCATTAATTGTTTCATATTTCTTGCTAATGATTGTTTTTTGTATCACTTAGATGTTCGACTAAGGTAAAAGTTTTGTAACATTTTGTGCAAACAATGTTTTGATTTCTGAATGATTCTTGACAATTAAGGTATCCTTTTGAACAAAAAGGATATATTGAAAAGAAACCCATATTTTTTTCCTTTTTCTTCACTTCTTTTAACTTTGTATGGATCTTAAAAAAAACCGTTATTTATTTAAAATACCCTTTATTTTTATTTTACCTTTTTTTTTAAATGATAAAATAATATATATATATATATATATATATATATATTTATTTATTTATTTATTTATTAAACCCTCGTTTGTGTTTTTTATATGACTTTTTTTCTAATATATATATATATATATGTATATGTATATGTATATGTATATGTATATATGTATATGTATATGTATATATGTATATATGTATATGTATATATATATATATATAGATATATATATATATATATATATATATATATATATATATATATATATATATATATATATATATATATATATATATATATATATATATATATATATATATATATATATATATATATATATATATATATATATATATATATATATGGTTTATATTTAATAGTTTTTTTTTAAATAACTCTCAACCTTTTTCTAAAAGGAATGTCAATCATGATTTTTTTATTTTTTAGTTTCTTTAGCGGGAGGGTGAGATCAATAGATAGGATGGTTGGTCACATCGTTTGACCAATCAGTGATTAAGCTTGCTCGACCGGCAATGGACAGGGCAATGATGAAAGGGATGTCGGGGAACGAAGTCGACGGTTAATGTGGTTACCTATTGGTAGTGTCTTCAAGCCAGTCAGGGCATTGAAAGGGTTGGTCCATTGCAACCTTGGGTGAAATTTGCAGCATGTGGCAAAAGATGTGGTGGTCGGGTGTCAGGAGTGGCATAGTGTGGGATGGAGCTATAGGTTTCTTTTTATTTCTTTTATTTCTTTTTTTTTGGCTAATGAAATGGACGACGATTGAGCCGATTCACAAGTGTCGTTGGCAGCAGTTGAACAGGGATCAACATGTTGCGATGTTGGATGGGGGTCAACTTGTGAGTGAAGGCAATCAACAAAAACCCGCAAGAGAATCAACTGCCAGAGATCGAACAAACGGTGGACCATGGCAAGGGGAGGGAAGATGCTATGGATTGGAGATGATTTCAGTTGGCTGTAGATGAGGATGGTTCGGAAAGCAGTGTGGAGTGAAACCCTGTGCGTAGTAACATGGAATGGGTTGCTGCTGGCTCGAGGGCGAAGGTCAACTCTAGGGATGGAAGGTGTCTCGAGGGTTTTATATATATATATATATAATTATATGGTGGCAGAGGGAAACGAAAGAAGATGAGGACTCATATCTGCAAACTCTGATGTGCGTCTGATAGTGTTCTTTTAGCCAGATATCTATTTTTTTTTCGATTTATTTTTCAATATTTTTTTGTATATATACTTTTGTTTTTTATAACTTTTTTGTTTTAATAGTAGTCTTTTTTTATGAATTCAATATTATTATTATTATTAGTTTTTTTTTTTTTTTTAAATATATACTTTGTTCTTATATATATATATATATATAAAAGGTCAATGGACTTTACATTAACCCTAGAGAAACCCCAAAAGCTTCTTAAATGCTTGAATTACAAACTAGAGGAATGGAGAAACTCCAGTAACAAAACACTAGAATCATGACGACAGGTTGATGGCCAAACACTGAATCAAATGAAGCTTTGATACCAAATGAAGTGAACAAAGTTCTTTCTTCAAATTATTTACTCCAGAAGACTTGGAATATAAAGATATCCATGAGGATACAAATATTATATATTAAATGTGTGAATAAGATGATACAATGAGAATGAGAGGCCTACTTATATACTATGCAGGTGCCTCTTCATGGAGAGTCATGTCTCATTTAGACATGACTCTTAAACCTAATTACTATTTAACTAATCATTATTAATTATTATCATTTACATTATTTCCTATATATTTATTCATAACACCTCCTATCAAGTCATTTTCGCATTAATGTGCCAAGGTAAGGAAAGAGGAGTTAAAATTATATATAAACAAGCCACTGGAAGACCAAGAACAAGGCAATGTTATGCTAACAAAATTTCTCCTAAGAAATCTTGCATTCCATTGTTGATAAGAAAAAGTTCAAGCATTGTTATGCTGGAAAAATTGCCCCAAGGAAATCCTACATTGCATTGTTGAGAGAGTTCCATCATCATTGAGAGTTCTCTTAGCTTCTTTGAGAAAGAGTGAGCTTACATAGGAGATTGAAGAAAGAAGTCCCTTGCTAAGAGCTCTTGAGCACCATTTCTCAAGAATTTTCTCTTCAAGTGTTTTGATATCTCATTTGTAGCTCTTCTACGAGCAATCAATAAAGAGCATTATGTTCCTAAGTCTTTTGTTGATGTGTTTAAGCATTGTTTTATGTTCTTTGTTTTAGTTTTGTTTAATCTTGTTCATGTATTGTTCTTACCTCACTCATACTTTTTTGGTTCTTACAAAAGAGCTAACATTGTACAACTATTTGTATGCTATTTGTAGGTGACAACCAAACTAGAAGGATAGATGTTTTGGGACCCTTGCTAAAAAACGCCAAATAAAAAATGGTGACCATATTTTGTGTCTTTCTTTGATTTAATTGGTTGTGTTGCATGACCTCTCTCTCTGCATTTTCATTGTTCTTATCATCCATTACCTGTCTGGAATTTTGCGGGTCCCACTCAAACTTGTTCCCAGCCTAGAAAAAACCTAAATTCAACTTTTTGAGTTGGTCACGTGGCTATTCCAATAGACAGACGTGCGAGTTGCACTCCTATGTCTATAGGAAAAACCCGTCTGGTTTACAAAACAGCCAAAAAATTATTGTAATTTTTCTTTCTTGAGTGTTTTGGAAGCACCTAATGAATAGTTTGCACTCCTATGTTTTTTCATAGTTTAGATAGGCTACTTAGTTACTTTTCTAACCATTATTAGTAAGGTAATTTATTATTTTTACTTAGAAAAATTATAACTCACGTAGCTTAACCAGGGGAAAGTAAGCACCCTAATCCACACATCCTTTCTATCTTGTTTTTCTCAATTCAATCATCACATATAGATTAATTAGGAGAAGAGTAATTGGCCCATTATCCACACATCCTTTTGACTAACCAAATATTTTCAAAGTTTCAAATTTTATCAGTACTAGGAATAGGTGTTAGTAAGAAAGGGAGTAGCCCCTGTTTCCCTTGCGTCCTTGTGTCAATCCTAGGTTTGCATATGAAAGGTTTCTCAAAGCACTCATTTTCTATCTCCTTATATGCTCACATAGTGTAATTATGAAAGAAGTGGCCAATTATCCAAACATGATTTATTTTCTTGCAAGGAACAAACATAACATATCATAATTAGGGGAGTTGTAAAGGATCATTGCCTCGCACTCTTGTATACTCACAAGTTCACTTGCACACATTTCCACTCCACACATTAAACTCATCTAAACTTTGTATGAAGGGTATACACCTTTTGGAATATTGATATTTAGTTTCTTTGAAGCTTAAATTTTGACACTCTAAGTGAATAAGCCTCTTTAAAAACAACTATAACACTTTAACACCGTAAATTCCCCACAAGGACCCTAAAAGAATTTATAGTTTATGTTAGGACTGCAATGGTAGGCATCCTATAAGCCGCCATGGTTGTTTACATTATGAAACATAAAAGTTGTCTTATAGGGTGCTTAAAAATATTCATCATCCCATGGAAAAGAATACTTGAGCATGCTAGAAACCCGATTCAGAGGGGGTGAGGCTTATTTCTCAGTGTGTGTGGTCCTATATGAGGCTACCCAACTTGTATAATGCCCCACATTGTTCAATGGATGCCAAGAAGCTCAAGAATAAAATGCCCCTAGGGGACGAAGGTATCTTAGTGACCAAACTTTTAGGGCATATTTCCTTATAGGTGGAGGTGTGGGAAGCACTAAAGCCTCTTGATTACCTTGGTTGATTCTTGGCTGCTGGAAGCATCACTAGTACTTTCGAGATGTGGCCCCAATACCCCTCTATAAGAATCCTTGCAAGGACCAATTACTTTTGAGTGGAAAGGACACATAGGTATTTTATGATTTTTTGTCATACACAAACAAAAAAACCTTTTTCTTGTTTGATTGATCACATAGCATAAAGTTAAAAGGATAATTAACCTTTTATTTTCACTCTTTTTTATGTATGTGCTTCATTTTATTTGATAAAATTTCCTCTCTCACCATATAAAGTAACTTTCACACACAAAGGGCACCATAGGGAACTCAAGGGTTACTCATCGCTCTCGTCACATCCTAAATCTCCCCCCTTTACCAATAGGTTTACCTGGTTTCTTGCCATCAAGGCATAGAAGATACCATCTAACCACTATAATTGGGTCATCCTTTATAGGAGAAACCTTTTTGGGGACACCTCCCCATCAAGGAACCCATTTTACTACCCCCGTAGGGAGTCCACATTCTACTCCCCCAAGTAGCCCTACTACTTCCCAAGGGAACTTCTTTCAAGCTACATCCCCAGGTCATACCACTATGGCCAATAACATAAAAAAACCCATTTATTGCTTCTTTGAATCTACCAAATTTAACTAATCTCACCAATGATTGAATCACCCATAATCAAACTTATCCCCCTATGCCAATCAAGCTACCTTTATATATCCCAAAATTTGAAGGCAAGAAAGGAGAAGATCCTACTAACGTGATGACCTATCATTTTTGGTGTTCATCCAACAACATCATTGAGGAATCAGTTCGTCTAAGGATATTTCAACACACCCTCACAAGCGCTGCTACAAAATGGTATGTAAGTGAGGAAGTTGGTTCCCATCACACGTTTGAATCCCTAGCTCATTTGTTCCTCACTTTTTTCCAACTACTAGTGTGAAATGAGACTGGGTTAGAATTGTTGACCCACTTTTGGAAAACCAAATCCACTCATATTTTAAGCCATATCCATGAGTGGCAAAAGCAACGTAACCTCTGCAAAGTCAACATAATATAAGACCTTTGCCTAGAATTATTTTTAAAATATCTTCTGCCAGCTGTTAGAGTCAGTATTTTCATACTGCCACTAGTAATCAAAACTCCTCTTTTATATCATATTAGTGTCCCATGTAGAAATTTTTATGATTCCACCTAGGTCCTCATGCAAAAAATTTATTCATTGATGGTAGCCCACATCAAAATCCCACTCGCCCTCAAAAAATAAATATTTTTCGGCCCACCTTCCTGTGTCTTACTGAGCATACATTCATTTCAAAATCTCATTTCATCATGTCTTATGTCAGTCAAGTCTACATGAATTTTGCTCACTCAAGCTTTTCATTAAGTCTCTAGGTTTCATTTTTTCAAGGTCCAATAAAACACCATTTCACTGCATAAGGCCAGCAAAAGCATGAGAGTGAAAGAAATAATATCCCTTTTTCATTCAAAAAGGATTTGCAAACATGTAACTATGGTTACCAGAGCTCTAATTTTCATTCCAAAAGTATAATTTTTGTTTCATATTGTAATTTTATTTCAAAAAGAGAGATGTAATAATTTTATTTATTTATGTAATTTTATGTTTATCATATGTAATAAGTCACTATTCCTAGCTGTTTACTCAAACCCTATTGCCAATATCATCCAAGCAAAAGTCAAAAGTAAAGATTGCCAAAACTTCAGCATCATCCACCTACAAAGGAAAAAGTCAAAAAGGAAATTAGCAAAGAGGTAAAAAAGGTGAAATGAAACATTAGAAAGTGGGTTTTAAATTTAAAAGATCAAACTTACTCAACTATAAAGGACTTCTTGGATTCAAAATCAGACTCGTTTTCCTCTTACCACTAGTTGAGCAAACCCCAAGAAACCCTTTTCATAGTTCAGGGTGAAAATCAGCAAAACATAATAGGCGTTGCACGTTTTCTTCTGGCACTGCGCGTTCTCTTCTAGCATTGTGCGTTACCTTAAGGTAATGCGCATTTTCCTGAGGCACTACATGCTTTGGATTGGCACTGTGTGGTTGTCCAAGAAATCTACAGTCACCTCCTCAGCTCCTCCAAAGTGCGTTCAACCTCCAAACAAGTAAGTAGCAGCTAAGGAATGTGTCTTTCTTCCTCCTCAAGTCAATCCCAAAGTGTTTGAAAGGTTTAATTGAAGATTTGGTTTAATTCTATATCTAAACCCTAGATCTCCCCCAAAAAATAACTTGCACTCTCAATCCATTTTATACACTCCCCTACACCTTCCTTCCCTTTCCCTAAACCTTTTATCCCATATACCCTCTAACCCTTTGTCCCAAAACCCTAAGTCCTAGGTGATACAACTACCTAGGCTCCTAAACCCCCTATATTGCAAAAAAATTCCCCCATCCCAAGATATCATACTACTACCCTATATCCCCCTCCATTACATATATCCCTTCACCCATCATCTTCATATCTACCCTTCCCCATTTCCTATTTCCAAAAAACTACATTCCCACTACCTTACACCTCCTAGGGTTTGATATTATACACCATGGCAGATAAGGAATACAAACCACACAATGAGGAAGAGGAAATAGATAGGGAAGAAACAGAGGTCAAGAAAGCTCACAAAGGAGACCAGATACACAAATTTGAGTCCACAAATCTCAGGGAACTCTTGGCATCCCCTATGGTTGTGACATCCTTCAAATAGCTAGGCTGTTATGATTTTTGTGAGAAAGTTTAGGCAGTCCAACACTATCCTGAGTTGAGCAGGCTCTTCATATCTAAACTCCAAGACAACCAAGTCACTCTAGCAGATATCACTTTTACTCTATCTACTACCATTATATCAGCTACCACTGGGATCCCATATGTTGGGGAGAAATGGTTTAAACAAGGTGATTTGGAGAGGCATTATTATGAGCCTTACATGAAACCAAGATACCGGAATGAAAGAAGGGGCTATTTTCCTTTTTCACACCTCCTTGATAGATATGCTCCAATGATGAAGATTATTATGAAATATTTTTCATGTGAATGTATATTTTCTAGGCTCTATTCTTATCATATATGGCTTTTAATGCATTTCGCTAGGGTAAAAATGTGGAATATACCCTACTATCTTTTCCAGAGTGTTGAGAAGATGGCCTACATTGCAGGGAGTATAAAGATCAAATGAAGAGTCTCTTTCATCATTCCCTCATTAAACTTATATTCCTTTATCATCTCAAGGAACTCAACATTTCTTAGAGCACCTTCATAGCTAATCCCATATTCACTCACTCATCTACTCAGAATGTTCAAAGCATCCCTTCATCATCTCATCCTTCCACCTCCATTTCTCCATCTCATCCCATAGATTATTTATCCTCATCTGATGAGTCAGCCACACCATCACCTCGATCATCACCATTCCATGAGCATATTCATTCACCTAACATAGATAAATTCAAAGAGAAAGAGCACATTGAATAGGGTGAGGTCATCAAGCCTAAAGATTTTGATTTGGGAATTTTGGCACATACTTATCAGAGAGGACATAGGCAAGTGTTTGCCCCACAAATTCTGGGAGGGGTCTTTCCTTCTTCATCAGCAAAGCAAGTATAGAAGGGAAAGGAGAACATGACAGAGACAAAGATCAAGCAGCAGCAGCAGCAGCAGGATCTCCATGAGACAAAACATGATTTTCACTTAGTTGACCTAAGTGATCATGATGATAGTGAGAGCAATTGTCATAAAAGAAAAGGATGCACTCATTAGATAGCTCCAGGTCAACTTGTAGAGGGCAGAATACATCATCACATATTATGAGTAGGAGTTTGAGACCAAACATGAGCTCATGGAGATTTAGCTCATCAAGGCAAAGAGGGAGGCTGAAAAGGCTAAGGATTTACTTGATGAAGCATATGGAGAATATAGTGACCAAATGGAGGAATAGGTGCCAAGAAGAAGGCCAAGGACCAGAGGCCTAAAAATAGCATTGGAGCTAGAAAAACAGAAAGAGGTTGAACTAGCTAATGAGCTCACCCTAAATGAACAATTTACCAAAATGGTCAATGAGAATTGGGAGCATTGGCTTGAGAGGGTGAACAACCATCTTGAAAAGCTCCTTGACAAGGCCAAAAGAGACACTGACATTCAGAGAAATATGGAAAAGTATTATTTCCGAAGAAATCAAATAGCAAGGGCAAAGCTCAAGGCTGTTAGGGCAAGAATTGAAGCCCTAACTCACCAAGAAGAAAAGAAGAAGATTGATATATTTGTAGAGGCTTCAATCCATGCTTAGCCACACCAAACATCAACTTCTTGACCAATTTTGAAGACTCTTGGCTTGATTTTTGTAAAATTGTCTTTCGTGTCTTTTTTGAGGCAATTTCATATCAGTTGTTTGGTCAAATGCGTAGTGCCCTAGGCATTGCGCAATTTTTTGAGGCACTTTTTGGAGGAATGGAAGCCACCAGTGGATTCAGAAGGACTAAGACATCCAAGAAAACCATGTTTCCATCCCTGGAAAGAAAAAATGGCAGGTGAAAAAGGAAAAAAACCACCTAAAAATCATGTTTCTACCTCATTTCTGGACCAGGCACTGCGTGTTTGAGTAGTCTTAGGAGAATGGAGTTTTGGAGGGTCAAATCAAGCCCAATTTAAAAACCAAGGGAAGTTTTGGAAACTAGATAGGATAATATTTCCAATGAGATATCATGGGCTAAATTTGGGCATCAGGAAGGTAGGTAAAAGTGAGCTTGAAGATGGCGCTGGACCTTTGGCCCAGTTTTTCACTGTTCTTCTACAAAATTGATTTTTACCTATGGGAAATCATTTTTTACTGATGTAATTGATGTGGTTGATGTAATTATTATGTTTTTTCTATTACCTAGTGTAATTACATTAGGTAAATGGCCTTCATGACTTGTAATGAATCAGTTTTCTTATGTTAGGGATGAGTCAATTTGACCACCCTACACTCTAGCTATCAGTTCAGTTTTTGTTGTAACTAATCCTCTCATGGATTCGACCCCTGAGCCTAGAATGAGTTGGTTTGAGGCCTATATCATGTAATTTCTCAGTCATTCTATAGGTTGGACTCTATTGGATGTTGTACTAGTGTTTCAGACGTTGGCATGAAATATATTGGATGAGTTGCAGCTATTTTGGTGGGATTCCTGTGGCATAGTATTTTGAAATTGTTTCCTCTTCAGTTACATATGTGTGAATGTTTTGTACCTTTCATGATCCATTTCAATTTAAATATGTTTTATTTTCAATTTGTGATAAGCAGAATTCATCTTCTATGCTCTGTTTTTGGAAAATCATCATAATTTGTTTCATTTCTTTAGTTTAAAAAGAATTCATGGTTTTCATGCTCTTTTTAGCACCTCACCAGTTTAGACCATTTCATCACTATACTACAAAGTGTTTAAGTAACTTGCCTACCTTTCCCCATCAAATGTCTGCAATTTTGATTCCCTTTTTCCCTGGCCTAGTTCACTCTCTGACCTAATTGACTCATCCAGTGACTACCCCAATCAAAATCAAATCAAACAACCCCCTGAGATACTATATATAGCCTAAAACCCTAGTCTATCTAGCCCTCTTGATTGTGATTCTTTGGAGAGAGCCCTCTCCGGCTTGGTGGGGCTAGCTACTAAGTCAAAATATTGGTCTATGGTTACCTCAGTTGGACTCTTCCTCAGCCTTGGAGATCCGGAGGAGTGATAACACCAACAATTGCAAAAGATGTGGCTACAACCATGCCTCAAACAAAGGAACAATCTATCACCAAATCTCAACAGTTTGAGCTTATCTATACTTAATCATGATACATATACACGGTCTTATCTAATTCTCCCCATCTGCTTCCTTTTGCACAGGATAAGCCAAGAGCATCAAATGTTTTCGATGGTTTGATTGGAATCATCTCCGAAAATCATTCTTGTAGCATATACAATGGACCACCCCATTTCCAATAATTTTGGGGTCCATAAACAACCCAAATTCCATCTAGCATGGGGTATTATCCAAATCATCCAATGCATCCCCAAAACCTCCCATGGAAGGGAACTAGTACCCTACCATATCGAGTAACCAATATCCTCTTCACACTACGGAGGCCGTGTTGACTCCCCAAACCCCTTACATCAACCTAGGACAAAAAAATCCTTATTACCCTTTCCTTGCACCTCAGTAAACTAACTCTTCACCTCAGCCTAACGTTGGGGTTTAGTGTGTGTAACCTTCTTTCACCCAACAACAATAGGCTTTTGAAAGCATCAACACTGCTAATATGCCAAGTCCCAACAAGAAGAAAGGAAATAATAAGCCAGAGGGGGTACCTAGGTAGGGGAAACAACCAACCTATGCATGCACCACCAGGGGGTAATCCCCATAATCATACTCAAACTCAAAGTCAGGGTACCAACAACCCACAAAATCAAAATAAGAATGCTAGTCTTTGAACCAACCATGCATGTGCTATTTGTGGGAATATGAGAATTACACCCATCATTGTCCTCAAATCCCATAATTGATAAAGATGAGAGAAGTTAGGGGGCAAGGGGGCATAACTTTGAAACCCGCGGTAATGTAAAACCCCTTTCCCCACGGGGCAGTAGCCACATATAATGAGGCTGCCTCTCACTAGTACCAAAACCCTCCCATTGGAAGTTCTTAAGACCAATCCAATCATGACATTTTCATAGCTAAAGAAGATATTATCCTACAAACAGGAAACCAATATTATGGAACTCCTCCAGAAACCAACCCCTCCTCATCATCTAATATTGTTTCTATGCCACTATCGATGATACCACAACCCCATATTGAACCTATCACATGAATAGTCAAAGGGTGATTACGTTGTAATGCTCATAACTCAAAGGAAACCACTAGCTATAGTATCTTTTATGATTTGGCACAATCTCCTTCTGCTATGTCAGCATTGGAGATCTTACAAACTTGTCTAACCCAACGGAAAGCCATACTTTCTGCATTAGGTGCAATCAACCCTTCTAATTCATGATTGATGGCCTTTGATTTAGACAATGCTTCACCATGACTCCCATCGATCATTGCTTTTTAGATACGGGTCACTATCTGAAACATCACCATCTTTAGATGCATTGTAGATGAGGGGGAATCCACTTGTAGTATGTCAAAATTAGTTTGGCAGAAACTAGGATCCCTTGAACTTACTAATTCTCCCATTACATTAAGGGCTTACGACGAACATCCTTCCACACCCATTGACTTTTCCAAAATATCCCAGTGGATCTTGTTGGTAAAACAACCCTCATAGACATCAAAGTCCTTGATGCCCAATTATATTACAATATTTTACTCGGTCGTAGCTACATCTATACCACGACTGTAGTAGCATCATCAATATTTTGTATCATTATGTTTCCATACAAGGGAAAGATCATCACCATTGATCAAATCAGATACTATGATAAACAAAAATCTACAATTCCTAATGATATCCTACCACTCATAGCATCCCACAATGAGTCTATCCCTTCTTACACTAAAACATGCCCAGGGGTATTTAAAACATCATCACTCCTAAAACCATACCCAAGATACCCACCCCTAATCGAGCCCGCACCCATAACCCCAGTATGTATGATGAGTTCATCAAAGACTACCCAATCTCAGGAACCAATTCAAGACACACCCAATGTTGGGACCACTGAGTCAAATTTCCTAACATACACCATAACCCAGACACCTTTCTTATATCCCCCACTTGGTTTTGCATCACATCAAGTCATTGCAACACTTACCTTGCTCAACATGGCTCTTGCAATCCTTGTTTGCTATTTTCCCCTATAAGCAACATCAACAAAAACCATACATCACTTCAACCAGAATGAGCATTCCTTTAGCCACACCTCAAGGAATTATACATGTGGCAAAGCCAGCTAGGACCACCAAAAAGGAGAAAAAAAGGTAAAAAGGTTGAAACCCCATCTAGTTCCTCTTCCATGGTACCTCCACCATGTGTATTATGTGATGTATCAGGAAACCCTACCAATCTATGCCCATAGTTATAAGATTTAAAATCCCTTCTTCATGCTCCTTAGACACGAGTGGCCCCACCTACACCTCCAAGGGATAAGGCCACACCAACACATAATAAGGCATTACGTACCAACTATCCATGTTCTATATGCACACAACATGAACACTACACACATCACTATCTAGAACTCCCTAGGTACTGAGACACATTGCGAGCTCTCATGTAAGCTAATGTTGTCACACCATCACTCCCAAACAACCCAGTGGAAGATGATGTGCTTCAGACCATCTATTGTGTCTTCAAAGATGAAGCTTCATGCTCATATTGCTCTTGCACCCATTTTCGCATAACCTCCCATCATACAAGGAGGAAGTTGGAATCAATGCCACCTCAAACTGCGTATAGTTGCACCTTATGTGATGAACCTAAACATTTTATCAAGCAATGTTCCCATTTGTAGGAAATTAAGAAGTGTCATCAGGTTCCTCAAGTTTTCCCTGACAACAAACTCAGGTGCAAGCACCATAGCTATCACATTTGTACACAAAACCATCATACTTGGTTTTTCCCACACCTCCCCTAATTCTACGAGGCATGGGCTTATCCCCACTCACAATTATGCAAGCTAATTCAGTATACACATTTTCCACATCATTTGGTTCCATGACAGTGAATGTTGAATCATTTTCTTGCTTATTCATCAACACCATTGGGTGCCAATATCAGCCTCATGACCACTTGCAGCCACTTACATTATTAGAAAATATTTTTCACTTCGATGAAAATATTCTAGAGGACATGACAGAACCTAAATGTCCTTGGAATTCCATGCACCATCCTATTTATTTTTACTAGAACGATCCTTCACATCTACTAAAGAACCATCCCGTTCCATCACATTTGTTCAATAGAAACAAATGACTTTTTTCCAGCAGGACAGGTCGACTAGTTCAAGAATCCCCCCCTGCATTGGATGTGTTTGAAGAGGGAAACATGTCCAATATCTCACCTCCCATTAAGCTAAATATATCCACCAAACCAGAAATCATCGAAGAAATATTTCTAGGGGTAGCATGTTCCCCAGAAGAAATTGGATCCTACAAATCCTTGTTACAAGAGTATAGGGACATTTTTTCCTAGTCCTATTCTGAGATGCCTCGTATCAACCCCTCGATTGTGGAACACCACATCTACATGTGGATGGATGCCTTCCTAGTCAAGAAAAAACAATTTTTGTTTAACCATTCTAAAATGGAATCTATTCGACAAGAAATTGACAAGCTTCAGAAAGATGGTTTCATTTACCCCATCACTTATACATCCTTGGTTTCCAACCCTATACCTTTCATGAAAAAATAGGGAACTCTTCACGTTTTTACTAATTTCTAAGATCTAAAAAAGGGATGTCCCAAAGATAACTATCATGCCCCCCTCATTGATTAAGTTATTGATGCATGTGTGGGACACAAAGCCTTGTCCTTTATGGATGTATTTTATGGATAGAACCAGATCCAAAATCGCCACACAGATCAATAAAAAATAACCTTCACAATGCCATGGGGTATTTTCGCCTATCACATTATTCCCTTTAGCCTTAAAAACACTGGAGCCACATTCCAATAGGCCATGAACTATATATTTCATGATCTATCTCATCTCATCTCAGCCTATTTGGATGACCTCACGGTTCATTCCAAAAAGTGCTCAGATCATCTAGAATATATTCGCTTGGTTTTTCAGAGGTGTCGACAATAGAATATCCACTTGACCCCCCTTAAGTTTGTCTTATGCATTAGCACTAGAAGAATGTTGGGATTTATTGTCTCCCAACAAGGAATTCAAGTCGACCCCCTAAAGGTTCAAGGAATTCATGAGATCCCACCACCTAAAACTTTGAAGCAATTACAATTCCTACAAGGTAAGGCCAACTTCTTATGTCACTTTGTTCCTGACTATGCTACGTGTGCACACAGATTCTTACATCTCCTTTATCAGGACATCACATTCCAATGAGATGATCAGGCCCAACAATAATTCGAGGCTTTAAAAGACACATTGTCACAAGCACCTTTGATAAGCCCTCCTGAACATACCAAGGATTTCACTCTTTACCTTTCATCTTCAGAGGTAGCCATTGTTGGGGTGTTAGTCCAATAAGGTATTGATAATAGGGATCATGTCATCTATTCCATTAGAAAGAACCTATTGTGGCCTACTTTGAAGTATAAGATAGTAGAAAAAACAACCTTAGAACTTGTACAAGCCATCCAAAAATTACGACACTACATTTTGCTAAAGACTACCACCATCATCACAAGTATCAACCCTATGTAATACTTTCTTACATGTCATATGATGAACCATAAGTACACCTGATGGGTGGTTATATACAAGAGTTTGACCTTTCGTTTGCCTCCCCTAAAAGAAAGAAATCTCTCATTCTTACAAAGTTGATCATTGACCTCCCCTTAGAATCCCAAGGGTCCCCTGTTAATGACTCTTTCTTGGATGAACACCTATTCGTTATATCTAAATATGACCCCTGGTATGGTGACATACTCCTCTTCCTCTGAACTTATAAATTCAACCCTCAACACAATCACGATGACTGTAGGTGCATTTGCCACTAAGCCTAGCGTTATCTCCTCATTGGACACATTCTCTATCACAGAAGCATCGACATCATCCTTTGTCGATGCCTTTCCATCGATGAAGTCAAACAAGTATTAAATTACTATCATAACATAGACTATGATGGCCGCCTATTCGTTGGCTTGAGGGGGCTTGGACCTATGTTAGGAGTTAGATGCGCTAACCAACAAAATGCTACACTATTGGCCCTTTAGGAAACAACCCGTGTAGCGTGGGCTGCAGTCTCACCCGAAGAGGTATTGGGGGATGCTAGAACCAAGTTTCTGCATTCGGAGGGCTATGTTATGTGTTTTCTTCATATCTAGGGCTTTATCTTAACCTTCATGAACCCTAACCCTTGAAATCTATAATTTACAATAAATAATAGTTAGCATATTTATGTCATTTGCCGATTGCATTAAACATGCATAACATCATATAAATAAGAAGATCTACATCTTCGCAACTCTATTAAGTATTTTTCCCAATTAAATGCATTCAACAGTTCATAAATAAAGCAATTTTAGAGATAAAAAGTAATACACAGATATTTCTTCAAAAATGTCTTTATTATACTATAGATTCTCGGTTACAACCCTTTCCAACCATGCGCACAAAGCTGCAGGGGCCCACGCACTCAGTTGTGGACTTAACAAGGTCTCTGTACACACAACTGCAGGAGCCTTCCCCTTCGACCAAGTACAAAATAAATAATTAAGATTCAACTTATGTACTTCTCTACTTAGCTAACCTATGACTCTTCTATGACTTCCTTTTATACTCTTCCTTCATTACAATACCATGGTCCACGTACCATGGGTGGCTCTCAAAACAACTTGACTTTAAAAAGCTAAGGGGCTTTGATCTTCCTAAAGACCCTTTGACTCTTATGGACCTATGCTACTCGCGCTCTGCTCCTCAAAATGTGGAGACTTTACAATATCTTTACAAACTTTAACAACATCTGACCTCGGGAAGTACCTGGTCAATAAGCCTATGTTGAGGTGGGGGAGGGGGGGGGATTTGTAGCTAGTTACTGCAATTTCAAGAGTATGACTTCGAATTAATTGTGAAGGTAGGTAGATTAAATGTTGGACCCGATCACCTTTTGCGGATTGAGAGTGGCAAAGAACCTACAAGAAATGATGAAGGATTGCCTGAAGCGCAACTCTTTCTTGTGCACATTGTAGATGAATAGTTTGTGGATATAATCCAATTTCTGTCTACGGGTGAAGCTCCCAAAGGATATATGATGTAGCAGAAGAAGTAATTGGTGGTCAAGGTTGTGGATCTCTCTATAATTGTAGGGCACTTGTATAAAATGGGGTCAAATGAAGTTCTGCACAAGTATGTACTGGATTACGAAAGACAAAATTTCCACGCCAAAACATATGGAGGAGTTGTTGGAGGACATTATGCTGGAAGAGTGACTACACAGAAGATCCTATGAGCTAGGTTATGGTGGACAACCATACACAAATATTCAAAGGAGTATTGTAGGGCATGCGATGTCTGTCAAAGGACCAGGAAACAATCACGAAGGGATGAATTGCCTCTAAATCCGCAAGTATCATTATAGTCATTCGAAAAATGGGAAATAGATTTTATGGGACCTATTCAACCACCAGGAAGGAAGACAGGAATGCGTTACATCATCACGGTGACAAAAGACTTGACCAGTTGGGTTGAAGCGCATCCCGTGAAGGATGGAAGTGTAGCTACAGTTGTGAAGTTTATATTTGAGTACATTCTGTCTAGGTATGGTTGTCTTAATATTTTGATGAGCGACAGGGGTTCACATTCCTTTAATGAAACGATTGTTGCTTTGCTATAATAATTCTAGATGTATCATCAGAAAAGAATCCCATACCATCCTCAAGCAAATGAAATAGCAAAAGCTTTTAATAAGATCCTGTAGAATGCTTTGACAAACATCTATAATGTGAATAGGAATGATTGGGATGTGTGCATACTAGTTGTTCTTTTGGCATATAGAACTACATGTAAGAATTTAACTAGACAAACACCATTTCGACTGGTTTATGGACAAGAAGTGGTGACGCCAATGGAATACATAATGCTCAGTTTAACAATTATTGTAGTCATGGAGATGGCAGATAGGGATATAATGGAATAACACCTCGTGCAAATACTTGAGTGAGAAGAAGATCGATTCTTGGTAGGTTTTCATCATTAGGTACAGAAGGGTAGAGAAAATGTGTGGCATGATCACCACATTAAGCAGCCCACCTTAAAAAATGGAAAATTAGTGTTGATGTATGATAAAAAGTTTACTAAGTTCCCAGGAAAGTTTCAGACACGTTGGCTGGGACCATACATTGTCAAGGAGATTACAAATGGGGGTGTAGTTTAGCATTTGAAGCTGAATGGGGAGATATTTCAAAGAAGAATCAATGGGATATGGTTGAAGTTGTATAGGGTGATTCCGCCCCTACACGATGACTAGATGGAAGAAGGACAATCTTAGTACTTTAGGTAGTTGGGAGGAAGTATAGGACTATAAACTACTCTGCTAGGAGAAACTTTTGGCAAAGAGATTGGGTTGTGCGATGGTTAGGAGAAAGGCACAAATGGGAGCTGCGATGAAGTAACTATGCTAGCAAGGTGGGTCCCGCATAGCCTGGCCAGAAAGTGACCATTGGAAGCACTGTAGATGATTGGATGGATATTTTTCCGTTAAAGGGAGCGAGGGAAAAGAATTTAAGGAGCATATTTTTAGAAATCTGCCACCAAAAGAGCATTAATGAGGGAGACCTAGAAGAATTTATGGATTTGAATTAAAAAAGGGCTATAAATATATAATCCCACTCCCCATTTGAACACTTTGATTCCAGAGAGATTAGTTTGCACTTTTGCACCTAAGTTTGAGCATAGAAGGTTTTTGTATGTTTGGATGATATTGGCAAGAGGTACAGCGGGAATTTTTGCAGAAGGATCTTGGGTTTGAGCGAGATTTATTCGAGTGGCAGAAGAAAATCTTTTGGGAGAGCCTTGACAAGATGACTACAACACCACCAGTCCCTACCACAGCACCTAGGTTGCTGACGCCAAAACCTACTACCTCCATGACAAGAGAGAAAAAGAAGAAAAAGCCGCAATAAGCCCTGGTTCAATAATTGCCACACAAGACCCCAACTGAGGTTAGACATAAGGGTTGCATGGATAAAAATAAGCAACCGACGTAACCCCAAGACCTGGACGAAGAAGAGCTGACTATGGGGATTGAAAATATCAACACAGAGGATGCAAAGCCAATTAGTCAGTTATCACCATATATGCCCTCTAGGAAATCAACTGCCAAAGTCACTAAGGACCCTGACTCATTGAAATTATAGGTATTCACACCATTACTACTAGAGGAAGTACCTATTATGGGAGAATTTTTGGCCCAGGTACCATTTCTGAAGATGGAGGATTGGGATTTTGGCGATCATTCGAAGTTTCCACTGTTAGAACCTAGTAAATTCTTGAAATCAATCCACTATGAGGAGGTGGGTGTCACAAGGCTTGAACCAATGAAGTGGGTAACCGGTATCGAGTGTGCAAGGTTTTCTCAACATGTTGTATGTACCACATTTTAGCCACAATACTGTTAATACCATCTGTTTGTGTCAATTGTTGGTGCTGGTTCATGATGGGTGCCTCTGGATGGGAGGGCCCATCCCAATTGATGATATGTTAGTCCATAGAATCACAGCGCTACCTTATCAGGACGTGAACCCCACAGACGCTTTTTTGAGGAAGTCATAGGAGAAAAATATCATGGATCAGATGAAGAACGACTTTGTGTTAGTGAAGAAGTCACGAGGCTATGCCATTAGCTCTATATTGAATGAAGTTGTGTTGTGTGTTGCATAGATCTTGGCAGGAAAAGTAATGCGGAAGTGTTGTGCCCATCACCAGTGGTATCCTTAGTTGCGCAGTGGAGCCAGGGGGTCCAATTCAATTGGGAAAAGTACCTATGCTAAGAATTCTTGGATTATTGCCACGAAGCCCAGGAAGACAAAAAAGTGCTCGACTATGTGTGGTTACTGTTATTGATTGCACTAGTAGCTTGGAGGATGCCCGAGGATTCCCAGTTCCCAATGTCAGATCTCGACTTGTACGAGGCTACGAAATTCACCTCGCTATGGGTAAGGAAGGACCATAACTTTATTATTGAAAACAAGATGTTTTGTGTACTATTTGAATCAGAATTGTGTATGGTGATCAACCAATGACCACGGTTGTCATGTAGTCTACATGAGCAATATAAAAATGTAGCAAACTTTAAAGCGGATTTTCACAATCTATCCATGCCCGCGAAGAATGATGACACAGGAACATGGAACAAGTTTCCTTATTTAGTCATAGAGGATGATTTTAAGGGGGTCATCAGCCTATGGTTGAGTGATTGGCACACCCCATTTGGCGAAGCCACAGGAACAAGTAAGGCCGCAGAAGTAGAAATAGGGAAAACAATAACTGCAACAGAGGCCATGAAAGACAATGAGAAAGAAGCATGGAAGGGTTCTAAGAAAGAGAAAAATGCACAAAAAGCTTCTAAGAAAGATAAGGAAGTGCAGAAGGAAAAATATTCCCAGGGAGAAACAATGCAGGTTGCCATTGACCTCAAAGAACGTGAGACAAAGTGCATAGATGTTGAAGTAGAAATTGAAAATGTAGAGGAAGGGGGCGCAGAACCCTATGTCAGATCAGAGGACTTAGATTCCCCTTTAGGATTAGGAAGAGACAGAAGAAAATTTCGACAAGACCTTGGAAGAAGAAGAAATCTGATAAGTCTGTGAGTACTACACCATTGGTCCTCATGGAGTGAGACCTTGATGAGATAGACAATGTTGTCTGCTCCACCACTGAAAACATATGGGGAAACATCGAGGAATAGTACCACCAGGTACTGGACAAAGTGTAATAGGGCCTGAAGGAATTATAAGTCTAGACAAGAGTGAGCCAGGCAAGCATGGGACAAGAGAGCGTGGGTCAAGTGAGCGTGAGTCAGGCAAGCGGGACATCGAAGATAGAACTGACTTCAGAACTTTGCTCAGTGATGCTGATGGAAGGTTCCTTACTTGTATAAACAACTAAGGATTAGGTTATGCTACTGAATATAACAACCATGATTATCAACCGTGGATTCTGCCTATCTAGACTATGCAGGAGCTACACCAAGGAATTTCAGACAAGCTCTTCATCCAGGAGAAAAGAGCTCTATTGATTATCGATGAAGTAAAGAGTAATAATCAACAGATGTATACATAAAAAGCACAGGCCTTGCAAGCCTCCGACGAGGTGATGCAGCACAATCAGTAGCTAGAGGCAACCCTTACCCAAGTGTGTAGCGAGCTCCCTGAGCTCCAAATTCTAGTCGAGGCGGCCTCTATGGAGAAAATTCATAAGTTAGCTGCTGCAGTGAAGGAATCCAAGGAGGAAATAGAAAAGGTGTGGTTTGAGCTGCAGCTGCAGATTTCAGAGCTTCAACCAAAGCTGCTGCCAACCACACCTCCAGAGGTTAGAGAGCAGGGTGAAGCTACAATTAAAGCATATATGAAAACTCTGGCCACTGCAATCAAGGAATGCATCAAATTTTTTGAGCAGACAATGGAAATGTGGGCATCGCTACAGGAGGACCCACACTTGCAAACGATCGAAGTTGACATCCACAAAAAGTAACTGCAGTTTTTATGAGATCATGGTGACAGCGCAAACCTTAGCACCTATGCAGATGTTCACCAAACTCCAAGAGGGGAAATTCATACAAACTCAGATTGATGAGCTGCATTGGAAGGCCTTTATCATTTCCATAAGGTCATAGCCATGGGCCAACGAAGCAAGCCAATTGTCATAAAACATCCAAAGCAAGATAAAGGACCTTCAGCAGACGCAAAGGACCATGGGCCTTGCAGTCGAAGTTCCAACGATGGAGAAATTGGTCGAAGAATTTCACCAGGTTGCCACGCAAGGAACAACAGATCTTCAAGTATTGAAGATTGAATTCAATGGCCTGCAAGCAAAGGTTGAGGCAAAACCAACATAGTGACTTGGGATGAGTCATGACTTTGTGTTGGGGGCCTGTTAGGACAAGGTCCCCTGGGTCAGATTTTGTTAAAGTTTGTAAAGATATTGTAAAGTCTCCACATTTTGAGGAGCATAGCATGAGTAGCGCAGGTCCATAAGAGTCAAAGGGGTTTTAGGAAGGTCAAATCCCCTTTTTTTGTTAAATTCAAGTTGATTTGAGACCCACCCATGGTTCTATTGAAGCCTCGAGATTCGTTGTGACAACATGGGGGATAACCACCTGGTCCGGACCTTGAAAGAAGCTCCTTCTCTGTTTTGTGTGGTGGCTCTGACTGGGGATAATGGGACTAATTCCTAGCAATGATTGATTGGATAATGATGTTGGGTGTTATAAGATATAAAAAAAAATGATCTAACTAAAAATGGATTATTTATGTAGCGAACACATGCATCTATCTAATCTAACTTTATCCAACTATATACCCAGGAATAATTTAAGATATGCGATCTACAAAGATGTCTCAAAGCAACTGGTAATGAAAGTTATTAAACTTCTAAAATAAATGAAATTGTGAATAGTAATTATTTTGGCTAAATAGTTGGACAAAACAATTGAGAAAATTTTATCGCATATAGTAATTTTTCATGTATTCAATAAGGAATCAGAGCTGAAACATCATACAAAAATGCAATAATGTAAAACTATAAATCATATTTTCAAACATAGGACAATTATAGAAAGACTCTTGCCAATTCATAAATAAAACTTAACCATAAAGATAATAGTACCAAATATAAAAGGTCCTACTCATGGAATCAGCAATGCTGATCTGTCCCTTTTCAATTTGATATACCCCAAGAGTACAGAAGTGAAATTTTAGTAAAGTATACTTCAATTTTCAAGAAAATTCAAATCTCATTCCAATTATCTTATCAAAACAACTACAAAAGTACAAAAGTGAAACCTCTTACAAAGTGTTTTTGATGAAATTCTGGACCCCTCTCTAAATGCATGAGAGAGTCTTAAATACTATAATACATATTTCAAAAATAGATTATTACAAAAAAAACTAAGGAGGTTTCAAACAACCTTCCTCAAAGTTAGCAAGATAAAATCCATCAGACAACCTTGACACTTGAGATTGCAAATATCCATCATTTGTTTCACCTAGGGAGACTAGCCGATTGTAAATTTTAACTTTCCTGCAAATATGGCATCTAAGAGAGTTGGCACCATTTTTTGTACAGAACTAGTTAAGCATCATAGATTCATCCACTGGCTATGTCGTTTTACCAAATACTAGGAGTATGCCTCCTAGTCAAGTTTGGATAGCTGTTTGATTTCTTCCTCTTTGGTTTGAGCTGTTTCTTTCCATTACTGTTCTGAATGTCTGATGTTTGGGAGAGCCCCTGGTATGCATTCTTTAACAAGGTTGGCACTATGAACATTTTCATTCGCAGCCTCAATTATGTTATTTTTTGTACCTTCTAATGTTGTCATTTCCCTTTCTTCTTGCTTTAACTGTGTATCCCAATCTGCAAATAGAATGTCTTTATCATATTCTTCTATCTTTGGAAAATCAACTTTTCTTCCTTCATCAGATGCCTTCCAAGCAATAAATTTTAAAATCTTTTTATATATTTCTTCATATTCAAATCTTAGATCAATCACTCGGTTAGTTAATTTATTACTTGTTTCATAGTAAGGATTGATCTGTGAGATCTTTTGGAAGAACATCTCTTGTTGTTGTGTTAATGGGGAATTTAGCTTGATTGCCTCTTTAATGAACTCATATGTCTGAGGGTTATCTTTGAATCTGTCTACCATGGCCTGCATTTGGAAAATCTATGAGTCTTTCTCTGACATGCTTGCCTAGTGTTGTAACCTCATTTGTTAAAAATCCCTTTGAAGTTGCGTAACCTATTGTTCTGCTTACCAATTGGTACTCCATTTCTCTTGTTCCAATTATTGTTCCAGCAATTGTATTCTTTGTTATTTTTCTTTAAGCAGAAGTCAAACCTCTATTGCTTTATCAATAGTTGCGGTGGCATAGGTGCCTGCAAATTGTGACAACTTTGTACGGTTCTCAGATGGATCAATAGGAGTGGCTTTCCATACAACTTCCATTGATTCATTCTCAAGAGTTGCAACTGTTATTGTGTCTAATTTCCTCTTTTTTATTTGTATTTTTACCACAACCTTGTGTGTAGGGCTATAAAATATGTCTAGAGGAGGTATTTCTTCGATTTTTAAGACAATTTCAGAAGTGGGGAAGCTAGGATGACCTCAATATCTTGAGTGTTTGTTACTCCTAGCCCTATTGTCTCTATATTTGTTACCTCTTGAGTTTGTTTTGGGTTATGGAACCCAGATGTTTCCTCAAGACTTGCTCCTATTTGGAAATTTTCATTGAATTTCTCCCATTCCTTGTGTAGATCAATAACTGGAATTTTCCATGTTTGAGCCGATGTGGAGTCAATCTTTATATCTTTTTTTGCCAAGGCCTTTTCATCTATTTCCTCAGTATTTCCTTCTTTATTCTTCTTAGAAACTTTATTGGGACTTTCTTCTTCACTCTGAGATTGATGCTCTGAATGTTCTAATCCCTGAGTTGATTTTTCTTGTGATTTTTCATCAGAATTATCCTTAGAACTTCCCTCTATGCTCACGCTAGGATTCGGTTATCTTACTTGTTCAATTTGTAATAGGTCCAATGGGACCTTCGATAATATTTTACTTTTGTATACATGAAAAGCATTGATAGATTTTGGGCTTAATTTTAGCAATGTTAAATGCAAGACCTATGTAAATGATTTGACTACCTAGAAGAGGTCATCAAATGAATCTTCCTCATGAGTAAACTGTCTGATTTTAACCATGGTAGCGAAGTCTTCAACAACTTGATTTGGTTCAAACTGTTCACCTAGAATCGTGGCTAGTTTTAGATATGTAATATTCTATATTTATTTTACTATGTGCCCATAATCATGTAGTGCGAAAGTGCCACACTGCAATGGAAAGGTTGGCCAAATGGATTTTTTCATTTCCTTTAGGGATTTGGTTAAACCATCCCCTATTGTGCAGTAAGTTATCTCTCTTGCCAGTAGTTTATCTAGTACATAATATGGGAGGACATGTGGAGCTGCAATGCTCCCAAAAGCTTTGATATAAGTAAATGTTTGTTCACCAAACCATCTTGTGACTAGAAATATGTCTACCTTTTCCTCTTCGAAAAGTCCAGGGGTTGTTTTATAAAAGATGGTTTTATAAATGGGTAACATAATACCATCACATATTTTGTAAAAATTGGAACTGAACTGGGATTCCCACGGGATTTTATGATACGCATGGATGGGGAGAGGGTCTTGTGTAGTCCACTTCCAACCCATGTTTGGAAATCAGGAGCAAAAACAAATGGCATCCATTACATAAGCGCTTGTATAAAAAGGGGGAATAGTTCATGAAGAGATATTTCTCTTTTGCATGTATTTCCTAATAGCCATAGCTAAATTATTTGACAAAATATGACTCCAATTCATAATCATTGTGTTAACTATTGCATCAATAAATCAAACCCACTCTATAGAAAATTTGGTACTATTAGCCTTCCCAAATAGTCTACATATCATTGCAGCTGTGAAATTATGTGGAGCCGAGAGGGATGAAATTGGGTACATACTGGATTTCTTCCATTTGAATTTGTCGGAGCCCAACCTCCACGTTTGCATAATGTCCACTAAGTCCTTGTTTTCTTTGGAAAAATGTTCAAGAAAAATCTTTATCATAGAGCTTTTCTAGCTCTGGTAGATGGTACATCTGGTGCAAGTTGTCTGGTGTGAAATATCCCGTGAATTCATGTCTTGAATTTCTAAAAGTCCTAACTGAAATATTCACATTATCAGTTACCCATTTCACCATATCTATGTATGGTAATATCTTGGGGCTTGCATCTATTCTATGTAGAAACGAACATGCTGCCTCAAAATAAGAAGCCTCAGATGATACTTCGGCATCAGTTATCGCCTTAGTTTCTAGTGGTTTCAATTTTTCTCCCTCCTGTAAGTTATACATGGCTTCCCACGATGTGGTCCCTCCATCTTTGTTGTAGGTGGTATCAAAGAAGAGTGGGGGCATATCCAATTTCTCATACATAGTAGATTTTCCCTTCTTCACTATATTTTCAAACATTGTTTCCTTAGGAGGTTCCCTAAAATTGAGCAATAGAGATTATCGGATAAACACATAGAGTGAAAATGACATAGAAAATGCAATGATACAATTAATTCTGAAAAATGGCAAGGAAGAAGCTTTTATTTGAAAATATGGATGAAAGATATCAAATCTCGTCGAGGCATTTTAATCGTAAATGCCATTAAAACTCATTAACTACATATTAAGGTCTTTTCATTATTTCCTTTATGACTCATTTAAACCATCGCACCGCAAATTTGTAAGTGATACTTCAAGTTGATGCATTAAAGTGTGTGATGCCAATTATGTGATTGTGATTAATGGTAATTATCACAATATCACAAATTGAAACATCGTAATATCGGTCATGGCTCACTTCGAAGTCATTTAATATTTTGCGATATGCAATGCGAGTGGCATAACTTTTACCCTTTTACATTCATTTGGCTTAAATGAATATTTACTTCATAAAGGAGTTGTTTATCATGTGTCGGACCTGATCTAAGTTATAATAGCTTTCATAATTCTATCGGGTTTGGATCACATCGCATTTCGCAACTTTTTCATGGTTCACAAGTTTGGCATTTGCGTAAAAGCCGTGATGCGATGAGAATTTTACTTATCATATCGCAATATCACAAATCGCATATCATTAAGGTTTGCTTGTTTGGTGCTTTTATGAATGCAATTATGCAATTGCGATAAGTACTTTATTTCATAAGAAATGTCTTAAGCCTTAGATTTAATGAAAAGTTCAAATGATATCATAAGTCTACTATGATGGTGTCTTTTATCGCAATTCACAGATTCCAATTTTCAATTAACCTTTGTTATGCAAGGTTTGACGATTTGCGATAAAGCGAGAATGCCTAGTCAAGAAAGGATTTCGGCTTGATATCTGAAGTTTATTAAAAAAATATTTCTAAATATTTTTAAAAAAGGAAGCTCTCATTTGCTAAGTTTTTTGAAAAAATTTAAAGGGTCCCCATTTATTAATAGAATATTAACTATTAAATTAATAAATGGGGGGGTTGTTGAATAGTACAACAAGTTCGCACACCATGTTATTGCAATGAAGGAAGAGTATAAAAGTTAGTCATAGAAGAGTCATAGGTCAACTAAGTAGAGAAGTAGATGAGTTGAATCTGAATTGTTTATTTTTACTTAGGTGGAGGGGAAGGCTCCTGCAGCTATATGTGTGGAGACCTTGGTAAGTCCGTAGCTGACTGCGCGGGCCCCTACAGCTGTGTGTGCAGGGTTGGAAAGGGTTGTAACCGAGAATATGAAGTATAATAAAGAAATATTTTGAAGAACTATCTGTGTATTACTATTTATCTCTGAAATTGTTGTATTTATGAACTATTTAATCCATTTAATTGGGAAAAATACTTAATAGAGTCACGAAGATGCAGATCTGCTTATTTATATGATAGTATGCATCTTTAACACAATCGGCGAAGGACATAAATGTGCTAACTATTATTTATTGTAAATTATAGTTTCAAGGGTTAGGGTTTGCGAAGGTCAAGAAAAATCCATTGATCTGTAGAAAACACATCACATATCCCTCCAGATGTAGAAACCTGGTCCTAACATCCCCTAATACTGCCTTGGGTGAGATTTTAGCCCGCATTATGAGGGTTCTTGCTGAAATGGCTAGTAATGTAGGGTTTTGTTGGTTAGCACAACTAACTCCGAACCTGGTACCAAGCCCCCTCAAGCCAACACTATTAGGGATGGCCACTACCCAAAAGATCCTCTGTGTTGACTACATCTAGCCTACTCTTTTCTACGACTATATCCAAGTCGTAAAATGGTGTGAACATTTCCAGCGATATGCCCACAAAGCCCGAGCTCCCTAAGATCCTCTACATCCAGTCATCGTTGTCGGCCCATTTTGCAAATGGGGGATTTAATTTATGGCTTGAAGCCCATCATCTCAAAATTTCCATAAATGCATAGTAGTCATCGTCGACTACTTCACCAAGTGGGTCAAAGCCATGCCCACATTCAACAACACTATTGATATCGCCGCCATATTTTTCTTTAACAATGTAATCACACGATTTTGCATTTCCAAGGAGTTATTCTCGGACCATGGTAAACACTTCAAGAATGATATTTTCCAGGAATTATCCCATCTCCTTGGAGTTTTGCATTATTTTTCTTCCCCCTATTACCTCTAGTCCAACAAATAGGTAGAAGCCGTAAATAAAATCCTAAAGACAATGTTACATTGCATGGTGAAAAATCATAAAACCAACTAGCATTACAAGTTATTCTCTGCCCTGTCGAAAAATCGCACATTGGTAAAATCATTTACAACCTTTACTCCTTTACACCTAGTATATGGTGTGGAGGTCGTACTCCCTATAGAGTGTGAGATCCCTACCCTATGCACTGTCATCAAGATATTCATAGAAACTTCACCCCTAGAACAACGACTAGTACAACTGAAACACATAGATGAAAGCTAGCTTGAATCTCTCTAGGACAAGGAATCCCATAAAAAGAGAACCGAGGCCTATTTTGATTGCAACATCACTCCATTCGCATTTAACGAGGGAGATATCATACATAGGCATGATGTAGCCAAAGAAGCCTTAGGACCAGGCAAGTTTAAGAACTTATGGAAAGGACCTTACATTATTAAGCATTTCTTCTTAAAAGGTTTCGTAGATGTTGGTAGAGCCTGATGAAACTTCCCTCAAAGACCCCGTCAATGGGATCTACCTTAAAAAGTTATATGCATAACTTTCAATTCAACCCTCTGATGTGAATGCATGAAACTTGACTTATTTTTATGATGATCACCTCATCATGGATGTATTCTAAATACCTACTCTCCTCATGTGTCGTAGATGGATCCTTCACCAACCTACTACCACAGGTTCACTGATGGTGCTTCTTAATGGTCGTAAGATCTTGTTGCAGTGGCATGGGCTATATACTCCCCTAACCACACACCCTACCACCAGAATGGCCTTTGCATCGGCTCAAACACTAATAATCAAGCTGAATATGATGCCATCATAGGCCTCTTGGTCGATGCATCCCACCTAGGTATTAATCACCTACATGTGTTCCTTGATTCCCATCTTATTATATCACAGTTGAACAGAACTTTCAGGGTACATGACCCTTCTTTTTTTTGGAAATACATGCATGCACAATGGTTAGCTCATGGTTTTTATCATATCACATTTTCACATATACCAAGAAATAAGAATCATATAGTTGACCGCATTTCTAATCAAATCCTAGAGTGGCATGCATCACATATATATCATCATCGAGACACATAAAACATAAGGAACATATGCATAAAAAATTTCCAAGTACATCACATGTATACACACATAGCACATAGAAACACATCATGAGAGCCACAACAAATAAGCTCATATATATATATATATATATATATATATATATATATATATATATATATATATATATATATATATATATATATATATATATATATATATATATATATATATATATATATATATCATCATCATCATCATCATCATCCAAAAAATATACATAAGTACATCTACTGGCCCACGCTAGAAACAATGTGTCATAAAAAATGGGAGCATCCTCATAGTGGGTGCTTCCCCTAGTACATGTAAAAACTACATCTAGGGCTGGGGTCCAACACCCCATACACCCCTTGTGCCAGCTACATGAGGCCCTCCTACCTCACCTGTCGTTGGAGCCAAGATTGATCGCACAGTGGCCGCTGCCACTGCCAACTGATAGAGGACATGGCACCTCACTCTATCTCATGTCATCATCCTCTCAGTGGTATCCTCATCTAGCATGGCCCATATAGCATCAAGTAATCCCTGGAGTATATCTGTAACACGATCCCATGCATCCTCAGTAGCCTCTACTCTTGCCCACAACCTCTCAACCATTTCCCAGAGTGATGCAATATCCCCCTCCTCACATGGGCCACCTCTTTCCAGGCATGCCCTTTGCATCAACCTCTCTCGATCCTCTTATTCTCTATCATCGCATATACATTGCCACCCCACAACATCTAGACACTTAGGATCAAAAGCCACCAACTTAGCCAAAGGATGCCAATTAGGTCCAACATATGTAAGAAAACATGTAGGGTATCAAAATACATATATATCATCAACCAAAAACATGTAAATCATCAAATGCAGAAATCATAAAGACATACTTGTTGGGCCCCAATCATCACATGGGGGAAAGCCCATCTCTAGGTATCCTTGTAAACCCATGCCAACCTTTGAGAAATCAAGGATAACCTAAGGGTTGGACAAGATCCAAACCTAAAATTTGGGTATCCAGTACCGCCCTACCTCCCCTTTTCCTGGTCATGGCATCATAGATGCCCATCATCATATCTGTGGACTTCTCGGTGGTCCATGAGGCACCTCCAACACTAGATGCAACATCACCATTCTAAATTGCTCACAAGTTTTTCCAGTGAATTAAAAATCACCATTCTATCATACAAGATGTGGCATAACTTGTTGCCATAATAGAAGTTGTTCATCTCACCCCTGTGAACTTAAGATAGCTGCGTCGTCATCCTCCTATGGAGAAAGCTTGTCTAGTCATAAAATACGCCTGCTTGAATCCTCGACTTGGGGTTGTAGACCCCAACAAAAATACAATCCTCGCTGCTACCTCATGCTTGGCTAAATCCACAATGGAGGTGATGCAGATGCACCCCTCCTGGAATGCATCATCCCCACAGTGATGGAATGTCGACGCCATAAATACCACCTGTCCGAGCGGGAGATTTGTTGGTAGTACCTCACCTCAATGTACCAACCCAGTAACAAAATGCACATCCACCGTAGTGTTCAATGTCACATCTTTGCCCCAGATGTCGAAAACTTGTCTATTAGGTTGCCATCTCTAAATCGTTAACCGTAGGAACTCCTCCTTCGACCTTAGCAATGGGTTTTGAACAAAATTCAGCAACCCCCATGTCACCAACTATGCTCTATCCTGACCAACACCAGCCACAACAGTACACAAGTGGTCCCAATCTCACTCATGCCATGTCACAAGCATTAAACCGAAACTAAGGAAAAAATAAAAAAAAACAACCCCAAGGCTAAAAACTTGACTTTCATCAGCACCACACGTTTGTTTTCAAAACAGGAACATGGTTGTGTGTCTGTTATCCAAACAAGAACGTGTCTCTGTGCAGATTTACCCTACACAGTCATGCACACTACATGACTATCATTCTTCCAGTCACAAGGACCTCGGCCCAGGAACCACACGATTATTTTCATCACATACGTATGATACGCACAATTGTTTCCTACACAATTTCACACAACACGTGGCTGTCACTCATTAATCCATGAGTTATTCAACTCGAAAATCTCATAGTTGTGCACACTATACGACTATATCAACCTTGCCCATGTGGATTCGGATGACTAACATAAAGTCACCTACATAGTTTCCCATGATTTTTCCTCAAATGTCTCATACATGCCATCTTGTACAACCTACCTACTCTAGGCTACTGAATTCACAAAGGTGATGTCATGAGCTTTTACCCGGCTCTCCTCGTGCACTATTCGAGTGCTTTTCCTGGCTACTACAATTGAAATAGCTCATGAACTCTGCTCTAGAATTCCACGTCAAAAAGTACAAATGAAGTGGCCATATGGGCCACACACCCCTATATATCGCCCTCTTTGTATTTTTCCAGAGGCCTGTTCAAGAACCCATGACATTCTTTTGAAAAACCATAAAAAATGTTGGGATCGGGACATCTTCATTTACATCATCATACACTCTATTCCATTCAACCGATATTTTCATTTTTGGGCTCATTTTTCACATCAGAGTATCCATCAGGTGAACTTTACTGTATTTTTCAATACATCTCTCTGAGTTCGTCCCAATTTACATATTGTCACATTAAGATGTTTTCACTTGGGGTATTTTCTTTTGAAGTTGTAGGTTTTTCAGCAGTTTCACAGTAAGCTTAGTCCCTAGTGCCACTCGATAGTTAAGGTATCATTCGTCACTTAGCATGATAGACTTCCTCCAAATATTTTCATATCTAGACATCATTTCTCTGCAAGAAACCACAAGGTCCTCCATCTCGATTGCGTTTACCATCACCTTCAACTCGCACATGGTAAACATCCATGAAGTTCAATAGTGCCTCACCCACATCGATTACCCAAGTTCATAGTACCCTTCACACTATTGGTATCCATGACCATTATCTCGAGCCCAGGAGCCATTTTCACCTACATTTCTAAGAATGCCAACCTCATACTTCTATTCTTTGCTTATTACTTACCACCCTAACTCCCAAGCTACCCCTCATGTTTATGTATCGGATCAAATTGAATGCACCTCTGCATTCTACACATGTCCTACCATTTCTCCACATTATAATATACCATCTGTGTCATTCCATCTAACTCATAACCCCACGCTAAGACCAACCAATTGGGCCCCCACCCATAACAGGAAGCCTACTTGCAACATCACGGAAGCCAACATTCTCTCGGGGTACCCATCTCCATGTTTTTACATCCCAAACCACTTTTTAAATTATTTTCGCAAGTGGTCAAAATATTTTTTCAGGGACATAATGCTCACCCATATTCTTGTGTCAGTTGCTTAGCGGAAGTCCTAAGTCACCCTTGGTTGGAGTTAGATTTTTTCCCATCTCATATCCTTTTCCATGATCACCATTTGATCACACCATACCATGAAAGAAAGAATAATCATTTAACCCCCCCCCCCCCAACTGCCCTACCAGCTGTAGGGGCACTTACTTCAACTCTATTGTTTTTATTGCCACCACTTGCATCAATACTCCAACCTCAGGCACATTTTCCCAATTCCTCACATTCTGTCAATTGACCCGCCATCATTTCTATGGACCCTTCCTATCACAAATATCTATACCGATCTCACAAATATTTTATGGAATCATCTTTTGGGCAGTTGGTGCTTCATTCTATCAACGCTGGAACTCATCTTATAGAATTGAAGTAATACCTTGGTTACTCCAATCCTATAGGGATAATCTTGGGTGGCACAATGGGAACCATCATTTGCTAATTGATGCCATTGATCTCCCTGATATTCGACCTCAACATAAGTTTTCATATCAGGGTATCGCACATTGGTCCATTGCATTTTCCTCATTTAGTTGAAGACCCATGCATCTCAGCACACTCCCTTCAGCAGTGCCATACATCAAATGCACGAGGGCATCCAAATCAACTTGATTGTCAAAAACTCCCTTGAGGGAAAAATAAATAGTATCTTCATCAACTATCAACATTTCAGCTACCTCATCGCTGACTTGACAATATTTTTTCCTGTATACTTGTATTATGTTAGTCTAGTCATAATAAAGATCATGGGACATGCCCACCTCATTTAAACACTTTTGCGTCATCATTTCTTCATAAAAATGGTTATCTGTGAGTTCTTAGTTAAGGACATCAAGTCAAATGACACCCGGAATCAGAAAACAACATGTAAAAGAAAACCTCTTCCAGCTGAAGACATCATATAACCAAAAAAATCAAAAGTTTTCCAATGTTCAAGTTAAAAAATCAATCCACGCGGGCTCTCCAAACGTAGAAATTAACAATTGTGTGGATTTTTCTTCGATAGCCGCATGAGTCAGCCAAAGTCTGAGTTAGCAGTTTGGGACCACTTCACTTAATTTTAGTTTGGATTCCCTGACATGTACCACCCAAGGAAAACCGATTTCAAGTTGACTTGGAGATATTTAATCCCCAAGGGGACCCTCTTGTCCTTCTACTAAGTCATTTTCTCATTAATGAGATAAGGGAGGGAAAGAGGAGTTAAAATTTTATATAAAAAAGACATTGGAAGACCAATAACAAGGCAATGTTATTCTAGAAACATTTCTCATAAGAAATCATGCATTCCATTATTGAGAAGAAGAAATTGGAGTGTTTTTATGTTTGTAGAACTGCCCTAAGACAATCCTACATTACATTGTTGAGAGAGGTCCATCATTTTTTAGAGAGAGTGAGTTTGCATATGAGATTGCAGAAAGGACCCCCTTATGAGAGATATTGAAAACCATTGCTCAAGAATTTTCTCTTCAAGTGTTTTGATATCTCATTTATATCTCTTCTACCAACAATTAATAAAGGACATTATATACCTATGTCTTTTCAGTTGATGTGCCAATGCTTCATTTAAGCATTGTTTTATGATCTTTGTTTTAGTTTTGTTTAATCTTGTTCATGTGTTGTTCTTACCTCACTCATGATTCATTAGTTCTTACACAAGCACTAACATTGTCCAACTGTTTGTATTCTCTTTGTAGGTGACAACCAAACTACAAGGAAATGTGTTTTGGGACCGTTGCTAAAAAAAACACCAAATACAGTTATGGTAGTCGGTTCAATACTCTGGATGGGGCTCCCACTCCAAATGGTGTGAGGTCTAATTAAGACTTCACATCAAGGATACCCCCTTGGTTGATGGATTTCTAGCACTATCAACATTTGGCTCTAGAAGGAGGGCCAAATGACAAGTTGTGCCCATTGAATTTATTTTGAACCTCTCATCCTGAATGGCTTATTCCCAAATCATAATCTTGTGGTGCTTTTCTAAAATAATAGATCTTAAATTCCTCACGATAATAATCAATAAATTGTCTCAATTTAGGTTTGATGGAAGGGGTGAAATAATTTTCGTTGAATACTTCTTTCAATTCATTCATTTTTTCTCTCTAATGGAATTCATTGTAAAGTTGTTTATAGAAGGTTGTTCATCCTCATCCTTGAATGTCAAATAAAACAATGGTGTCGTACATTACCAACCACTTCCATTCATTCATTCGAACAACCTATTAAGGAGCTTTGTAAAGCTTTTGACAAGTTTTATTAACGAGATGTTTATGAAAGTATTAATAAACTAGGAATGATACATGATGACTATGAGTCAATTGAGGAGTTTTCTAACAAATTCCTTCACCTATGTTATGAGTTTCCTGGAGAGTATATAGATTGGTATTTTTTCAAAGAAAAGTTTCAATATTTGGTTTGAATCTCTTTGAAACACTATGAATCTAAACCTACGGATGATTGCACTCCCCCAACTTTTATAAACCATGAGACACCCATAATTTCATAGGAGGAACCTACTATCCCTTTTGTTCCTTTTCCTCCTCCTTTCTCAGTACCAATTTGGGTGCCTCCTTGTGATGTCATTGAAGTTGGGAAATCTAGGAATCAAATTGTTTATATATATATATATATATATATATATATATATTCAGCCTTCATCCACTTTCCATGATCTAGATTCAATTGAGGAAAGCGTGGAATGGTTCATAGAGCCAAAGGTGAAGGATAACCGCTTGACCTTTCAAGATGATAATAACACTCACAAATACAATATTGAATTTGATTCGATTGAAAGCATGATCCCTTCGAGGGATGTTTTTCCTCCTCTATCATCCCATTCTCATGATCCCTTAGTCCTTGATGTGCTTGATCAATCTCTTTCAAAATCTTTTGATTCTCAATTTGTAATTTAAATAATGATCAGGTACAAAGTAGTCACATTTCATAGGTAGAGGAACAGAAAGGTGAAAATCATTTCGATTTGTCTCCCCTATTTGAAAACAATCTATATCAAGATGATTTTCCTTCAGTCTTGAATAATTTAGAATATATTAATATTGGGAATAAATCAAATGAAATCAATTTTCCTAATCAATCTAAAGTCTTGGGCAACCATTATTTTGATGATGATGACTCCATTGATATATATAATGATGAGTGTTGAAGTGCACCAGTTAATCTCTCAGTTTCTCAAGAATATTTTGATTTGAAATATTTAGATCCTAAACATGAGTTTGTAAAAAAATATTTTCTTATGGGAACCTCCTCTTCATCTCACTATTCCTTGTGTCTTATTTCTTGTAATGAAAATATGATATGCTCTTTGAATCTCTCATCCAATGAGGAGGATTTTCAATTGACACGAGATAGTGATATTATCAATGATGAAGAAGAAAGAAATGAAATAATAGAACATACATTCCATTCCTTGAAATCTCATGTTTTGTATGAGGATGACCATTCAAATAAGGTCGCTCATGAGATTTCTCTGATTTATACATCTCTAGATTTGCAATGAGAAGAATCATATGACTGGAGTAATTTGTTTGTTGAAGTTGAAAAATATGATAAAACCAATGATGTAGATGGTTTCCATATGGACAATAGTGATCTTGTTTATTCAACTAATAGTAGCTATCCACACACCATCCATGATACGATCAAATATTGAAAATGAAATTACACAATCCTTGAAAGTTTCGGGACTAGTCAAGGAATCAATTGACTTCAACTTTCGTCAATGGTTATTTTTGAAATGTATAACTAGGTTTGGTCTTCATAATGTCCATTGTAATCATGATTTTATGTATTTGATATTAAAGGGAAAATAAATTTATTATTGTCATTCTTGATGCATGGGTTTCATGCTCAAGTGATCTTTAATGTAAACTTGAAGGTGATGGAAAAATTGCAAGTAAAATTTTATGAATTTTAGGCAATGGATCACTTTGCAAAACATATAAAATAATGGTTTTTAAACTTAGTTAATAGAATAAATAGATACAAATATACCATATCAGAAACACATAACAACAAAAATGATAAAGGAGTTCACCACTCTCCTGGTCTACATCTCCTGGTCGAGCTTCCAATGTTTGGCCTCTTTTATTAAGTGCTCAATTTTTTTTTTACATGGATTTACAATGCCCAGAATGTGAATATTATGTATCCAATGGATTCAAAATAGTAAAAAATCACCAACTGGGCTCTTGTTGGGCTCAATTTGGCCAAAAACTGAAGAAGTTATGCTCTCCCCAAGTTTTCCCTGCTAATTGATCTTCCAACTAGATTGAAATGCTAATGGGTCTGCAAATTTCACCTTTCTAGGAGGCACCGAGTGACAATTTCACCTAGTGCTGGTGGAATTTGTTCCAAATTGGGTGCATTATGTCGCTCAATTTAAATGACCATTAAGGCATGTGGTAGAAAAGTTGGGCCACATGGGGCCACATGTCTAGGGGATGGGGCTAACCACCCTCCCCCGCTGACATAGCCCCCTGGATCTTTGCCGGTTGGTTCTATGTGCTGCATAAAACTAGGGTCATTCCTTTAAACTTCGCACCCATCGAAAAATCCTCCGTCGAGTCCTCTGTTGTGATGGCGTGTGGTTCCATGGGCTATGGTAACCGTGGGATGGTCCCTAAAGCTCCACCCATCTATGACTATTGGAGATGTTGTCATATGGTCTAGTGGTTGATTCATATGGTGTCAAAACTTTAGGTCGAGGCTAATCTCGAGCTCTCAACCCCCCTACCTGCGGCATCGTGGGTATGGGGTGACTAGGGGTGAGGGCTTAGCTCTAGCCCCATCCCAAAAACGTTAACCACATAAATTTTAAATAGAATTTTGCCACAATAAATATTAAGTTCCACCTACGTCCTAGCGGTAAGGCACTATATTGATACATCAGAGTTCTTGTGTTTGATTCTGGTCGGTTGCAGTTCAGCCACAACCAAATTTTATTGAACCCTAAGGTGCCACGTGGAATCCGACCATTGGTCCAACTCAAAACTTCATTCACCAATCAAATGCATAGTAAATTTGACCAATGCAATGAGGCCAAGTGGAAGCCTGCCATTGGCCAAAATTATACAGTCAGCCTACCTAGTCTCCTTGCCCAGTCATCATGTGGGCTTCCCAATCAATAGTCCTGCAACCAACCTGTAATTTTTTTTACGTGTTTGGGAAAATGATAAGAACATGATATCGGGAGCATAAGATATCAGTTTTCAACTATTCAAGTTGAATTTTATTGAGGCCATCGATATCTATGTTTGGGTATAGGCTTTAAGAACTTTTGAACACTTTGAAATTTGAGCACTTTATTGATCCTTTGGATCACTCCTCCCAACTGGAAGTTTTTGGACCTCCAAAAGACTACTTTCAGTCAAAAAAAAGATGAGGGTATATTTCCGTCATCCTTCTAATATCAATCCATTTGGCTTTTCTTGGATTTTTTCCTTTGAGTCCCACATGAAGGGACTCCACATTCCCTCGTTTGGAAGTTCTTGTTTTTCTATCAAGGATAGTGGCTTGCTGCAATTCTTCAAGAAATCTAGGAGAGAAATATTCTATTGAAGGAATATGAACATGCTCTCCTTGATCTTCAATCAAAGGAGGCTCATATAATCTTAAATTGTCAACATTAACAACTACATACATTTGCATTTATGGAGGAAAATCCAACAGAAGGCATTATTACCAATATTTTCTAGAATCTTAAAAGGTCCATACCTTATTGGTTTCAGTATTCTACCTTCTCCTTTAAGCCTCTCGTTTCTAATGTAAAGCCAAACTTCATCTCCAACCTTAAAATTTTGGTCAACACGATGCTTATCATGCCTTGTCTTGTACTTGTGTTGCCTCTTTTCCAACTATTCTTGAACCATCTGATGCACCAATTGAACTTGCTTAATGAATTTCTTGGCCTTATCAATGTCACTATGACCATCAATAGCAACATCTTTCCCAAAGATAAAATCTAAAGGCAATTTTGGTAAGTAATCAAATCATGCCTCAAATGGAGATGTTTGAGTTGATGAATGCTTTGCCTAGTTATAAGCATGTTGAATGTAGTGTAAGTGTTCATCCCAAAGGTTAGGATGTTTGCTACAATAACCACGAAGAACATGTACTAGTGTTATTTTCACCACTTTTGTCTAACCGTTGGTTTGTGGATGAAGTGATGTGTTATTTTTCAACTTGGTGTCCATGAGTCCCCATAAGCTTGACCAAAATTTCCTAGCAAATCGAGAATCTCAATTAGAAATATTGGATTTAGGCAACCTAAAATGTACCCATACATTTTGAAAGAACATTTGTGTAGTTTGTTCAACTATAACCTCCTTCTTACAAGGCATCAAAATACACATTATGCTGAAATGATCCACAACAACATAAAGATAATCATGATTTTTTTTAGACATAGGCAGTCTTCCTACAAAGTCCATAGAAACACTTTCCCAAGGATGGGAAGGAACTAGAAGTGGAGTATACAATCCTAACTTGCTATTTATAGGCTTACTTGTAGCACATAATGGACATCCTCTTACATAATGTGACACACTTTCATTCATACGAGGCTAATAACAGTACCTTTGTAAATGTGTCACCGTCTTGACTACACCAAAATGGCCAACAATAAGAGAAGTATGCACTTCCCTTATGATGTTGACTCTTTCACCCTGTGGAATGCATAGCTTGCCAAGATGATACAAAATTCTATCATGAACATGGTAATCTAATTCCTCTACTTGGTTTCCTTGACATAAAGTTGCATATACATCTTTAAAATCGTCATATAACTCATATTTTTCAACATAGCTCTCATCCATGATGGAATTATGCTTAAGAATAACTGAAGCACTAACAATTGGTCTATAAAGCATGTCAGCAACCTTGTGATAGATACCTTTCTTATACCTTAACACCAAGTGGAATTGTTGCAAGAAACCCATCCGTTTGAAATGCCTCGCTTGTTGTAGCTTGGTTTTTTATTGCAAGTACTTTAATGGTTGATGATCAGTGTGAATGATAGTTTCCTTTCCCATCAAATAGTGTTTCCACTTTTTCACACTTTGCACCAATGCATACAATTCCTTGTCATATGTATGATAGTTAACTACTGAACCATTATAAGTTTCATAATTGTAACAAATGGGCTTACCATTTTGCATCAAGACCGCTACCATGGCATAGTCACTTGCATCTATTTGTATCTCAAATTTAGGTATTAAATCGGGAAGTGAAAGAACTAGAGTTGTGTTGATTCTCTCCTTCAATGCATGGAAAGATTTATGTTGCTTTCCTCCCCACTGAAAAACATGTTTCACACTTGTCAAGGCATGTAATGGAGTTGCAATTGATGAGAAGTTAGAAATTAACGTTCTCCAATATTGAGCTACTCCCAAAAAAATCCTAAACTCTATTACATTCTTGGGTTTAGGCCAATCTACAATGATTTTTACCTTTGAGGGATTTATCTTCAATTCACCACCTCCAACAATATGTACCAAATACACTAATGAGGTCTTTCCAAATTCACATTTAGACATATGTAAAAACAAATTTTCTTCCTTCAACACATTTGATACTTTCCTAACATGCCTGATATGTTATTCATGGGTTTTGCTGAAAATCGATATGTCATCTAAGTAGACAATCAGTAGGTCCTCAAGAAAATTACTTAAGACATCATTCATAACTCTCATGAATGTTTCGGGAGAATTACAAATCCCAAAAGGCATAACCAACCATTCAAACAAGGCTTTCTTTGTTTTGAAGGTTTTATTTCATATGTCTCCTTCAACAATCCTAACCTGACGATAGCCACTTCTCAAATCCAACTTAGTGAAATACACAACATCTTTCAACTGATTAAGTAAATCATCAATTCAAGGAAGCGGGTAACAATTATTTACCGTGATCTTGTTCAAGGCTCTGAAATCCAAACACATGTGCCATGTACCATCTTTCTTTGGTACTAAAACAATTGGTGACTCACATGGTGATGTAATTGGTTCACTGACCCTTTTATCAAGCAACTATTGGATTTGTTTATTGATTTCTACATTCTCCATGAGTGACATCCTATACATGCCAATGTTTGGAAGAGGACAATCTTGCTGCAATTGGATATCATGTTGGATTCCTATTTTGGGAGGAAATCCTTTGGGTTCCTAAAACATCTCATCGTAGGTGTTAACAACCTTAAAAAAATCAAATTTTAATCTTTCATCACATCCTTGGAAGGCTTCATTTTCAACATTATCTTTTGGTTTGATCATTAAGAGTAAAAAAATCTTACTAGCATTAACAAGCCTCTTCATTTGTCCAGCATACACAAGTGATAAATTCAACTTCTTGCTATGTGTTCTAACAATGTACTCAATCCCATCTTTAAACAAGTGATATTTGTTCTAATGGAGATGAAAGATAGCTCTCCTATCATATAGATATGGGCTTCCCAAAATATTACCACAAATTTCAAGTGGAATGACATCAAGCTCTACCTGATCTATAAAATTTGTAGTGATGGAAAATCTTAGTTTACATCTTTTTGTCACATGCAATTTTGCATTGTCACATATCCATCCTAAATGATAGGTTTAGGATGAGGAGTGGTTTCCAAATTCAATTTCTTAACAATTTCTTCTTAAATAAGGTTTGCTTGTGATCACTATCAAATAGAGTATCTATCTTGGTATGTTTTGAAATGACTCTAATGTGGAATATCTCTATTTTTTTCATGTTGAGTTTCATTGAGGCTACTTGAAGAACTAGTACTTATAATAGAGTCCTTACCTTTAAATCCCATGGTTGTGATCTTTGTTTCATCCCTCGAATTGGATCCTAAATCATGTTGTATAGTTGAAGCAATATTTTGTTTCCCTTTATTGTTAAAATTTTTGGGTGTTATTTCAGGATGAAGTTTCCAACAATGGTATTCATCGTGGCCTTCTTTTGAACAATGTTTACATGTGATTTTTTTCGCTCCTTTTTGACTGAAGCATTCTTCTTCCCTTTTCCTTTGAATTTTCCATTTCCTTTGTCTCCACTCTTGAATGGATTTTTTCTACCCTCTTGAGGAAGATTCTTCCCTCTTTCTTCTAAATGAGTTGCATCTACACAAACTTCATCTAGTTTTGTAGGGTTAAACATGAGAATTGTGTGTCTCAAATAACTATGTAATCCTCTAATGTATTTGAGTAAAGTGTCTTGAGAGGATAAATCTATACCCAAAATCAAAGCTATTTTCCTAAATTCTTGAGTATAGCTTTGCACATTTTGACCCTTAGATTGCCTAAAGTTTTTCCAACCCATTATAGCATTTTGCATGTATGCAAATGGACGAAATTGTCTTCTTATTGCAAAAGCAAAATCATTCCAAGAGGATGAAACCTTACAACTTTTATTTATGTCCTCTTGAGTTTTTTCCTCCCACGAAATAAGTGTTGCACTTTCCAACCTAAGAGAAGCAAGATGAATTTTGGTCTCATCATCCTTGATTCTTTGTATCCTACAATACACTTCAATATGATGAACCCAATTATCTAATTTCTCAGAATTTACCTCTCCATTGTACATAGGCAATTCAAACTTTATGTCAAGCTTTAACAAAGGAGTTTTACCATGTCCCTTTGGAGAATTTGGAGGTGTTTGTGAAAGGGTAGAAGAAGTAGAAGAATATGAGGATGAGGATGATGGAGGTGAAGGTGGTGGCTTGTCACCATTCCTCCATTCCCTTTTGAAGTTTTGTCTCCCTTTTATCCATATCCTTTTGGAGTTTTTGAGCTCTCTCCTTGCAACCTTGAGTTCCTCTCCTCATAAAGAACTTTCACCATTTCAAACGTCTCAAAGAAGGATTTTCTGAAAGTTCTTTCATCTTCAGACATCCCTTCAGGACCTTCTTCATGTGCCATGATTGGTGAAGCTTGAGGTATGTGTGTGCACCTTGAAACAATGTGAGACCTTAGCTCCACAAGTTCTCTTTCTCCTATTTTAAGATTAAACCTTGTAAGCACAAGAAAACACTTGCAAACAAAATCAAACCTTCAAAATAACCTTGAGCTTTGATACCAAAATGATATCTAATGTAAACTTGAAGGTGAAGGAAAAATTGCAAGTAAAATTTTCTATATTTTGGGCAATGGATCACTTTAGAAAACACATAAAATAATGGTTTTTAAACATAGTTAACAACATAAACAGAGACAAATATACCATATCATAAACACATAACAACAAAAATGATAAAGGAGTTCACCCCTCTCTTGGGCTACATCTTCTGGTCTAGCTTCCAATGTTGGGCCTCTTTTATTAAGTGCTAAAATTTGTGGTTACATGGATTTATAATGCTCAGAATGTAAATATTATGCCTCCAATGGTGTCAGAACAGTACAAAACCCCCAACTGGGCTCTTGTTGAGATTAATTTGGCCAAACAATGAAGAAGTTATGTTATCCCCAAGTTTTCCCTAACTAATCTACCAACTGGACTAAACTGCTAATGGTTCTATGAATTCCACCTTTCTAGGGCACGCTAAGTGCCAATTTCACCCTGCTTGAGTGGAATTTGTGCCAAGTTGGGTGCATTTTGTTGATCAGTTTAAATGACCATTAAGGCCCGTGGCAGAAAAGTTGGGCCACATGGGACCATGCGTCCGAGGGCTGGGGCTAACTACCCACCCCCGTCGGCTTATCCCCTTGGCTCTTCGGTGGGTGGTTGTATGTGCCGCATAAAATTGGGTTTGTTCCCCTAAACTTCACACCCATCATAAAATCCTCCGCTGAGCCCTCCGATCTGATGGCTGTGGTTCCATGGGCTATGGTGATCGTGGGTTGGTCCCTAAATCTTTGCCCTACTACGGTTGTTGGTGTTGTTGGAATATTGTCCGGTGGTTGATTCATATGGTGTCGTAACCTTGGCTTGGACCTGAGCCCGAGCCCTTGGCTCCCTTGCTTGCAGTCTCGTGGGCGTGGGGTAACCGGGTGCCAGGGCTTAGCCTCGACCTCATCCTAAAAACATTAATCACATAAAGTTTAAAAATAAATTTTCCACAATAGAAATTAAGTTCCACCTACTTGCTAGTGGTAAGGAATTGTATTTCTACTCTAGAGGTCTTGTGTTTGATTATGGTCGGTTTTAGTTTGGCCATAACCAAATTCTATTGAACCCTGAGGTGCCACGTGGTAGCCCATGACTGGGCCATGTGGCATCCCACCATTGGTCCAACTTCCAACTCAAAACTTCATCCACCAATCAAATGCACAGTAAATTTGACCAATTGGCCCAAGTTGTACAATCAACCTACCTAATCACCTTTTGCAGTCATCAAATGGATTGCCTAGCCAGCAGTCTTACAACCAACCTGCATTCTTTTTACCTATTTAGGAAAATGATTAGAACATGATATCGGGTGCATATGGTGTTAGTTTTGAGCAATTCAAATTGCGTTGGATTTAGGTTGTCAAGATATACTCTCTAGTATAGGTTTTGAGCACTTTTGAACACTTTGAATTTTGATCACTTCATTGATCCCTTGGATCATCAAGATAAATTTATTTATTAGACAAGCACCCATTAAGTACTTCTAGGTTTCTCCTATAATTATGAATTCAAAGGATTCATTGTCATACATGTAAGACCCCTTTGGGAATGTTGTATCTTGTAAAGAAAATCTTTGTAAAGTCAAATGTTTCATAAAGACCCTCCAAGACCTTATCAAACAAGTCGGCCTCATGGATAGAAAATTCAACCTCCTAAGAAGCCTATATATAAGATGCATCAACCCCACTTGAAGGACATCCAATCAACTCACAAGAAGTTCGATCAAGAAAGGAAAAGAGACCTGGAAGAGAAAAGAAAAGGAGGACTAGAATAAGGAAAGAAATGAATTCTTTGCAAGTTATTTATGGGAAATCATCTCCTGAGTCACACGACAAAGATTAGGGCTACATCATTATATATAGATAAAATTGCAGAAATGGGATGAGTTAGGGCACCAAAAGGTCTACTTTGCAAGCCGAATTCCAAAGAAGGAAGAACCAAGAAGGAAGGAAGATATCACCATATTTTCCACATGTGGAAGAACTAGGGTTTATACAATAGTTGAAGTTGCAGAAGAAACTGTTGGGGTCAAAGTTGTTAGAAATCTTGTTGGGGTCGAAGTTGCTGGAAAATATGCTAGGGTTGAAGTTGTCGGAGAATTTGTTATAAAAGTTGTTGGAAGTTGTTGAATTGGTCTTGGAGGGGTTTTTTACAAGGGTCTTAGGTCTTGAAATTCTTCATTTGAAGTTCTATAAGAAGAGAATAATTCATGTGGGTTTTCTTCTCATACAGAGAGGTTTTGGCCCTCGATTGCAACCTATATTTTGTATCCTCTTGTCTCATTTATCTTCATAGTAAATTGGTAGTTGTTTGATGATAATAATACTAATAATAATCAATTGAAAGAATAATCTAATCAAGTTAAGTAAAAATATATCACAAGTAGTTATCGAAGTAAGAGAAATCGCCTAGTTAAGTTGCCTCTTGATTTCTCAACATCAAAGCTAAGGTGTCTACAACAAGAATAAGAGGCAGCTCGAAGATGGCATTCGATAAAGAAGGGTACATAAGGGTTTAGCATAAGGAAATCATTAAGGATGACTAAGAAGCACCAAGGAAGAGTACTCATCTCAAGGATCACATAATCACAAGGAGAATAATACCTCAAGGACCCTACCTCCACTTAAAGAAAGAAGGAATACACATTTGAAGCATCTTAAAGACTCCATATTCTACATTTCTACATCGAAAGGAAGAAAAAAGGAGCATTTCCATCATCATCAAAGAAATCAAGGTGATCTCCCTCACATTGAAGCAAAGATAAAAACTCAAATATCCTTGAAGAAGATCATCAAGGAAGAAACATCATCAAGAAGGCATCAAGTTAAAGATATCATCATCTAGGAGAATATCCACTTTACAAGTAAGTATCTTTATATTTGTGTCTGAATCTACTATCAACGTGACTTCATTTTGCAAGGAGAGAAACAAACTAATTGGGTCATCATATTTCCTTGCATGGAAAAAGTGTATATATTTTATCCTAATAGAGAATGAAGTTATTAAATATGTTAAGGGTTCAGTCCCCAAACCCTCTCAAGATCAAGATGAAGCACTATCGAAGTATGTGAAAGGGGAAATAGGGGCTCAAATAATCCTCATAGAATCAATCAAGGATTCTCTCATCCCTTATGTAGAAAAGTTGGAGAAATCAAAGGATATCTATGAAAAGTTGGTAGAATTGTTTTTTATAAGCACTGTAGGAGCAGTCATATCATTGAGCACTAAACTATACAAAATTAAGATATCAAAGGAAGAAGGAGTAGCCTTATACCTTATGAGGGTATCTCAAATAAGAGATCAACTACAAGAACTAGGAGAAATAATGTTTGATCAAGATATGGCCATCACTGTGCTCAATGCACTATCTAATGAATGGGGAAACTTGGTATCAAGTTTATACGGAAATAAGGAAGCCACTCCATTAAGTGAAATTTGGTCAATATCCAAAATTAAATAAACTAGGTTGAAGGAAAAAAGTGATGTTGGGTCAAATGAACAAGTTCAAGCATATACTGCCATGGCCAAGAGAAATGGAAAGCTTAGAAAGTTTGATCCTAAAAAAAAAAAGAATATGGATATGTCAAAGATATAATGGTATGAGTGTAATGAAAATGGGAACTTTAAAAGTAATTGTCCTAAAATCAAGAAGGATAAAAAGAAAAGAAAGGAAAGAAATGAAGCCCATGTTACCAAAGAAGTGGAAGAATCAGAAAAGAAGAAGTCAAAGAAGGAGGAAGTGAAAGATCTATACTATGAATGAGATAATCTCCTTCACTTAGTTCTTTTCAGTTATAAAATAAAATAGAAAGCATCACAAGTATGAGAGGATGCATTATAGAAAGATAGAGATGACATCATCATAGAAGAATGGAAGGATAGATAAAGTAGTAAGTCTACATAGTTATAGCAGTCATTATGGAATCTCCTTTGGAAGCATATAAGAACAACCAAAGTAGAATTATATATGTTTGGAGCAAGTTCATATAGAAAGATAGAAGATAAATAAATAATCATACATCATCATCCTTAGGAAGGAGAATTTATAGAAAGAGGATCATCAAGATCCTCCATTGGAATCTTAATTAAGAAGGTTCACCTCTACTTAGAATAATCAAGTGCCTCGTAGATAGTCCAAATTCCCCCATGTGTGGGATCCATTGGTAAGGTATGATGACCAAGATGTGCAATATGTCAAGTTGGTTGAAGTACTTTCATCTTCAAGCAAGAAGATGAAGTTGCTAGAAGGAAGTATAGATGACCAAAAGAAGGACAAGGTATGTATATATTTAATAGATAAAGTCATGTCATCATATAGTTGCAGATATCATGGTGGAATGATCTCATGAGCATGATCTAAGTAGGAGGATCTCTTCCATTACAATTATGCATCAAGGCATGAAGACAGTGTGCCTTTAACACTTCTACATATTGATAAGATGAAATCAACATAATATGACATCATATGGAATATGTGGTGGTTGAAAATCATGGTTCCTATGTTGAAAGAACCATATAAATAAGATCCCGAGGAAAGAAATAGTTGAAGACAGGAAGAAGAGTTTATGAAATATGCACCTATAGTCATGTAAGATAAGATAAGTGATCAACATCCAACAACTAGAAGATTTAGCTATGACATCTCCATGCAAGAAGAAGGTATGAAGACCCTGATATGTATAGTACAAGAGAAGAATATTGGTAATGAATGTCTTGGAGATGGATTCATACATGTGCATGATGTTGATGTTGGAAGAATTTCATGTCACGATGAAAGGCCATCATAAATAGGTAACTTTTACTTGATGTTCATTTTGATTTTTGAAAACATCTGGTTGAGTTAAAACAAGGCTACTGAAAGAGGGTTGTAGATGTCACCTATAACTAGTACTCATGAGATTGGATGGAAGATCCTGAAAGAAACATGACTTCGAAGATGTAGTTGTATGAAGGATAGCCAGATGTGGACTAGAATATCACTTTCCGATGAAGAGAAGGATGTCATGAATATTGGTTCAACATTATGTCTTGTTGAAAAGAAAGTGATGTAGAATATGGTTGATTCTCTACGAAGAAGTTATTATGATGAAAAAGGTTCCATAATGAAGAATATGAAGTTCATGAAATGATGTAGAGAGAGGATCCCTAAAAGTAGCTCATAGCACCATAATCTCCACCAAAGAGCAGATAGTTGTTGTTGAAAACAAGTCCCTAGTTGAGAGGGAACTTGGGCAAGTCTTTGGTTAAGGGGGAGCTAGGGTATATTCCTTTTATTTGAATGAGTATATCTTCCCTAGTTTAGAGGAAGATATAGACACATCATTCTTGTCTTCATTTTATGAATAAACAATGGAGGATTGGGTAAGCATCTGAGATTGATTTTGGTACTCTTTGAGGATGTGGTAGGGAATCCAATAGGAAAGAGTAGTCAAAGAGAAAATTCCTTGAGGATGTGTTATTCCAATATAGGAATGGTCCTAAAAGCACATACCTTTTGAACATCCAGATGGGGTATGTGCCTTGAGAGACAATGATGAAGGCTTTTTATTAGACATTATCTCACCAACATTATGCTCTGATCTTGTGGAGAGATATGGTTGTTAGTCAAGGCCTTGCTATGTGACAATGTTTGTTGATATGATGAGATGCATTGGTATAAGGTGATAAGATATCATATGAGATGACTTACCAATCTGACTCTTTGTTATGAAACCAGCTCAAGAAAAGATAGAAAAGATAGATCAACGCCTTAGAATTCAGCCTCTTCGAGGGGGCAACCTCCTTTACATTACATAAATGAACAATTCTTGGATGATACAAATGACAAAACCTCCTTTCTATATATAGGATTCTAAGGAGTCACAATATAATCCAGCCGACCTAACAATAATAATATAAAGCCACAAAAATAACAATAGAGGGATTCTATGGGGCACAGAAATAACAATATGGGGGTAATAGGGGCACAACAATATAAATAAGGAGTATAACTACAATAGTAATGGGGTAATCACTAGTATTATAGGGACCCAACATGCCCCTCTCCTTCAAAAAAGTGTTGTCCTCAACGCTTGAGTAGTTTTGGATACTTCTGCATAAAATTCTCATCCTCCCATGTGGAATCTTCAGCGGATAAGTTCTTCCACTTGATAAGATACTCTGAAATTGATCGATTTCGTAGCTGTCGAGTTCTTGTTTCTGTGACTGCTTCCGGTTCCAATATAATTTTTCCTTCCTCGTCAAGTTCTGGCAATATTGTTTGAATTGGGAGCTTGTCACCTATAACCTTCTTTAAACATGAAACATGGAAAACTGGGTGCAATCGAGAAGCTGCAGGAAGCTCCAATTTGTATGCCATAGTACCAATCTTTTCCAACACCTTGTACGGACCATAATACTTTGGTGATAATTTATTATCCTTCTTAGCTTGCTTTAGGGACATTTGCTTATATGGTTGTAGCCGTAGGAATACCCAATCACCTACATCAAAACTTCTTTCACTGCGATGTTGATCTGCCTGTTGTTTCATTCTATTTTGTGCCAACACGAGGTTATCCTTTAAGAGTTGGAGGACTTGTTGTTGATGTTCGATGTGATGTTCCACTGCCTGAACCTTAGAATTTTCTCTTAAATATGATGTGATGGATGGTGGTTGATACCCATAAAGTGCCATAAATGGGGTCATTTTTGTTGTTGTATGGAAGGAAGTGTTATACCACCATTCAGCCAGAGGCAACCATTTGACCCATTGTGTCTGTTTATCAGATACAAAGCAACGAAGATATCCTTCCAAACATTTGTTTACTATCTCAGTTTGCCCATCAGATTGAGGATGATAAGATGAGCTATGAGCTAACTGAGTACCAAGACAAGAAAATAATTCTGTCCAAAAATTTCCAGTGAAAATGGGATCTCTGTCACTTACAATAATCTTTGGGTTTCCATGTAGCTTTTGAACTGTTTCCATAAATGCAGTAGAAACTGTACTGGCTTTAAATGGATGTGATAATGCACAAAAGTGTGCATACTTGGTAAGTCTGTCAACTACCACCATGATGACACTCTTTCCCTCAGACTTGGGTAAACCTGTGATAAAATCCATTGAAACCTCCTCCCAACGTTGGCTTGGAATGGATAAAGGTTGTAATAGACCCGGTGTCTTAATTGTTTCAACTTTATTTTGCTGGCAAACCAAACATTCCGCCACAAACTTTTGAATATCTGATTTAAGGCCATCCCAAAAAAATTCCTTCTTAACCCTGTGGTAAGTTTTTAAAAATCCTGAGTGCCCTCCTAAGGGAGAAGTGTGCAATTCCATAAGAATCTTTTGTTTTAGCTGGGAATTCTTACAGAGGTATAAGCGATCTTTGTACCATAACGAATCATTTTGCCAGCTAAATGTATCAGAAGTACTGGAATCTTGTTGTAGCTTTCGAATAAGTGCCCACACTTCTTCGTCATTCTTCCATTCCTCCCTTGCTTCGTTTATCCAATCTGGTTGGATAATAGAAATGGCACACAACAATGCTTCCACATCCTCATCCTTTCTTGAGAGTGCATCTGCCACCACATTTTGCTTCCCTTTTTTGTAGATGATTTCAAAGTCATAACCCAACATCTTTGTGACCCACTTTTGTTGCTCTTCAGAGGATAATCTTTGTTCTAAAAAGTATTTAAGGCTATCATGATCCGTTTTTACCTTGAAGTGTCTTCCCATTAGGTAGGGTCGCCATTTCTTAAGTGCATGGAGTATTGCCAACATTTCCTTCTCATAAATAGCTTTGCTTAAAAACTTTCCCTTGATTGGACGACTTTCAAAAGCAATGGGTCTTTCATCTTGCATTAGAACAGCACCAATTCCATTTCCTGAAGCATCACATTCCACAATAAAGGTTTTTGTGAAGTCCGGTGTAGCTAAGACCGGTGCTTGGCACATTGCCTCTTTAAGATGTTCAAAGGCCTTTGTTGCTTCCGGAGTCCATGAAAATGAATCTTTCTTCAATAATGTTGTTAGAGGTGCTGCTATTCTCCCATAATTCTTAACAAACTTGCGATAATACCCTGTCAACCCAAGAAATCCTCGCAGATGCTTTATGGATGTGGGGATTTTCCATTCCTTAATGGCTTTAATTTTGCTAGGGTCTACCTTAACTCCTTCATGAGATACAATATGACCCAAATATTCCACCTCCTGGACTCCAAAGAAACATTTGGATCTTTTTGCATATAATTGTTTCTCCTCCAATAGTTGTAGCACCCTGTCAACATGTTCAACATGATCCTTCCAAGACTTGCTGTAGATTAGTATATCATCAAAAAATACTAACACAAATTTTCTAAGGAATGGTTTGAAAATTGAATTCATCAAACCTTGAAATGTTGAAGGTGCATTGGTAAGGCCAAAAGGCATGACCAAAAATTCATAATGACCCTCATGAGTTCTAAATGCCGTTTTTGAAATGTCTTCAATCTTCATTCTGATTTGATGATATCCCGAACGAAGATCCAACTTGGTGAAGTAAATTGATCCATGCAATTCATCCAGTAATTCATCAATAACAGGAATGGGGAACTTATCTTTAATAGTGAGCTTGTTGAGCTCCCTATAATCCGGACACATGCGCCATGATCCATCCTTCTTGTGCACCAATACTACTGGAGCTGAGAAAGAACTTTGACTTGGTTGAATTATACCAGCCTCTAGCATTTCTGCAACCATACGTTCAATTTCACTTTTTTGGACATAGGGATATCTGTACGGCCTGATGTTTGGAGGAACACTTCCTGGAATCAGATGAATAGCATGATCATGATCACGCATAGGTGGGAGACCTTTGGGAGTCTCAAATACCTTGGAATGATTGTCCAGGACTTTTTGGAGATCTGGAGAAATAGATGATTCCAATGTGGAAACATCTAGCGAACATAATTGTGCAATTACACCTCTTTGCTCCTTTTTTAGAAGCTTTGTCATGCCATTAGAGCTGATTATCTTTCCTGGTTTCCCTGCAATACCCCTTAATTCAACTTCCTTTCCTTCCGTAGAAAATTTGATGAAAAGTTCTTGAAAATTAAAAGCTATTGTACCCAAGGATTGTAGCCATTGGACTCCTAGTACAACATCAGCACCTCCCATTGGAATGGAAAGCATTGGGCTAGTCAATACATATTCTCCCATGGATAGCTTGATATTATGGCACTTTCCAGAGAAATTTATTGTTCCTCCATTTGCAATCATCACTTGACACTCTGGTGCTGGATATAGGAAGCAATTCAATTCTTTTGCTACCCTACAATGAATAAAATTGTGGGTGCTTCCTGAATCAATCAACACTATTACCTTTTTCTTCTTGATTTGTCCTTCTATCTTGATGGTTTGAGGAGTGGTAATTCCCGCCAATGCATTACAAGATATGGTCGGATTTATTTGTTCTTCATCTAGGCTTTGTTCCTGGAGTATATCTTCTTCTTTTGACCTTTCTTGCTCCTTTTCTTCTTCCTCTTCACAATCTATGTAGAATAATTTCTTCTCAGCACACTTATGACCTTTAGTGTATTTGCTATCACAACTGTAACAAAGCCCTTTTGCTCTTTTTTCTTCCAATTGTTGTGGTGTCAACCTTATAGGTTGTGGAAGACTAGGGGCAACAACACTTCCGTCTTTATAGTTGTGAGTGGTATGCTTCCTGGTTGCCATAATTTTGCTTTCCATTTTTCTTGCTAACCTGAATGCCTTCTCTAATGAATCAGGTTCCCAAAGGCGAACATCATGTTGGATATTATCCTTTAAAGACCCTATGAACACATCAATCCTATGCTCCTCTGGAATATCTTTTACCCTTATGTTCAATTTTTGGAACTCCTCAATGTGCTCCATTACTGAACCCTTTTGTTTGAGACTTATCAATTGGCTAAAAAAAGTGTTGCTTTTTGTATCTTCATAATGTGCTATCAATTCTTCCGTAAAAATTGCCCAAGTGATAAATTTTTTACGAGAGCAAAGCCATTGATACCATACAAACTGATTTGGTTCCAAATATACAGTTGCCATACGTACCTTTTGTGCGTTTTGCACATTATTGAGATCGAAGAATTGCTCCATCTGTAATATCCATGTGGCGGGATCCTTGCCATCAAACTTCCTCATATCGATTTTTGGAATATGGTGATTCTTCGATCCAACATTAGTGTCTATGGAATCATGATTAACATTTCTTTTGTTCTCATCATGAGTTTCCTTTACTACCTTTTCACCATTAGTGACCCTTTCTTGTAGAAACTTCTTCAATTCTTCCATGTCTGTCTTCAAATCTATCTTCAAATTTGCCATCGAATCCTCCATATTATCTTCCATGCCCTTTATCTTAGATTCCACACCATTTATCTTAGATTCCACACCATTTATCTTAGATTCCACGCCACTTATCTTAGCTTCTGTTAGCTTTTGTGAGCGTGACATTTGTTGCACTTGTTCTTGTAATTTTGATATATCATGTAGCATTTCTTCCTCTTCTTCATGAGTCATGCTAGAGCTTTCAGGTTCCTTACTAGGTGTTTGCATTTTCTTTCCTCGGGGCATCAGTTACCGATAATAATGCTTTACTATGCCCTTTGAATTCTGTTAAACCAAGCTTACACAAAAATTTAAAAAAAAACTACACACCTTTTTTCACTTTATAGAAGCCTGATATTGAATCTGATGTATCTCTGTAATTTCGGATCATCCAGTTCTGAAATTGCTACCTGTAGTAGCCTTTTGCGTCCTCTTTCCAATGCCACAATTCTGAGCCAAATTGGATTCTCCAAGGAAGAGTTATGTGAAATCTCCCACAGTGACTTGCTTTTAGACAAGTTCAGTAGAGCAAACTTGTACGACGTGCCACGAGTCACTGTTTCAATTTTTGAATCTGAAACGCACACACAAGAAACTAAAGTCCGTCCTCTTTCTGTACCTTCTTACAAAATTTCAATCTGATCCCTAGAGAGACAGTTATGACGATTTTCCCCAGGTCACCTATTTTGAATGTAATTCAGGAGTCTGCAAAAAGATCAACTTCCTCAGATCATATCTCCGTAAATATCGTGCGAAAAGCTCTGAAATTCGGACCCAAGGTTCAGCGCGATTTCTTCTCAAATGGGTTTCTTTTGCGACTTCTGAAACGTCACAAAAAAAAAGTTATAGCGAAAATGCCACGATGACCTGTTTGGAGCAGCGAAACCCTAGAATCCAAAGCTCTGATACCAAATGTTATGAAACCAGCTCAAGAAAAGATAGAAAAGATAGATCAACGCCTTAGAATTCAGCCTCTTCGAGGGGGAAACCTCCTTTACATTACATAAATGAACAATTCTTGGATGATACAAATGACAAAACCTCCTTTCTATATATAGGAGTCTAAGGAGTCACAATATAATCCAGTCGACCTAACAATAATAATATAAAGCCACAAAAATAATAATAGAGGGATTCTATGGGGTACAGAAATAACAATATGGGGGTAATAGGGGCACAAAAATATAAATAAGGGGTATAACTACAATAGTAATGGGGTAATCACTAGTATTATAGGGACCCAACACTCTTCTTATGAGAATTATTCAGTATGAGAATGTCTAAGTACCATGTATGGATTATGAATACCTCCCTAGTTAAGAGGGAGTGTTGAAATGTGTAACTAGGTTAAGTCTTCATAATCTCTATTTCAATCATGATTTTATGTATTTGATATTAAAGAGAAAAGAAATGTATTATTATCATTCTTGATGCATAGGTTTCATGCTCAAGACAAATTTATTTATAGATCAAGCACCCATTAAGTGCTTCTAGTTTTGTCATATAAATATGAATTCAAAAGAGTCATTGTCATACATCTAAGACCCCTTTGGGAATGTCATATCTTGTAAAGAAAGTTTTTGTAAATTCAAATGTGTCATAAAGACCCTCCAAGACCTTGTCAAACAAGTCGGCCTACAAGAAGGATCAATTAGGCCTGATGGACTACAAATTTGACCTCCTAAGAAGCCTATATATAAGAGACATCAACCTCACTTGAAGGAAATCCAATCAACTCACAAGAAGGTTGATAAAGAAAGGAAAATATACCTAGAAGAGCGAAGAAAAGGAGGACTAAAATAAGGAAATAAACGAAGTCTTTGAAATTTTTTTTAGACTACCATCTCCACACATGTGAAACAATTAGGGCTATATCATTACAACTATATTGAATTGTATCTAAAGGACCTTAGTTAAGGCACCAAAAGTTTTACATTGCAAGTTGAGTTCTAAATAATGAAGAACTAAGTCAAGCGAAGGAGAAGGAAGGAAGAAATCACAATATTTTCCGCACATGAAAGAACTAGGGATTTTGCAGTAATCGAAGTTACATAAGAAACTATTGGGATCGAAGTTGTTAGAGAAATTTTTTAGGTCAAAGTTGTTGGAGAAGTTGTTGGGGTCAAAGTTGCTAGGAATGTTGTTGGGGTCGAAGTTGCTAGAGAAGTTTTTGGGATCGAAGTTGTTAAATAAGTTGTTGGAAGTTGTTGACTTGGCCTTGGAGGGGTCTTTGACAAGGGTCTTAGGTCTTGAAATTAGTCATTTAAAATTATATAAAAAGAGAAGAATTCTTATGGGTTTCCTCTCAAAAGTAGAGGTTTTGGCCCTGGCTTGCAGCCTACATTTTGTGTGATATTCATAGTTTGGTAGATATTTTATGATAATAATAGGAATAGTAATGAAGTGAAAGAATAAGTTAATCAAGTTAAGTAAAAATATATCACAAGCATTATCAAAGTAAGCGAAATCACCTAATTAATTTTCCCCTTGATTTATCAACATTTATGTCAGGTACCTGGCATCCTAATAAGATCCCCAAACCATGTCAGGCCGATATTTTTTCACAAAAATATTTCCTTCATATTATTTCACTGAATGAAAACTTGTTCTTCATGGATTTTGTGTTTCTTCGATATCATTTTTCTAATTCTCAAGATTGGGTTTGTGATCAGATAAATGATTCGGCTTTAGTTGATTCATCTCCACTCAAATCTCTCGTAGCGAATTCAGGTTTAGAATGTATATATTTCATGTAAGTGATTTTGTGGACAATCAACTCCTAAAATTTACCATGAATGTTATGAAGCTAATCATTTTTGTTCTAGCCCAATCAATCCTTTTGAGTAGCATTAATTGCTTGAGCCATTTAGTGGGTAAAACCCCCATGCTAATATGGATACTAGATTTGATTTGACATATCCTTCTAACCTTTTTTCAACAAGTTGTTTTAATTTATTTCCCATATTCAAAAGGCTAGCAATTTCATTTGATTCCCCAAGCTTTCATATTACTAGTCTAGTATGGAATTGGACAGAAAGGGAACTAATCGACAATCAAGGATATTGTATGTCATGTTACCAACCTGATCATAACACTGGGTCTAACAACTTCCATTCAAATAATCATTTTCCCACTTGTATATCTGAGGATAGTTGTTTTACATCAATTGATCTTGTTTAACCCATTGAAATTTATGATTTATGATTTCATTGTTTAGATACTTGTCAAACAATTGAGGCACATCAACCTTTGCTAAAGGCTATGTCAGTTGCTCAAAATCTTAACAAGGTTTCTGAACCAGATCAGGTTATATTTTCCTTGCAATATTATTTGAATGATTCACACACGCTAATTGAAAGCTCATTCTCTTGAGAGTTTTAAGGTCTTTGAAAGGATTTTTTTGGATTTTAGGATCGAATCTGTGATTGACTAGAAACATCCTACTTAACAAGTTATTTTGATAATAATAAGTTTCGATATTTCATGTTATTTGCTAAGAAAGGAAACAAAAACAGAGGAACATTTAGAAGAATAATTTGAGATTGGTATGACTCTTTTTCTAATCTAAAATTTAAGGATGCAAGTTGGTTAAGGTTAGTTGTTATGGCATATCTTTATGTCTCGAGTGAAGACCTTCTATATTTTGTGCAAGGTATGCAAGTTGTTATCTTTATTTTTTAACATTGCTTTATATTAGTTTTAATTCCTCTTATCTTTGTGCTTGCAGGTCAAGAACAACTATAGTGGTTTCATTGGAAATTTCATTACACTTAGCCCTAATCTTCTAGTTGGTTAGGTTAGTAGTAGGTCTAGCTGCATTCTGGTTTCCTTTACACTCATCCTGCACTTCCTCTCCTTCAATATTCCTTTGATTTTCTTACTTTGTCTCGCATGTTTCGTTTTAGTTTCCCATTTCCTTTGTTCTTTTGGTCTTGATCTCATGTTTTTCCATGTATTTTCTTTTGTGTCTTGTTCAATAAGACTTTACATGAAAATTCTCTTACTTGGCTCAAAAGACAATGTGGTGAAACTTGAAAAGGGAAATTATGACGAAAAAAACCCTTGGCTAATATGTAATCCTATTCTATGTCTCGGTTTATATATCTTTTAAAGTCAATGATGTCTGAATGGAAAATATGATCCATTCGAATGGAAAGCCATAAGAAGAATAATGATGCCCACATCTATTTTAGGATGCTCATTCCTTGACTCAGTATGGTAATTAAATGGTGTTTAATCATTGATCCAATTAAGTAGAGAAGGTAAAAAAGAAAACTAATGGTGAGTATTTCAATTTCAAAGGTATATATAACTATTTCTAAAGGAACAACCTCCCTTTATCTCAATAATTACGGATCCCTCTTCCACCTTGGAAATAGAAACACTGATAAAATGCCAGTGTGCATAAAGCATAAAATAAGTAAGGGTTGAACGAAGAGAAAGGCTTCCTGTGAAGAGAGGTGAGGCAAGTCACTTTGTTGGGGTATTGAATAGGCCTACTCGTAGTGAAGCGATGCTTGTGTTCCTATGGTGACATTGTTGGGATACTACATAGGCTCATTGGCAGCAAAGCAATGCTGAAAATGAAAGCTAAGACTAATCATCCTAAACTCACAACTATATTACCCTTCTCCTAAATCAAAATAATTTTGATACAACAAGCTTTATGAATGTGCTAACTAAGAAAGGGAATAAAGGACACTACATCTATAATCGAGAAAAATGGGGAGCCTACTTGAAAGATTAGACCTTGTGCATAAAGTAAGACCGAAACAGATATGTTGAAGTTCTTCCAGTGTGCCACCAAGTGTTTTCGTTGCAACAAAAGCCCTCCAAAAGTTTGCCTACACTAGAATTTTGGAGCCTACTTGTGATCCTATGATTTTACATTCCTTGATTGTTCATAACAGCTTCATGGTCGGTTGATGTTTCCTGAGGTTTTGACTATCAAAGTCACTTAATTAAACATTCTTAGCCTTTAAGTCATTTGAAACTCCTTTTCAAGTAAGCCTAACATTCAAGATGTATCTTATAAAGTCAAGCATTGCACAATCCTTGCTAATAGTGACTGCATAGTTGTTGAGGAAAGTGACTATGTAGTTCTCTGTGGATGATGACTGTGTAGTCCCAAGAGATAGTGCTTGTGTAATTCCTAGAGACGGAGACCACATGACCTCTATAAAAAATCAATGCACAACCCTAATTTGATATTTATCTCACCATTAATAGTAATGTCATCATCTCCACAGTGAGTTTTCTCAACTGTCGCTTTTCTGCACTTTGGTTTTCATTTGTGTCGCTTTCACTTTTGCAACTATCATTTTTTGCTTGTTTTCACTTTTGCAAGTGTCATTTTGTTCTCTTCACTATAGCATGTGTCACTTTCACTTTCTTTATATTTTAAAAGTTTCATTTTCACATTTTCTTATTATCACAGTTATCGCTTTTAATTATTTTCACTCTTCCATGTGTCGCATTTTAGTGTAGCATCAGAGACCACCCAAGTGCATTCTTCTGTTGTATAAAATCATATATATCACAAAAATATGCACTAGACACTTTCCCATATCTTAGCACATTATTTGGTTGCAGTCGACACTCCTATCGTTACCAGTATTCCAAGTGTCACAAAGTGACATTTCAACTGTCACACTTAGAAATAAGTGTCGCTTTGCTACCATTTCAAGTTATGCATGTCAATTTTTAATTATGTGGCATGTGTTGATGTTATCTAAGTGTGATATTGCTATTTCAGGATTTTCTTGCATGCCTGGTTCTCTCTTACCTCATTGATCCCATACTTATCCATTTTGGAGCCTTCACTATCATTGTAACTTGCTCAAAATTAAACAAATCTTTCTCTCTCCTAGAAATACACACTACACTTTCCCAGACCACAATGAAGCATTCCCTATCTGCTGAAACTGTGCACTGCATAGTCATAGAGAACAATCTCACTCTATCAACACATTGAGCAACCTTGAAATCTAAGTCATGAATTCAGTTGCCTAACCTTGTCAACTATGGAAATCCTATTCTGTCTTTCCCTAGGCTATTCATTTCTCAGTTACAGTGGGAATTCAAGCCTCTTCGTATCACTAACTTTGCCAACTACATAGTTTCATAAGCCCCCCCAGTCACTACATATTGCGCAATTCTCGTGAGCAAGTATACCTCCTTATCTCTCTAAGTTGCTTAACTATGCAATTCTCTTCATCAATTGAGCCTCCTATTGCACATTGCATAGTTCTAGAGATAAAGGGATCATCTTGGTGTCACTGAAGTCCTAAACTTCGCAATTCACTGAGCCTATCTCTGATTCATTATGCATTGCACAGTTACAGTGACTAGTCTTGCTCCTGCTACTGATTAAGATCCATCATTTTGCAATCATTTGTCCTGGATTGTTCCATACTATGCATTACATAGTTCTAGTTTACATTGATTCCTTCCCTCAGTCCCTATGATGCCCAACTGCACAATCCCTATCTCCTTCAGCTTGGGCACTCCTCATTTTAATGCACCAGTCAGCATGTTTCGTACCTTACCTCCTAGACTCCTTCAATGTGTAAGAATAATTTTTGACCTCTTGTATTATGCATTGTGCAGTTCCAGTGAGTAGTGAGGCATCACTAAGTTCTTACAGCCCTCAACTATGCAATTCCCAACCTCCTCCTCTCAAAACCCTTACATGTTGTCACATCTGTATCAACATATTCCATGAGAAATAAGAGGTAGAATAGGTGGTTTTTGGACTAATTTTTTCTTGTCATGTGTGGTATCCATCAACAAGTATCATCATCACAACACGACAGGGTAAATTCTTAAGAGAGATCATCAAGGAGAGACTACAAGAGAGTACTTGTGAAGGAGAAGAGGAAGAAATATCGTGAAGAACACAAAAGGAACCTTGGATCAAGACAAACAAGATGACTTGGAAGGTTTCAACATTCACCTAGACCATTTTGGAGGGTGGAAATGTAGAACAAGAAAATACCTATCATGAATATGTCAAATTCAAAGCAGCAAGAACAAAAGCTTGGCAATTCCACACCATCATGAAGTTCCATGTCATCATTTCCAAGTTATGGGCTTTACAAGTTTCATGACAATGCCATGTGTTTCAATGGGTCTTACCACATGATGTGGAGTGTAATTATGTATTTTTAAAAAATGAAAAAATTGAAATGTGTGGAAGTCCAAGAGTCACATGCGGGATATGAAAAGTCAAATGTGGACTAAAGAGTCACTATAAAAAGTCCCAGAGTCTTGCAGAAGTTCAAAAGTCACTTGGAAATCCAATAGTAATGAGGGAAGCTCAAAATTCATGAGGATATGAAAGGCCATTCCTCTTGTTATAAATACACCCTTATAACTCAAGCAAATGGCTTTTGGAGGCTTAAGCTTTGGAGCGTTAGACTTGGCTTCTCTAGCTTGGCATAGGAGAGAAGATCATTCTTTGGAGAAGCAGGAAGTTAATTAATGTTTCATTATTGGATCTAGTGTCCCACCATTGTAATTGTGTATTTGTATCTATCACCTAATAATCAGAAGCTCACTGAGCCAACACATTTTCATGCATGTATCATGAATATTGTAAGACTATAATTTGGATGTATGTGGTATATGTTGATCCAAAATGGATCCTAAAACCCTCTAAGTCTTCAAAAATAAAATAAAAACTATCGCAAAAGGATGATCCTTTAAAAATGGCGAATTACACTATCGGGCCTAAAAACATGAAGAAACAATGAAAAACAGAGCTATCGGAGGCTTGAACAATGATGCACAGGAGTCATCGGATCTGGCTGATCAACAATCTAGATCTGATCGGCATATTACAATCGGTGGTGGCAAGCAAAAGTTATTAGAGGCGGCCATATGACAGTTGTGATAGCGATCAGCGTGAGTCAACGAGGACTATCAATCAAGCACGCAGATCGATAGCCCAAGTTAACTGACGATATCCCATCGGTAGAATACAAAGGATCTCTTACCGGTGGCCAGGGGACTATGCGATGAGCGATTGCAATATATTGCATTGCGCTATCGCATCGGAGTGATACAATGGAGTGGGGCCGATACATTTGCGACTTGCAATAGCTAGACCCGACATCGGCTATGAATGAAATTTAATATATTTTGAGTTCCGAAAACCGGGGTTTTCGTATGTATTTTTCATTTTTGTTAAATAAACGAAATATAAGGGAAACATGCCCGATGCGATATGGCTGGACCCGAAAGGGATTATGAATGCAATATTATAATATTTGAAGTCCGCCACAAAGCCAATCATCGGGATTTTGGTGTTTTAATGTATTTCAAAAATACAAAGGAAATCACGGAACAAGGGCACTAGCAATTTGCGATAGCGATATAAGGGTGGACCTGATGGATTATAAGGCAGATTTGATGTGATTTCAAGTCCGATAAGAAGCGTTTTACAACATTTTACGTGTATTTCTCTGTGTAAACAGAGAACACGATATCTTGGGATTTCAATGTGCCGATGGTCCCTTCCGTTGCAGAACAGGTGGCCACCTTCCGTAAAAGCATTAACAAATGATTGCTTAATGCTCATAGGGGATTTGAGCGGACAAAGGCCAGAAGCCAGAGAGCCTGAAAGAGAAAAAAAATAGACAAGCACTGATTGGCTTAAAAATCCATTGAGTGATAGAGACATCAGCAGGAGAGCTAAGATAGAGACGAAAACAGAGACAGAGAGTCAGTGAGGAGAGTCTATGTACTCAGGAAAACTTGGGGGATCCAAGTAAAGCCTTGTTGTTTTGTATCTATTATGTGAGACTCAAATTGAGCTCATTTTTGTAAAACTCTACTCTTGAAAGACATAATATAGAGGTCACCACTGAACGCTGGACCAAGAGACGTAGCCTAAGAGTTTTGGGTGAACTCCTTGATTACTTTGATGTTATGTGTTATGTCTATATTATTCACAATCTTATCGATCTGTTACACTAAGTGATATAGGAAAATCCATGCACATGAGTTTGTAATACCTTAATATTAGTCTAAGATCTCATTTTTAGATCAAGTGGTATCAGAGCTTTAGGTTTGATAAGGTTAGACAAGCTTGTGTTGGATTTTTTGTATGCTAACTAGGTCAAAGCTCAAACTAGGAAAAGGATAACTTGTTGAGGCTAGTCCAGAGATTGGGAGAGTCTATTCTCAAAGGAGAATGGAAGAAGAAACTCCACAAGAATCAAAATCCCAATTCATGGAAATATTTATGGCCATGTGAGCCATGGTGGAAGAGATGTATCGGGAGTTTAAGAAAGGTCAAGGTGAAAGCACTTTAGCACCTCAACCAGATAAAGGAGCAGAGGAACCTCTTCTAGTTGCCCATCCAGAAGGCAAAGGAAAAGAAGAGAGACCTTCTCCACCATCTACTCCATCATCACAATCCTCATAATCTTCTTCACATAAAACTAGCCCTGAAAAGAGAAAGAAGAAAACATCTTTGATTAAATTAGATGTAAAGTTTGATTTACAAATTTATGATGGGGAATTAAATGCAGAAAAGCTAGATAACTGGATTAGACAGATTGATGTATATTCCAGGGTGTATAACATTGATTCAGAGAGGTGAAAGATTGAGCTATCTAGCCTTCGCCTTGGAGGAACTGCACTAGTGTGGTGGGAAGGCAAGGCACAAGCTGATTTGAAGAAGCGTGGTAAAATTCTTTCTACCTAGAATGAATTTGTTTCTTCCATTAAAAAACAATTCTATCCACTAGCCTATATGCAGCAAGCAATGATGAGTTGGCAAACCCTCCTCCAATTAAAGAGCCAAAGTGTACAAATCTATACCCAGGAATTTAGAAAAGATCTTTAACTTTAGGCATTTCTCTAGACTCACCCAAAATTTTGTTGAAGTATATAGGTGGTCTGCATAGCTCTTTGAAGCACACGATTATCATGTTTAATCCCACTAGCCTAGATGATGTATCAGTTCAGGTTACATATCTAGAGGCTAGAGGCAAGAATGTGAACCCAAAGATTGGGGGATCATCAAAACCATATGCAAGCAAGAACAAGGAAAAGAAGAAGTTGAAATGGAAAGAGAGGAAGGCAAACACTATACAGAAGGACAAACCTTCATTCACTCACTGCAAGAAGGATGGACACAATGATGAACACTGTTGATCTTTGCATCCAAATCTGAAACCCAAGAAGTTTGGTGGTAAGAGAAGAAGAATTATATTGCTATTTAGAAATATTTGGGCTCAGACTCAGGTGATAAAACAACAGCCACAGCCACAGGTATAAAAGGTAAAAATTCTGAAGCATCTACAAGTAATTATACACAATCTAATGATAATGAAGATAATGAGAGGAAAGGACATGAGCTTTTTCATATTAGAGTTATTTCCAAGCACCAAAAGATTGATACTTTATTTGATAGTGGATCACAAGTAAACTTGATTTCTGAAACAATTGTAAAGCAGTTGGGCTTACTAACAACACCTCACAAGAAGCCATATCCATTAGGTTGGGTATGTGATAAGGCAAAACTACAAGTGACTAGACAATATAATCTTAGGTTTGCTATTGGGTCAACATTTGTAGATGAGGTTGAGTTAGATATAGTTCCCTTGGATATATGTGGTATTGTTTTAGGAAGTCCTTACTTGTATGATAGAAAAGCCATTTTCTATATAGCTAAAAATAAGTATCAACTCACTAAAGATGGAATAGAATATATTGTAAGAGCTTATAAACTCAAAAATAACTATTCTCTCATAAACTCAGGGTAGATGAAAATAATTGTAAACTCATGCAAGCAATTTTTACTAATGGTTGTAAAGGAAAAGAACCCTGATAAAACCAATGTATTTGAAGGTTGTGATGCTAAACAGAAAGCTGATTTAGATAAAGTTGTTTCAGAATATGATATCTTATTTCAAGAACCTAAAGGTCTGCAACCCAAAAGGGAAATAGTACACGATATTGATTTGTAGCAAGATGCTCCATTGCCTAATATCCAAATGTACAGGTTATCCGCTTTAGAGAATGCAGAGATCAAGAAACAGGTACAGGAGTTGCTCAATAAAGGGTTCATAAGACCAAGCACATCTCTATGTGGATCTCCAATCGTACTGGTAAGAAAGAAAGATGGTTCTTGGAGGATGTGCATTGATTATAGAGCACTAAATAAAATAATGATCAAGAATCGTTATCCTCTTCCTCGCATTGATGATCTATTAAATCAGCTGAAATAAGTAGTTTACTTTTCCAAGTTAGACTTGTGTTGTGGCTATCATCAGGTCAGAGTAGTAGAACAAGATGCATGGAAGACTGCTTTCAAAACAAAGCAAGGGTTGTATGAATGGCTGGTTATGCCTTTTGGCTTAACTAATGCTCTTGCCACTTTCATGAGAGCTATGGATGATGTACTCAGACCTTTTATTGATGATTTTGTAATTGTATATTTAGATGACATTCTTGTTTTCAGTAAAACATGGGAAGAACATTTGAACCATGTAAAGCAGACTTTAGATGTTTTGAAAAGGGAAAATCTCTATGTGAAGTTATCAAAATGTGAATTTCGCAAAACATCTTTAAATTATTTGGGTCATATTGTAGGGGGTGGTGAATTGAAGATAGATCCCTCTAAGGTTGAAGTCATTCAGAACTGTCCTAAACCCAAATCTGCTACAGAAGTTAGGAGTTTCCTAGTAGCAGCACAATATTGGAGAAAGTTTATTGCTAACTTTTCCTTGATTGTAGCTCCCTTACATGCTTTAACAGGATTGAACAAGGTGTTTCAGTGGGGAGGCAAATAGCAGAAATCCTTCAACGCCTTGAAAGAAAAAATTAGTACAACACCAGTACTAGCACTACCAGATCTTCAACGACCATCTGAGATTGAAACAGATGCCAGTGACTATGCCATGGGAGCAGTGTTGATGCAACATGGTAAACCCATATGTTATCATTATGAGACATTTACTTCTGTAGTAGTTAATTATCCCACATATGATAAAGAATTGTATGCATTATTACAGAGTGTGAAAAAGTGGAAACATTACCTAATGGGCAAAGAAACAATTATACATATAGATCATCAACCACTTCAATATTTTCACTCACAAACTAAATTGGAGCAATCAAGACACTATAGGTGGATGGGTTTTCTACAACAGTTTCATCTTATCATCAGATCTAAGAAAGGCATACACAGTAAGGTTGCAGATATGCTATCAAGAACAATCATAAATGCATCTACTATACTTAAGCATAACTCAGTATTGCATGAAAGCTACATTGAACAATATGATCAAGATGTAGATTTCAAAGATGTATATGCAACTTTAAGTGAGGGCAAACAAGTAGAAGAATTGGATTATCATGTTAAGGACCAACTCTTATATCATTTGGGAAAGTTATGAATTCCTCAAACTGAAAGAGTCAACATAATCTGAGAAGCACATACTTCTCTAATGTCGGGTCATTTTGGTGTAAGTAAAATAGTTGCACAGCTACAAAGGTTCTATTATTGGCCAAGAATGCATGAAACAATTTCTAGATATATAAAAGGGTGTACCATGTGTGCTAAAAGCAAGCCCAGTAATAGAAAATTAGGCTTGTACACTCCACTTCTAGTTCCTTCTAGTCCTTGGAAAAGTGTTTCCATGGACTTTGTTGGGGGATTGCCAAAATCTAGAAAAGTTCATGATTATTTGTATGCTATTGTGGACAGGTTTAGCAAAATGTGTATTCTGATACCTTGTAACAAGCAGGTTACAGCTAAACAAACAACAAAATTGTTCTTTCATCATGTATGGGTTCATTTTGGGTTACCCACTTCTATTGTATCCGATTGAGATTCCTAATTCGTTGGGAATGTTGGCATTATGATTCAAGTGTTGTCCTTGATGGCAACTCACTCAGAGGTTGGTACAGATACTCAGAAGTTGGTTCAGGTGATGGCAACTTACTCAGAAGACAGATCCTAGTACAGCTTGCCAAGGAAGTTCATACACGCAGGATTGTTAAGCCCAAGTCGCGTGTACACGCAGGTTGGCTTCAGAAAAAGCGCGTGTATGTGGAAAAGCACCTTTGGTCCATGGCGGTTAGTCCTTGGAAGTTGTGCCTATGGTTTCGGACCATTGTATCTCGACGGGCGTGTCGATCCCTAGTTTTGAAGTTGATGGTATTGTGTTTCTATGGTTTTGGCTCTTGGTATTGAACAAGGCCTAAGGCTATATAAGGAGAAGATCACTAGGCAAAGAGTAAGTGTGTGTGGGTGTCTGACGCAGTGAGAGGATCTGGTATTGCTGGTTATCTGTTCGGGACGCTTGGCAAGGGTCGGATCTGACAGCAAAGGCAGAAGTAATCATTTCTAGATCTGCACGCGGGTTGCCTTTGGAGAAAGCGCGTATACACGCGGTTTTGGTACAGTGAAGTAGCGTATTCATGATAAGGGTTGATATTTCAGGTTGTTGCTGATTCTGGTGGTTGTTGCAGAGTTCTAGATTCTGGTTTGGGTTCTGTGTTCTTGATAACAGGGTTTCAGTGATTCGGTATTGGGTTGTTTAATGAATTATGATGCAAGTATAAGTTGATGATTGTATTGCGGTAATGTTTGCTTTGTACTCTTGGATCCAGTCTGAAAATTGATGAAACGTGGTCCCTGAAGGTTGTAGGGTCAGCACCTACGTACTAGTAAATGGATCAGCTAGTACAAGAGCTGAGGGGGTTGTAGCTCCCTTCCAAAAGTAGTTGGAAAACGAGAGAGAGGGTTGTAACCCCCTGCAGGTTGTAGCTTGCATACTGGTAAAGGACTGCACCAGTATATTGTAAAAGAAGTTTCTCATTAAAGAAGAAAGAGACGAATTGCAGCAGGTGGTTTTCACCCACATTGGGTTTCCACCTTATATCATGGTGTTCATGTGTGTGGCTCTTGTGTGATGTTCTGTTCTGTTATACTGCACCTGTTTACTGCTAAATTGCTTAATAATGTTCTGATGCATTTACTGAAGATAAGATTAACTGAATCATAAGATATCTGCATATACGCTAGTTGCTTTAGACACAGTCGCGTGTACACGCGGGTTCACTTAACTGAAGTCGCGTATATGTTTCTGAGTATGAAATTGAAAAGGTTTTATTGATCTGATAATACTGATTCACCCCCCCTCTCAGTATTATTTCCAACAATTGGTATCAGAGCAGGTCCTTCAGAGGAAGCTTGATCGCTTGAAGGAAAAGATCCATCAAAATGGCTAATCCAGAAAGAGAGGCACACATCAGGCCACCAGTCTTTGACGGGAACAATTTTACTCACTGGAAGATAAGAACCACTGCATATCTACAGTCTCTTGGAGCAGAAGTTTGGGGACTCATAGAAGGAGGATACAAATTCCCATCAGCAACTCCTACAGATCCAGCAGAGAAAAAGCAATATGAGCTCAATGCCAAAGTAGTTAATGTCCTATTGAGTACTTTGACTCAATCAGAATTTATGAAGATCATGCATCTCAAATCAGCTAAGGAAATATGGGACAAAATCGTTACAAGCTACGAAGGAGATGATCAGGTAAAAATAGCAAAGCTTCAAACTCTCAGAATCCGGTATGAAACTCTTAAGATGCGAAGTAATGAAAGCGTAGCTAATTATTTCCTGCGTATGGATGAGATTGTGAATTGTATGAGGGATCTGGGTGAAGAATTTGAGGAAGTTGTCTTAGTTCAAAAGGTTTTGAGATCTCTGTCTACTAAATTTGATTCTAAAGTATCTGCCATAGAAGAAAAGGAGAATGTGCGAAAAATTACCATGTCACAGCTTCACGGGATCTTAACTGCTTTTGAAATGCGACTAGAGGTACCACCAGAGGCCGCATTCGAAGTGTCAGAGGAAGAAGATGAGGTAAATTTTGTCAAGAATCTTGAACGGGGAACTGGACGGTTCAAAGATAAGCTGCCTTTCAAATGTTTTCTATGTGGTAGAGTTGGTCACTATGCTGCTAGATGTCCTCATAACAAAGAAAGGATATATGAAGAAGATGGTAGAAGCTATTATTCCCATATTAAAAGTTCATTTAATGATAGTGAAGATATTAGAAGTCTCATGGTGCACAAGAAGAAGAATGCTTCATCCAATGATAGCGAGGATATTAAAAGTCTCATGGCACATGAAGAGAAGAATGCAGAAACTGAAGAAGCTGCCAAATTAAAAGAACTATTGGAAACAGAAACCAGGGTAAGGGAGAAATTGCAGGATATAGCAAAAGATCAGAGCACAACTATTCAGAGACTTGAATCAAAGATCCTCTCTCTAAAAGAAGATCTTGAAGATCAAGAACATGAAGTGATCAAACTAAAGCGACAAGTAGAAGAAGGGAGAAAAGTTGAAGAAGACCTAAGGAAGCAGTATCTGAAAAAGGAAGAACAACATCAAGTTGAGGTAAATATCTTGAAAGGTAAACTAGAAGAAAAGGATAAGCTTTTACGATTTCAAGATAGTTCTAAAGTCTTGAATGATATTCTTAATAGTCAAAGATCTCCTGCTATCAAGACTGGTCTTGGTTTTCATGAATATGTTGAAGGTGAATCTAGTTCACAAGGTGAGACAAGAAACTCTAATGAGAAATCTGAAATGCTCAAGGAACAACCAAGAAAAGAAATTCCTCAAGGAAGATCCTTTACTCCTAACTATGGACGTGATAGACGATTATTTCCTCCGCTGAATAAAGTTGAATGTTATGTATGTCATAATCTTGGACATGTTGCAGCCAGATGCAGAAGTAGAATGGTTCAAGAAAGATCATCTCATCCCAGGTATTTCAGAGGGTATTGCTTTGCCTGTAATGCATATGGACACAAAGCAATTGATTGTGATAGAAGGAACATGAAAAATATAAGGTGTTATACATGCAACAACTATGGGCATAAAGCAAGGGAATGCAGAAGCAGATTTCAAAATTCAAGACAAGGGGACCATACATCATCACAGTTGCAGGAATTGAAGAAGACAGAGACAGAAAGGTGTGGGACAACTCAGTCAGCTGACATAACAGACACAGGGGAATCTGAAAGTGATGAGATTCAGTATTCCATCCTGCATACGCTGAGATAATGAAGACAAGTCGCGTATATACGCGAGTTACATGCTGCAAAGTCGCGTATATGGAGAAAGGGCAGCAGAACAGATGGTTATATGGAGAAAGGGCAGCAGAACAGACTCAGGAAATGGTTCAGACATGGTTGGCTCACACTCAGGGGGAGAATATTCTTCAAATAATGCATTGTTGGCATTATGGTTAGAAGTTGTTGATAAAGTCTATGAAGATAAATGATACATCTTACTGTTTAGGAATGGTATTGCAGGCTGATGCTTATATCATGATGCTGTTGGTGGCTTTCATAAGTCTTGGTCTAGATATTTCGTCTCTATGTCATGTATCTCTTGTGATATCTCTTTTATGGTGTCAAGGTCATGTAACGGCCTATGTTGGTTTCCCCACTATGCCTGGGATGAATGATGAATGTATGTTGAGTCTTTTGGTGATAGGAAGGTCTTCTATAATGTATAAGTCCTTGTTCTTCTTGAAGAACATCTTTTGCAGATCTTGCCTACAGTCAAGGGGAGCATGAACAGCACAATTCAGCAAGAGCAGGATGGATAGATTGGTACACTTTGGCATACACAAAGGGGGAGCATAGTTGGAGATTTCAGCAAGTACTCAGGGGGAGTATGGACAGCAGAAGGTATACCAAAGAAGAGAATATCTTGGTCCGCCCTTTGCCCTTGATGTCAAAGGGGGAGAGTGACTTGGTGTAGTGGTTGCCATCAAGTCCAAAGGGGGAGATTGTTGGCATTATGATTCAAGTGTTGTCCTTGATGGCAACTCACTCAGAGGTTGGTACAGATACTCAGAAGTTGGTTCAGGTGATGGCAACTTACTCAGAAGACAGATCCTAGTACAGCTTGCCAAGGAAGTTCATACACGCAGGATTGTTAAGCCCAAGTCGCGTGTACACGCAGGTTGGCTTCAGAAAAAGCGCGTGTATGTGGAAAAGCACCTTTGGTCCATGGCGGTTAGTCCTTGGAAGTTGTGCCTATGGTTTCGGACCATTGTATCTCGACGGGCGTGTCGATCCCTAGTTTTGAAGTTGATGGTATTGTGTTTCTATGGTTTTGGCTCTTGGTATTGAACAAGGCCTAAGGCTATATAAGGAGAAGATCACTAGGCAAAGAGTAAGTGTGTGTGGGTGTCTGACGCAGTGAGAGGATCTGGTATTGCTGGTTATCTGTTCGGGACGCTTGGCAAGGGTCGGATCTGACAGCAAAGGCAGAAGTAATCATTTCTAGATCTGCACGCGGGTTGCCTTTGGAGAAAGCGCGTATACACGCGGTTTTGGTACAGTGAAGTAGCGTATTCATGATAAGGGTTGATATTTCAGGTTGTTGCTGATTCTGGTGGTTGTTGCAGAGTTCTAGATTCTGGTTTGGGTTCTGTGTTCTTGATAACAGGGTTTCAGTGATTCGGTATTGGGTTGTTTAATGAATTATGATGCAAGTATAAGTTGATGATTGTATTGCGGTAATGTTTGCTTTGTACTCTTGGATCCAGTCTGAAAATTGATGAAACGTGGTCCCTGAAGGTTGTAGGGTCAGCACCTACGTACTAGTAAATGGATCAGCTAGTACAAGAGCTGAGGGGGTTGTAGCTCCCTTCCAAAAGTAGTTGGAAAACGAGAGAGAGGGTTGTAGCCCTCTGCAGGTTGTAGCTTGCATACTGGTAAAGGACTGCACCAGTATATTGTAAAAGAAGTTTCTCATTAAAGAAGAAAGAGACGAATTGCAGCAGGTGGTTTTCACCCACATTGGGTTTCCACCTTATATCATGGTGTTCATGTGTGTGGCTCTTGTGTGATGTTCTGTTCTGTTATACTGCACCTGTTTACTGCTAAATTGCTTAATAATGTTCTGATGCATTTACTGAAGATAAGATTAACTGAATCATAAGATATCTGCATATACGCTAGTTGCTTTAGACACAGTCGCGTGTACACGCGGGTTCACTTAACTGAAGTCGCGTATATGTTTCTGAGTATGAAATTGAAAAGGTTTTATTGATCTGATAATACTGATTCACCCCCCCTCTCAGTATTATTTCCAACAGGGAAGTTTTGGTCAAGTCTGTGGGAATTGATGGACACCGGATTGAAGAAGAGCACAACATTTCATCCACAAACAAATGGCCAAACAGAAGTGTTTAACAGGATAGTGATCCAGTTGCTCAGGGGCTATTGAAGCAAGCATCCCAAGCTTTGGGATGAACATTTGTGTTATGTGCAACATTCTTACAACTGTGCCAAGCACTCTTCTACACAGAGATGTCCTTTTGAGACTTGTTTTGGTTTTACACCAAAGTCTCCCTTGGATTTTGTCTTTAGTAAAGACATAGCAGTTGATGGACACAGTGATGTGGACAAGGCAACCAAGTTCATTGAACAAATCCAAGAAATTCACCAGGTAGTACAAGAATAACTGGAAAGAAGCTAGTTCAAGTACAAGGCAAGGCATGACATGCATAGAATTGAGCATAGCTTCTAAGTTGGTGATCAAGTTTGGCTTCACATCAGCAAAGACAGAATGCAAGGTGAAGGTAAGAAGCTAAAACCAATAAGGTATGGGCCTTTCAAGATACTTGAGAAAATTGGTGAAAATGCTTTTTGCCTTGATTTTCCAGCTTATATGCATATCTATTCAGTCATTAATGCAGAGAACTTGAGACTATATGAACCTTCATTGATTGAAGATCCCGAAGAGAAAAGTCAGTTGCCTTCTATTGATGATCTGTTGCCTGAATATCTAAATGAGTTGCGGGAAGACACAGTTCTGGATAGGAAGGTGAGAACTACGTGCAGAGGGGATGTTGAGTACCTGAGAATTGGACTCAAAGGTTCAAAACCAAGCAGTGCAAGATGGATAGAGATTGGACAAGTGAGGAAGCTATATCCTCACTTGATCGATGCTTAAAAACCAACTTTTGGTGGTCCAAAAGCTTTTTCAGTGGGAAGGCATGATCCAAAATGGATCCTAAAAACCTCTAAGTCTTCAAGAATAAAAAAACTATCGCAAAAGGATGATCCTTTAAAAATGACAGATTACACTATCGGGCTTGAAAAGCATGAAGAAACAATGAAAAATAGAGCTATCAGAGGCTTGAACAATGATGCACATGAGCCGTCAGATCTGGCCGATCAACGGTCCAGATCTAATCGGCATATCATAATCGGTGGTGGCAAGTGGAGGTTATCGAAGGCGGTCATATGACAGTTGCGATAGCGATCAACAAGAGTCAACGAGGACTGTCGATCAAGCGCACAGATCAATGGCCCATGTTAACTCACGATATTGCATCAACAAAATACAAAGGATTGCTTACCGACGGCCCAGGGACTATGAGATGTGCGATTGTGATATATCACATCGCATTATCACATCTAAGCAATATAATGGAGCGGGGTCGATACACTTGCGACTTGCGATAGCTAGACCCGACGGGGGCTATGAATGAAATTTAATATATTTTGAGTTCTAGAAACTGGGTTTTTCCTATGTATTTTTCATTTTCGTTAAATAAATGAAATATAATGGAAACGCACCCAATGCAATATGGTCGGACCCAAAAGGGATTATGAATGCAATATTATAATATTTGAAGTCCGTGACAAAGCCAATCATCAAGATTTCGGTGTTTTAATGTATTTCACAAATACAAAGGAAACCATGGAACAAGGGCACTAGTGATTTGCGATAACGATATAAGGGCGGACCCAATGGATTATATGGGAGATTCGATGTGATTTCAAGTCCATAGGAAGCATTTTACAACGTCTTATGTGTATTTCTCTGTGTAAACAAAGAATATTATATCTTGGGATTTCAATGCGCCGCAGGTCCCTTCCGTTGCGACACAGGTGGCCACCTTCCCTGAAAACGTTAACAAATGATTACTTAACGCTCAAAGGGGATTTGAGCAGACAGAGGCTGAAAGCCAGAGAGCCCAAAAGGGAAAACAAATAGACAAGCACCAATTGGCTTAAAAGGCCATTGAATGACAGAAACAGCAGCAAGAGAGCTGAGACAGAGAGGAAAACAGAGACAGAGAGTCAGTGAGGAGAGTCTGTGTACTTAGAAAAACTTGGGGGATCCAAGTAAAGCCTTGTTGTTTTGTATCTGTTGTGTGAGACTCAAATTGAGCTACATTTTGTAAAACACTGCTCTTGAAAGACATAATATAGAGGTCACCACTGAAGGCTGGACCAGGAGACATAGCCCAGGAGTTTTGGGTGAACTCCTTGATTACTTTGCAGTGTTATGTGTTATGTCTATTATGTTTCTCTAACTGCTTATTGTCTATATTATTCGCAATCTTATAGATCCGTTGCATGAAGTGATATAGGCAAATCCATGCACATGAGTCTGTAATACCTTAATATTAGTCTAAAGAAATTGAACTATTTCATTCGATTTGGTGCTTATATTGTTGAATATGTGTTGTATTTTCTTTAATGATCATTGTGTCTATGTGAACTAATTTTCTAGATATCAAACAAACCTTTCCTTGCTCTTGTGTGCTTCTACTATGATAGTACTATTACTTTCCTTCTAGAGACTCACTCTTTACTCCCCTCTCGTGAAAGTATCCTTTTACACATTTCAATTGGTGTTTCATAGTGTCAACTTACTGGTTGATTTAAAAGGTTATGTGCATACTCTCTTATGTTATTCATTGCATCTACGGAAATCCTTAGAGTTATGGTGGCTAGGTCGATACTTCGGATGGGGCTCCCACTCCAAACGATGTGAGGTATAATTGGGACTTCACATTGGGGAGACTCCCCTAGTTGATAGATTTCTGACACCGTCGGCACATCCTTTTTTTCATATTCTACACATAGAGACCTTTCTAATGGTGTAAGAAGCACATCAATCAAAGTCTGTATGCAAATTTTTTTCCACTCGAAAGCTAACATTTTTGTTTTCACCACCATAATTGGAGAGAATGCCATACTAGCCCTCATTATTCATAGAAATGGAGCTAGCCATGTGATTATGATGAAGAAGAATCTAAAATAGTCTATATTATAACTCTAGTTAGGAGTTGAGTTGGTTATACCTAACCACTAGTAAGCTATCAAGATGTGTTATAACTAGGTCACTAGGAGGAAAAGAGGTTCCATTATTTTTGAGTGCATTTGTTTCATAGATGAGAAAAAAAATCGAGTGGGATAGGTGATAAAGTGCACAAAGATGATTTATGCATTGTTGTAGCCTACCGACCACAAACCTTACTTCTTTGTATTCGCAACCATTTTCTATCTAGAGAAAGAAAGTAGAGTGACCTCATCTTCTAGCTTGGTTTTCACCCGAAATGGTTCCCCATGTCATTTCTTGTGTCAAATCATGGTTTGTGAGTTTTTATTTCATTTTTATCTATTTTTCACATAATTTTAATTTACATGCATACACAAATAATAGTAATTTACAAATCTAGAAACCTAGAGAGAAATTAAACCCTAATAGTGTATGTTGGGTGCGGGATCCCCCAAGGGCAATTTTGGGGCTTACTGCCCAGATTTTTTTCCAAGTTTTCTAATTCCAATGTAAAGACTCCACATTTTATGGTCGCAGAGCGCGTAGTTATTAAAGATTCATAGGGTTGTGCGGCCTTATTTTTATAATGTAATGTCAGTTGTAGAATATCTACCCATGGTTCGCAGACCATGGGATTATATAAATAGAGCGAAACTCTAAGTAGTTAAGGCATCACAGAATGTCTAAGGAATGAAGATGCATGAGAAATAATTCTGTAGTGTAAAGTCTAGTTTTGGGTCGTAGAGTAGCAAGAGGCTCTGTAGCTGAGTGTGCAGAGGTCTAGCAGTCTGCAGCTGAGTGCACGAACCCCTGCAGCTGAGTGTGCATGGCGAGTCAAGCTGTAACCATATGAAGTATTAATAAAGAGAAGTTTCTATCAATTATGTGTATTTATTTCCTGTTTATGCATCTTTTATATTGGGTATGAATTTCACCTCTAATTCTTATATGATGTGTGAATGCGTATAATTGTATTGGCTAAGTGAACACAAGTAAGAATATTTGTTTACGCGAAGATAATTAAGATATGTTGATAAGATAACTAAGATACTTAGTCTAAGTCAGGAATTAGTGCAGTTCGTTGCCTTAGCAGTGCGAAAGGACTCCAGCCCCTACTTAGGGCTGCGCAAAAGCTGATTGTAACTTATTGCGAAGGTTCTTAAGGTTAGAACAAAGCGCGAAGGGACCTACGTGAAGGCAGGTCTAGTTGGAATAAAACGACATCACATCCATCTCAAAAGTGTGGAAACTTGGTTCCAGCATTCCCCCATATTGATTCAGGTGAGACTTCAGTCCGCGCTCCGTGGGCTGATGCCAAAAGGGCCAGTAGTGTAGGGATTTGTTTGGCTACATAACTCTGAACCTAGGTCAAGCCCCCATAAACCAACAAATGGTTTCATTGCTAGGACTAGAATCTGCATGAGAGATGTGTGATGTCGTATCATTGGAATCCAACTAAGAAAGAAATCAAAGGCTGGTTTGACAGAAGAATTCACGAGTTCGTGGCGCAGGAGAACAGAAACCCGCGACTGTCAAAAGAAGAGTGGTTAGAAAGCTACTTGTATACAGAGATCCATGAAATTTTCTTCGCATCCTTCCCTACTAAGCTATATGAGTGGATCATGAAGCTAATAGACAGCCAAGGAAGGTGGAAACTTGACGGACCTATTGTGTGGACCCTAGAGCTAGTGCGAAGGTTGGAAGCATCGGAGGATGAGATCGTGCGCGTCGTTGATCATTGTCTCGATCATATTATAGGAGGATTTGTTACTAAGTTCGCGGTCGACACCTTAATTATCTATAGCGAGGCAGAGCAACACTTTCTCAAAGGACCGCGAGGTAAGTACGTAAAGTTTTTGAATACTTGGATTAAAATGCTATTATGTGAAAAGCGGGTTATGCAGTTACCTTGATGTTCGAAACTACACAAAGCATAAATGTTTACAAGAACAAAGGAAATAAGGGTCCAGAAAGTAGCTCCTTAATCTCACCTCCGTGAGGGGATGAGGAAGAGCTCGCGAAGGTCTCTCTGCAAAATGATATTCATCTGATAAGACACAGAATTCTGTGAATTCCACCTCCACCCACACCACCACTGCGATTCAGTATGGCAACCATAGTGAAGTTGCTTGTGTTCAAAGGTTTGGGAAATGAGGATCCAGACCAATTCTGGTTCGTTGTAAGGATTGTATGGGAAGCACAAGGTGTTATAGATGATCATATAAAGAAAGTGACACTGGTTAGCAACCTACAGGATTGTGCGCTAACCTGGTATATTAAGTACTCCAACGATAACTTGAATGCAAGAGTCGTCGATATCCAAACAGCTCTAAATAGGGAATTTAGCAGGCCAACGTCTGAAGCACAGTTGATTGTCGGATTCAAAGAGATTATGATGCTACCAGGCGAGACTCCTTGGGAGATGGATTAGAGGCTGAAATGTACGATTCGTGAAGCCAATATGAATTTGAAAGATGGAAAGCATCACGAGTGGTTTGTAGCTTCGCTACTACCACATTTAAGAAGTGCGTTATCATAGCAGAAGATAACAACTCAGGCAGAGGCTTTGGAGATTGCCATGCAGCTTCATGAGACCTCGATGCAGGATCCTAACCTAGTAGTTCAACAAATCCATGTGTAGCTGAAGAATTTGTGCCTTGAGATGCAGAGTCTGAAATAGGACAGGACGGTTCAACCAGAGGTGTGCAAAGAAGTATGGTGCCTGAAATGCAAGAGTTAGGGTCATGACAAAGACCACTGCCCGTTTTTTACAAATTACCTCACAGGAGGAGGACCAATGCCTTTAAGGCCAGAAGTCCAAGTAGGACCTAGCGCGACGCCTGCTTTGTGGTACACTATCTGTCAAATGGCAGGAAAACATGCCACAAACAACTGCCACCTGTTACAAAAGTATACTCAAAATTCGCAACAGTTGTTCTACAACTTTTGTAGGTCGATGGGACACAATGAGCATACTTGCAGAATCTATGAGTTGATGATGGATAGAACACCCACCTATAGGGTTCAGGCTGAAATGTGGCCCCTTGACCACAATGCAAGAATGGCACGAACATAAGTGTAGGGATGTGGACAAGGCCGAGGTCGAGGACGACCTAGTAGAGGTCGTGGAAAGTTGATTTGTTACAATTACGGAGGGCTAGGACACTATGCCTGCGATTGCATGAATCCAACGTGCCCGTCATAAAAGTATTATACATTGTTTGACCATGAGACAAAAGATTGTCCTACATTGATAGCTAGGATACGCGACAAAGGATCACTACCGCCTCCCCCGACTCAGAACCTGCAGATGATGAGGTCTGAGCTGTGCGAGGAAGACCTAAATGTAAACATTGTGCTCCAAAGTGGAATCGCGACGAGAGATAACAAAAGAAAACAACCGGAAGATAGTACATGGGTTCACAAAGCCCCGACAAAAGAAGCTGACTTTGACTTGGAGTGCGCCTGAGAAACCTTCATGGAAGCTAAGAAGAGCTTCGCTGATGCCTCCACTTCAGGAAGCAGAGATAAACCAAAGCCGGAAATGGACCCATCCATGCTAACAACTTTCCTCGAAACCTGTATGAAGTTACTGCATGACAGTAAGGCTATAAGATGGTTATAGGAACTCATCAACAGATGTGCTAGGACTATGCCAGGAGAACCGCGCGTAGTCTGAAAGATTGGAAAGCATAAGACAAGGACAGGTCGTGAAATGAGGCTTACCGTGTAGATCGGAGAATATGAGATGGATCAAGTCATTCTGGATTCACAATCAGATGCGAATGTTCTGCCAAAGTAGACATGGGATAAAATGGGGAGACCTATGCTACAATGGTCTCCAATTCAGCTAAGGATGGCAAACCAGCAAAAAATAATACCCATGGGGAAATTGCAGGGAATAACTGTGGATATTGAGGGAGAGAGTGCGCTGGTAGACTTCGAAGTGATAGAGATTGTTGACAACAACAATCCCTACCCCGTGCTCTTAGGAATTGATTGGGCTACTGATATGAACAAGATAATTAATCTGAAGAAGTGCAAAATTATCTTTGAGAAGAAATTACTGTGCGTAATTGTACCCCTGGGCCCTGCTGAAGGATCACGCTATACGGAACTAGTTAGCAAACTATGCGAGCGATGATGATTTGGACTGTATATATAAGATAACAGCATCATACCAAGACTAGGTAAATCCCACCACAAATGGGCGGATTACATGGGAGCGGAAGAGCTCCTGCACTTCGGATTCTGACAAAGAAATAGAACGATGGCAGAATCAATTACATGAAGTAACGATGCTGAATTGTAATATGATGACCGTGTCGATGTGCTATGTGTCGATAGAAGTAAGAGATGTGCCTAGTTATGATGGTCTAAATGAGCTAAATACCTTCTTGGACGCATTTGAAAGGGAGGTGTCGGAAAAGCAATGCTTCCGGGCCTTGGACTGGGTACTGCGTGCTATGCCTGCAAGATGGTGGGGTACGCACAAAGGGAGTTTTGAATATTAGCGCGAATGTAGGAGAATGATGCGAGTATGATTTGGGAAGCCTAAGTTGCGACTGAAAGTCAAGTGTGATGAACAGGATGACCCACGCACGCATCTGGCCAAATGAATGAAGCCATATGGAGAAGAGCCCCAACGTGCGCAGATACACATGTACACCATGCTAAAATACATGGTGAATAAGCATGTGTTGGGGGGGAAAACTTGCAAATGGCTCTTCATGTTGGGAAGATATTATGAAAGAACAGAACCCACGCAGAAGCATTCAACAAAGTACTGGAAACCGCGCTGACCAAGGTATGTAATGCATAGCAAAGAGATTGGGACCTATGCGTACCTGCAGCGTTATGGGCTTACAAAACGACATGCAAGAAACTAATGGGACAGACATCTTTTAGGTTTGTCTATGGAGTGGAAGCCGTAATACCTATGGAATATGTCGTACCTAATCTGCACATACCAACGCTCACCAATATGACAGATCGCGAAGCCCTGGAGGAGAGGCTCTCGTAGTTGGATAAGCTCAAAGAAGAATGATTTTTGGATCGATTTCACCAGCAGGTCCAAAAGGAATGCGAAAAGGCATGGCACAATCGACATATTAAGCTGTGCACCTTTAAGGTGAATGATTTGGTACTATTGTATGATAGTAAGTTTGATAAATCTCCAGGTGTTGTAGGGAAAAGTATCCGATTCGGATGACCCTATCCCACTCTAAGGGTGATAGTACCTCAGCAACAACTGTAAAGAAAACTACTTAAGGTTTACTTCTTTACGAAAGCAAGAGAGAATGAAGAAATGCACTAACTGTTGCCTTGCGCTTAATGTCGAATCCAAACTCTTCTCTTCGCTGCTTGCTCCCAGCTCCTTACTCTTTTGCTGGCCCAGCTACAATGAGATCCTGCAAAATAACAAAGAAGGAAACTACAAGAAGCATGCAATCATAACTGATTCAAGGATTAGCATAAATCAAATATACAATTATCACAATACATCATTGAAACAAGTGCATATAGAAGAACCTCAATAGCTTTTATTAATGGAAGAAGTAAAGTTCTGAGAAGGTTACAACCATTGAAGGCCCCAATCCAGCAACACCTCCCAGCAGAAAGAATTTCTCCTCTTCACCTCCTTCAAGCAATCACCTAATAGCTCTATAGTGAAACCAACAGCATATCATTACTTTGCACAAAATTCCCGCCCCCTGAGCTCATAGGAGAGAGCTCAGTATATAGATGAATTGAGAAAGGATGAGTCAGCTTGCAACTGATGTGTAGCTGCCTTGTGTCCTCCCTCTCTTCAGTTGATCTTCAGTTCTTGAGTCCACTTGGAGAACCTTGCTTCCACTTGGAGAAACAGAGCCTCTGACTCATCACAAGGCGAAATCCTTGATCCAAGTGTCATTTTTGGAAGATTCCAGAGCAATGACTCAGTGTGCCACTTGTCCCATCTCGCTCAGCGCAGGTGGCCTTTGTTCTACCTGCTTTGCAACGCAGGTACACCATGGAGGAGTTGAGTTTCAGCGCAGAAGCCTAGTGGAGCACCTGCTTTGATTTCAGGATTGCTTGTTTTTGAGTGTTTTCAGGTGGAGAACTGATCTCTGAGCTGTTGGTTTGCTGACCTTGTTCCTCTAGGGGTAGGAACATCATGTTTAGGGACTTTGGATCCCTTGGATTATTGATAATTCATGCCTGATGCTGTAAGGCACAAAATTGTCTATAACAGATGCCCCCTAAAGTATGAGGTCGTTTATCGGGTGAAATGCTTTATTAGGAGGATCCGAAGTTCATTCAATCTGCTGAGAAGTGTCCTGTAATAAGATACAATACAATACATTATTTTTCATTCTTTTTCATGATCTAGCTGAGGTGGGCATTCCCATGCTCAGCTTTATAAATTCATTTTGGTACATAGCACAGACGATCGTCTGATGATAGACTGATAATTCTCTGCTGAAATTATCATCCTTTGAGAAGGATGATCATCTGCTGCAATGATGTACATATCAAATGTCTTTATATCCTGAATATATATCGTAGCCCGGATGGATGAAACTAGATCCGGGGTCTTCAATCTCTTTCGATCTTCACTCGATGTACAAGTCGATCCATGTGAGAATTTCTTGAAGTCGAACATGGAAAGACATCGCTTGATTACCGGTCAATGATGTAAACCGTTAACAAGCACGAGAGGAATCACCGATAAGGATGATGACCCTCAAGGTACGGCAATACAATTCACATGGTGGGAATAAAGGACTTGGTGTCGATCACCATGCAAAATCTTCTGGTCGAAGGTCATTGATGTATACCTGTCGCCGGAAGTGAGAAACTTGCCATTGAGGCATGCAAGCTTCAAAGTACTGAAGGGGGTGTTCCTGGATCAACTCCTTGGATAATGAGTTGATGTCGACAAGGAGCGATTCGTCAAAGGAGGGCCTTAATGAATCCCACATCAGTGACACGGAACGGAGCTAGTGATTGTGATGAGGTGAAAACAAACTGTGATGTATGATTCAGGGTGGCGGTCATGAAATGGATGAAGGACAATGTATGGCAGTGGATGGGACACGGTTGACTCTTTGCAGAACAACATCTCTTGAACATATAACGACACTGATGTGATGGATTGGTAGCATTACCCCAAATGTGGATGGTGTGGCGAGGACCGTGGTGATGAGACCGGTGAATGAAACAACCCAACCCGATGTGATACGGAGGACAAAGTGTCATGTTCAAGAGCGACTTGCTACCATTAAAGCTGTGGGGTTCTCCCAATTTTTCCCCAGTCATTGCTGACCAGTACCTCTTTATTTTTATCAAGCTTGAGGAGGATAACATATGCTTGTTCTATAACCTGCCCTTCGGGCAAGCCCATCACTATGTTTTAACGAGCCTAGCGATAGGGAAACTCGTTCTCGTCTAAAGACAAGTTTGTCGCTATTTAATGAATTTAATGAGTCTAACGACAAGGATAACTCGGTCCTTTTCATTTTTAGAGAGTCTGAAAAGGTACATAAAGTCAACTCTAGAATTCCTTTTTCGTCATCTAATCCCTTAAGTCTGAAAAAGTATAAAACAATACAGAAGGGATGAATTTTCGATTGCTTTAACGAGCCGAACAAAACAAGCGCTCGATCTTTTTGTGCAATAATCCCTCAGGTCCAAAAAGATTAAAATCTAGAGGAGGGATAGCTCTTTCGGTCGTTTAACGAGCTGGAAGGCCAAAACTCGGCAAACTTTTCATATTTTACGAGTCAAGAGAAAAGAGCTCAAAGAAGACTCGTCTTTTGAGGAACGAGTGATAAACAGGGATAGCAGCAGATTCCAGGTACAGGTTGGAATTTTCCAATCACGGCAGTGTCACAAGGATGGCTAAGTGAAATCACTCTTCGCAGCTGTTCCTCAAAATGGGTAAACAAACATATGGAGATGAACGATTGGCCAAATGAACGGATGGAGGTGAGACTGCAAGAACACGACCAAGGGCTTTAATATGGCTGTCAAAGGTTACATTTACCAAGGTTATTTACCGGTTCATTTTTTCTGGGTGAGCTTGAACTCTAGGGGAAGATTGCTCACAACTTATGTTTATTTTTTAACGAGCATGAACTATGTGCTAAAACTGCTCGGATCTTGCGTTTATTTTTTAACGAGCATGAACTGTGTGCTAAAACTGCTCGATTATATGGTTTACTTTTGATTTTTTACCATAACTAGCTTCTCTTTTTCACTGATAGCACTGCATTTTCAAATTGCTGCAACAAACTAGTTAGAAATGGGTAATATTTACTTGAAAATGAGATTAACACATTAATATTTACCTTGAATTATGTAAGAAAGCAAATAAAAAGGGTTTTTACCTCTCACTTTACCATTTCATTTGCATTTGCTTGTTGGAGCTTCGGAGGAGCCTCTTTCCCCTTGATTTTCATCAGCTGATTCCGGGAGATTCTGCGGACGATTTTCGGCGCCGTTTGGACCAGGTAGGAGCTAAACCTTAGCTCTTCATTTTCATGGTTTCATTTTCCTGTTTTATGCCTGTTTTGCTGTTCTATTGAGCCTCTGGGGTTTTGCCAGGGCGCCCTCTGATCAACGCAGGTCCCCCATTCGAAAACTGCGTTGGGATCCAAGCTGTTTGAAGGCAGCTTGTCCCCCAACGCAGGTAGTACACTGGGCACCTGTGTTGGGGCATAAAAAACAACAATTTTTTACAGATTTTGATGAAATTTTTGCCATTTTTTCATCAATTTCAGGAGCTGACTCATTCTCTTGTTTGTTTTGCAGGGATTCTTGATCAAGATGGCCCTCACATGGCGAGAACGAGAACATGAAGAAGAAGATATGATTGCCCTTCATGATCCTGTTACGGTGGGCGCGCTACGAGACTGTGGTATGCTGAAGTTTTTCCGTATCTCAAGCATGAGAGCACAGATTTCACTACTGCAGTATATGCTTGATGCTTGGGATCCTGTTAACCAAGTATTCCAGATCAGGAACAAACCTATTCCATTGACCGTGACAGATATTTATTTCTTGACTGGCTTGTCAAGGCGGGGTGCCCCCATTTCTTTATCAGGTACAGTTCGGGGGAATGATTCCGTGAGAGATTATGTCCGCCAGTACTGCAGGGAGGGGTCCCAGCCGAGCAGAGGCGGCAAGGTGGTTATCCGTGATGTTACTAGCAGGCCTCTCAGGTCCATTCTGTATACTCTTGGTAGGATGGCTGGTAGCGCATCTTTACATGTTGCCAACAGGTCTCATATGCAGCACGCCTTGGAATGTCTCCAACCGAAGATCTTCAACTGGAGTGATGCAGTGCTTACTCAAATGAAAATTCAACTGAACAAGGTGAAGGACGGGAAGCTGAAGAACTTTGGTTTTGGTTCGATTCTGACTGCCTTCGCCTTGGAGAAGATCCCTCTGATGCAACCTCAGTACATTGATCTCGGAGTGCCTTCTCCTACCGAGCCACGTATGCAGCGATGGGTCGATCACATGTCCAGACATGCAGGTCAATCCCAGATTTCTTTCAATGCCGCTTTCTTCAGGTGGTTCGATCGCCAGGAGATGGCTTTTTCCGAGTACCCATATGTTGGTATGGATTTCCGGGGTGATCCGGATATGGTACTGCCAGACGGTGCTCAGTGGGATGCTACTGGTAAGAACTTCAACCATATTACTGTTCATTGTTTTCATTTATAATGTTCTTGTGCTTTATTCTATCAAGACTTTAATTGAACTCATGTGTGCTTGTAGATGTCGGTCCTGTTCGTCCGGCAGTTTGTCTGAGACCACCTGTTGCTGCTCCAGCAGAGGAACCTGCTCGGAGAGTTATTATCCGTGATCTTAGCGATACTGAGACCCTTACAGCTGTGCAGGGGCAGGTTGAGAACCTTACCCGTGGTCTTCCGGATGTACAGATTGACGAGTTACCTTTACCGATGCAGCAACATACTATCGGTGTACCTAGACGATGGACTCGTCTTCTGCGCATGGTAGCAAAGACTGTGGCTTACTATCAGGAGCATCACTAGGCTAGGGTGCCCCCTAGCATTTTTGAGTTTTTAGGTCACATGACCAATTTTTGTCTCGGTTACAGGACATTATGTATGAACTTTATGAACAGCTTATATATATTTTGATTTTCGAGTCTCATTCTGGTTGATTTGGATGATTCATATGTACACTTTTTATGATGTGTCTTTTTTATAAATGTTGCAAATGTCTATCTAACACATAGTTTGCCAATGAGTCAGTTAATGTGTTTAGATTTCTCGAAATATGTTGATATTGAATTGAATCAAATCGTCTTTCCAAGATCTTTACCCTTAGGAACATGCGATAAATAGCTGGATTACGAACAGAATATATACCATTGAGTTGTAGTACTACGAGCTGTGAGTCTAGCCTGACAATTAGTCGGCGTATGCCTCGTGTGACGGCGTCAGAGAGTAGTTCTATCAACGCGCTATACTCAGCGATGTTATTCGTTGATTGCCCAATACATACACCTCTGAAACTTACTAACTCGCCACTTGGATAAAAAATGGCCCATGCTGCGGAGGATAGGTTCCGCGAACTACGACTCGCTCCGTCGGCATATCCAACACATGTCTCCATAAGGTTTGACATCTGCAACGAACGAAAAAAGGGGAATCACTCAACCAGAACAAGAACTTTGGCGAAAACAAAATACAACAAAAGCATGCAGGTTACTATTTAAGCATAGTAACGCTTGAGGTACAGCCCGTTCCGGGGCTGCGCCAGTGGAATTCCGTCGTAATCTATTAACTCATAGGCTCCTTTTGCTAACACTCTTTTAACAATATAGGGGCCCATCCATAAGGAATTGAATTTACCTGCTCCTAATTTATCGGATTCTTGGTCATAAAGCAAGACCAAATCACCTTCTGAGAAGACACGGGGTTTGACATTTTTGTCGAACTCAGCCTTGACTCGTTTCTTATGGGCTTCGTTAGCCAAAGCGGCATCACGACGGGTTTCATCCAAGTGGATTAATTCCAAGAAATGAGCCTCTTCTTCCGAAGTTCCGGGGAGGAGATCAATTGCGAGTTTAAGCGACGAAATTTCACACTCGATCGGTAAGACTGCTTCTAGACCGTACACCAATTGGAAAGGTGTGAATCCGGTTGCGTTTCTTACCGAGGTTCGGTAGGCCCACAAGGCCGCATACAGGATTAGGTGCCATCTTCTTTTATGAACCCCGATCATCCTTTGCAACATACGCTTCAGGACTTTGTTGATTGCTTCAACTTGTCCATTGGCTTGTGGATAATACGGAGTAGAGCTGTCGTGAGATAGCCCTAATTTGGCAGCTAATTCGACCATCATGTGATTGTGGAAATGCGATCCATGATCTGTAACTATAGCCTGGGGTACGCCGAACCTGGCGACTACATGATTGAAAAAGAATAGGGCAGTTGTTTCACCGGTATTGTCCAATGTAGGCATCGCCTCGGCCCACTTGGTAAAATAGTCTACTGCGACTATAATATGCCCATGCCCCCCGGTCGAGGTGGGGTTACATTGCATGAAATTGATGCCCCATTTGGCGAAAGGCCCAACTGCAACTATTGGTTGCAGGGGTGCGGGCGGTCTTCTGGTTTTGCTATCAAAGATTTGGCAGGAATGGCAACTTCAGACTGCGATTATGCAATCTTTGAACATTGTTGGCCAAAAATATCCTGCTCTTAATATCTTTTGGGCTGTAGCGAAACCTGATTGATGCCCCCCACACGCGCCTGAATGACACTCATTCAGGGCTTTTTCGGCTTCTTCATGGGTGAGACACCTCCTCAGAACGGTATCGATACCACGACGGTAAAGAGTATCACCGACGATCATGTAGTCTTTTGCTTGGTATCGTATACGTTTCTGTTCGGAGTGTGAAGTGTCTGGCCGAAACTTTTGGGTTTGGAGATAGATAATTATATCTCCATACCATTCATCGTTTGCAGATATCAGAAACAAAGTCTCGTCCACGATTGATTCCTTGGAGGTTTCATCATTGGACGACGAAGGGAGGTCGCATAATAATTCTGCGAATACTAGAGCTTTCTTTGACTTGGATTTCACAAATTCCAGATCAAACTCTTGAAGAATCGCTATCCATTTGGAATACTTGCCCCCCAGCAACTGTCGTGATAGTATATAAGTCATGGGGTTGCAATCTGACAGAATGGTAGTTTTCCTAAAGAGGATATAATGTCGAAATCTCTGTACCGCTTGAACAGCAGCAAGCGCTAGCTTTTCAACGTAAGAATATTTACTTTCTGTATCATTTAAGTTTTTACTTAAATAATATAGAGGATGTTCAACTCCATCGACTTCTTGAACTAAAACCATCGCAATGGTTGTATCTGCTGCAGCTAGATACAGGTTAAAATCCCTAAGATAATCTGGGGCATACATTAATGATGCTTTTACTAGAGATTCTTTCAAAGCGTCAAAGGAAGCTTGCGCAACCTGGTCCCAATCGAAGGGTACATATTTTTTCAAAAGACGTGTATAACCTTTAGCAAGTTCTGCGTAATTTGGAATGAACCTCCTCAGAAAGTTTGCTTTCCCTTGGAGTTTCTGAATCTGAAGCAAATTCGAAGGCGGAGGCAAATTGATGATTGCCTGAACCTTACAAGGGTCGAGACGAATCCCATCTTTAGAGACTACAAAGCCAAGTAAACGACCAGAACCGACGCAAAACACACACTTGTGTGGGTTGAGTCTTATCTTGTAGTGTCGGCAACGTAGAAATATCGCTCTTAAATGCTGCGGATGATCAGTCCGCTTTCGCGAATGAGCCGGAAGATCGTCGAGATATGGTTGAACAATGCTCTTGATGTCATGGAAGGCATAATTCATAGCCCTCTGAAAAGTCGCCCCTGCATTTTTCAAGCCAAAGGGTAATTTTCGATAAGCGAATGTTCCCCACGGACATATAAATGCAGTCTTTGACTGGTCCTGCGGGCGGATATTAATTTGATTATACCTGGAGAATCCGTCCATAAAGGAAAAGATTTCACATCCGGCGCATTCATCAATTATCTGGTCGATGAAGGGTGTAGGGTAGTTGTCCTTCTGACAAGCTTGATTTACATCTCTATAATCGACGCACACTCGTATTGTTCCTTGTTTTTTCATAACAGGAACAATATTCGATACCCAATCGGTTAGAGGAACCGGGTAGATGAATCCAGCATGGAGAAGTTTCTCAACTTCTACTTTAATGGCAGCGGCTTTCTTAGGGTGCACCTGTCGAAGCCGTTGTCTTACTGGTTTGACATCAGGATACATTTTAATTTCATGTTCAACGATACTCGAGTCGATGCCTGGCATTTCATCATACGACCAAGCAAAGACATCTCTAAATTCGCGAAAGAGAGTGTTATATATTTCCAGTTCTGAAGGGGAACAACCTTTGCCAACATGAAGATTCTCTACAATACCTGTTTTGGTCGAGATATTTATGGCTATAGTCTCTTCAATATTGGATAAGTTTCGCTCAGAATCCACCGTGTTTACAGTATTTGTTAGGAATTCAAAGACTGAAGGGTGGTAAAGATCTTTCTGAGTATCTTCTTCGTATTCCGGAAGAAGGGAACGATGGTGGTGATCATTCCATGGTGCCCCCTCAATCATCATTGATTGTAAGATTCCTTCGTCAGTCCCATGTACTTTTGACCAAGGATCTAATGGGGTACCATATTCTCTAGATCTATCTACCCAAACGCTCGAAGAGCGCTGATCGGGATTCGCCTCCCAGGCATGAAACATTGATTGCTACAATATTTCAATGGGGCTTGGTGGCAAAACCATTGCATGATCCATAGCGACTTTGCCTTCTGTGTCTTTCAAGGTGGATACCATATTGCATGTTGCTACAAATGGTACATTTCCTATACAACTAGGAGGTGGTAGCGCGAAAGTTCCCATCATAGTGGGATCTTTCAACAGACCTACTCCAATATCTTGAATCGACCGGTCGCTGCCATGGATCATGGGAACGCTTCCTGTAACTTGTGAACCATTAGGGAGGAAGTTTTGTTGATCGACGACCGTAATCCCTCCTTCAAAGGGGAATGCGATCTTCCTAAAATAAGTCGACACAACAGCTTGCATGGCATAAATCCATGGTCTTCCCAGGAGGATGTTATAGTCAAGATTGCCATCAATGACTTCAACATCTATTTCTATTGTTTTGCCCCCTAGTTCAACTTTCAGGTTACTAAGGATACCGTAAGGGGTATATATCCTTCCGTCGAATGCTTTTAATGTTGTCGATGATCGCGACAAGGTTGGAGATCCTAAAGTTTTCCAGCAACTCATCGACATAATACATGTCGATGCCCCCTCATCAATAATCGTTCTATGAACTGTTTTGTTGAGGGCTTTCACTTGGACAAGGAAAGCTAGTTGAGCTGGTAACTGAGGATCATACCCTTTGTGATCAAAGGATACCAGATTGGAATCTTTAGGATCCACCCCACCTATTGCTGATAACAATGCCTGCCTTTGGGATGGGCAATGTTGTAGTACCTCAAGAGTCGACATAGCAGATGGCGATTGCACCAAATCTTCCACTATGTTATAATGTTGTGCCGCTCTGGCACGAGGATTAAAGGTCGACTTGTGTACTACTCCCTTTGGCGGTTTTATCGTTAATTCATGCGTGATGGGGGGTACAACTTCTGCCGAAGTTGTTGTCGAACTTCTAGGTTGATCTTTACCTTTATCGTTCGACACCTGTGGATTCCCGTAATCTTTGTTCCTTGTCGAAATCAAAGCGTCATTTTGCTGTTTTGAAACCGACAACATAAGCACTTGAGATGGGGAAGCGTTTCCACTATCAACCAGATTCTGACCTGGGTTAGGAAAAGGATCACTTGACACAGCTGAGGTATGCGGACTCTTAAAGAACCTCTTTAGCTCAGCTTTGAATGGGCAATTCTTAGTGTTATGATCTTTGTCATCGCATATTTGACATGGATTCGGTTTCCTATTCCCAGGAGGGTTCGAAGAATTTTTCTTAGGGGATGACTCACCTTGTTTATTCTTCTTCCCTTTGTTTTGTTTCTTCTTGCTTCCTGGTTGATTGGTTTCTTTGCCTTTATCTGTCGATATGGCATTTACTTCCGAAGCAAGAATTTCCTCATGCGCATTTTGATTCGAATCCTTACGGGCCTTCTTTTGATTGGCCCTTTTTGGATTTGTGTTTGCCGTGCCAATCACGCCATCGCCGGCATGAGAGTCACTATTTGATTTAGGAGGAGGAGGGATTGAAAACTCTGGTCTAGGGGCATCTGGTATTTTGTCATAGAGCGTGCCGGACTGAGTATATACTAAGTCCAAATATTGCGCACGAGCAATAACCTGCTCTTCTGTTACGACTCCCCCCTTTGCCACATCTTCCGTTATGGCCGGAAGTAACGACTTTATAAACCACTCAGCTAAAAGCTGATCAGGAACGTATGTTTTAACCATTCTTCGTCGACGTCGCCACTCATGTATATGATCTGATATATGAGTGGCGGTTGTCTGCTTGAAGTTGGTTAATATCTCTGTTCCCGTTTCATACCTTATTGGTAATTGAAAGTGGGTTAAGAATGTCGTGGCAAGGGAGCTAAAATTGTCGAACGAAGCTCTTGGCAATTCTATATACCATTTCGCCACTGGACCTGTCAATGTCCTCTGAAAAAGGCGAAGCCTTATCAAATCATCATTTAAAGTGTTCGACGAACACCATAGATGAAATGTCATCACATGATTCGACGGGTCTTCGCCTGGATTTCCATTGAATTTAGGAATGTCGGATGGAAGTTTGTGCGGGATCACTGGCCACCATGGGGCATAAGCGATTGGATCATTGGTTAACCGATGTAAATCAGGCAACTCTAAAGTCGCCACGAACGGTAACTGTTGATTCAAGTTAGGGGAAGCGTAACCAGGGTACGATGGAATTGCCTGAACAGTTGGTCTTTGCATACCAGCATAATGGAGTTGATGTTGGTATGATTGATACGGTTGATGGACTTGACCACTATAAAGTGGTTGATTTTGGCCATTTTGGATATATGGTTGTCCAGTATTCGCAAAGATTTGCTGTTCAGAACCTTGGTACACTTGTTGGAATTGTGGCTGTTGGTATTGCACTATCCACGGTTGCGATACCATGGGTTGTTGTGCTATACTAACCATTGGACCAAGATGTGGGGTGATTGTACCCGATTGTACTTGTGTTGCCCCACCAGTAGGCGATTGTGGTTGGGTCGCAGGGTCAAGGGGCTGTTGTATGAGAACCTGAGAAATCTGAGGTTGACATACAATAGGCATCATTTGAACTTGCGACACGGTTACAATAGCTGGTGTAGTTGGGATGTTCGTCACAGGTACACACTGTTGCATAGAATATACAACTCTTGGTGGTTGGGATAGCATAGGTACCCAACTACTCGTTGCAATTCCACCATAACTTGAATAAGGTTGAGAACTCCCGTATGGGTACCCTCCCGGAGGGGGTAATGAAAGGGCGTACTGCCCCCCATACGGTGGTAATCCAGAACTCAAGGCAATTGATTGTCCTGGAGGACTGGATGGCCTAAATTGATTCCCAAAAGGGTCAATTTGTTGACTCTCACCATAAGAGTTACCAGACATTACTCCGGAACAAACAGGAACAGACCATACTGCCGAGATAGTCCCTTGGTGGACTCCTTCTAGCGACCGAGAGCTAGTTGGGACAGATGGTATGCCGGCGAACATTGTTGAATTTGCAGCAGGTAATTCTGCCGTCGCCGTGTCATTGGACACAGTCCTAGATGTCGACGGTTGTTCAGACATTTTGAGTCTATCCAATTGATTGCCTAGTGATTCTACAGGAACTTCCACTGGTGATGGACAAACTTCTGTTGTAGCAGGAAATAGAGTGACCCCTACTCCAAAATGAGTTGGAGTGGATACTTGCGGTTCCTCTATAATTTCCTCTATCACAATCATACAAGGTGGAAGTGGAAGACCGTCAGGTCCGTAAAAGATTTCCGGTGCCGAAGAAGGGGTTGTATCGACAGCGACAGATGTTTGAGGAACAAAACTCTCTGGACCGGTTACAGATGGAACTGGTTCAGTTATACAAGTATTTTCCCCCAGACTAGGATCAGTATTACTGTTCTTCTGTGGTGGTTGAACTTCTTCTATAGAGGCAGGGTTTCCGGAAATGTTTGGAGTAACCAGAATCTCAGATGTTGTTGGAACACTTGTTCTAACTTTTAAAGGAGATTTTGAACTGGTTCGACGAGCTCGCTTTGTCCGCACTGTTTTCGATTCCGGAGACAAAGACGGTTGACTCGCAAGCCTCCGAGAACGACGGATATTCAATTGACTTTCTTCCACGATTGCGGATTACTCGATCAACTAAAATATAAAGGGGAAAATTTGTGTTTCCGATTTGAATGAATTTTATTAGATGCTTTTAAACATAACTTTGCTTTTTCATGTTTTAAGAGTCGAGAAAAAGCTAAAGATGACTCTAGTCTCCTTCGATGTATTAATGAGCCCGAAGTGACAAATGCTCGATTGGACCTTTTCAGTTATAGAGTTTGAAAAAGGCCAAAAGAAACTTCTCTGGAGTTCTAGGCAGAGGGTGTGCCAAACTTTTCGCGAAACCACAGAATACGTTTTACGGTATGGGTGGTCGATCTTCGTGAATGCTGTGTTCACTGCATCGCGATCAGTAGGGCGGCCGACACGACTTCCTATGGATAAAGGCTTTGTTCCTATAGGGGTCTCCCAATATATACGCGACGGTACGTGGGAGCACAAGTCCGTATTAGTGCCACCGACTCTCAGGAGGAATCACCCACCTTCGTAGAGATCGACAGTCACTACGTTTAACGACGCCGGAACACGTCTCTAGCTTAGACCTCTATGTGTTTGCGTTATGTTTCAATGCGTCGTTAGGTTCATTCAGTATATTTTAAGTTGATCTTTTTTAAAGTTTGCCTTTCAAGGTTCACCACGAGATGTATATGAAAAATTCCTAAATGCAGCCTAAGATGAGAAGCAAGCTTTTTCAAATCTTTTTGACTGATGAAAATCTTAACTACTGAGGGAGAAGAAAGGCAAATCTTTTCACACAGTTCATACAGCACAAACTAATGCACTTTCTCCTAAATCATCATGAAAACTTTTTCAAATGCAAAATGCACAATGCATGTATTTTCTTTTCCCTTTCTTAATGTTGATGTATTACAAAAAGAAAGTTGTTATATAACTTTGATTTCGATTTCAAGCGAAAGTAAACAAGCTAGTCCAAAATCAAAAGACACCTTAAGATTTACTTGTTTAAACACTGGAAATGCATGAAATCAAACCATAATGACGAAAGTAAAAAGGCTAATCAGCTATGGACAGCAAACAAGCTAACTCTTTAGACCAGCAAAATGACTAACACAGGTTCAGATCTAAGAGGCCAAGGCAAGACTAGTTAACTTTCGTTATGGGAAATTGTAAATGATGTAAGAAATACAAAAGAACAAGTACAATTTCATTATATAACAGAGGCGGAATGATGGCAAGTAAGGTTGGTTTCAGAACAGGTACAAGACTCGTAACTGGCTGCAAAAATCTATAGTGAAAACAGGCAAGAAAAAGGGAGGAAACCCCAAATGCACAAGGCAAAAATGGGCCAACGCAGGTGCTGCACAGCCAGTCTGGCTCTCAGCGCAGGTAGCCCCTTCGGGACCTGCGTTGCAAAGCAGGTAGCCTGTGTACTACCTGCTTTGGAAAACGAAAGTTGTGTTTTCTCAGTTTCCGGGTCACAATTTTCTCAAAAATTCACAGTTTTTGCTCAAATCAGAAGCTATCAGTCAAGCACACACTAAGGGATGATAAGGAAGATGAAAAGCTATCACTAAGAGCTTACAAGGATCCTTGTAGATCAGCTCTTCAAATCATGAACATGCTCAGAAATGAGCTAGAGTAGCTGTCCTCTACTTCGCTTTTGATATAGTCAAAAGCTTTTCGATTTGGTACTCTTTTGTTCAGGAAATGAATAGCAGAATACTACAGACAATCAAACAGATACGATCCCCAGCGGAGTCGCCAGTTTGTTGTAGGGAAAAGTATCCAATTCGGATGACCCTATCCCACTCTAAGGGTGATAGTACCTCAGCAACAACTGTAAAGAAAACTACTTAAGGTTTACTTCTTTACGAAAGCAAGAGAGAATGAAGAAATGCACTAACCGTTGCCTTGCGCTTAATGTCGAATCCAAACTCTTCTCTTCGCTGCTTGCTCCCAGCTCCTTGCTCTTTTGCTGGCCCAGCTACAATGAGATCCTGCAAAATAACAAAGAAGGAAACTACAAGAAGCATGCAATCATAACTGATTCAAGGATTAGCATAAATCAAATATACAATTATCACAATACATCATTGAAACAAGTGCATATAGAAGAACCTCAATAGCTTTTATTAATGGAAGAAGTAAAGTTCTGAGAAGGTTACAACCATTGAAGGCCCCAATCCAGCAACACCTCCCAGCAGAAAGAATTTCTCCTCTTCACCTCCTTCAAGCAATCACCCAATAGCTCTATAGTGAAACCAACAGCATATCATTACTTTGCACAAAATTCCCGCCCCCTGAGCTCATAGGAGAGAGCTCAATATATAGATGAATTGAGAAAGGATGAGTCAGCTTGCAACTGATGTGTAGCTGCCTTGTGTCCTCCCTCTCTTCAGTTGATCTTCAGTTCTTGAGTCCACTTGGAGAACCTTGCTTCCACTTGGAGAAACAGAGCCTCTGACTCATCACAAGGCGAAATCCCTGATCCAAGTGTCATTTTTGGAAGATTCCAGAGCAATGACTCAGTGTTCCACTTGTCCCATCTCGCTCAGCGCAGGTGGCCTTTGTTCTACCTGCTTTGCAACGCAGGTACACCATGGAGGAGTTGAGTTTCAGCGCAGAAGCCTAGTGGAGCACCTGCTTTGATTTCAGGATTACTTGTTTTTGAGTGTTTTCAGGTGGAGAACTGATCTCTGAGCTGTTGGTTTGCTGACCTTGTTCCTCTAGGGGTAGGAACATCATGTTTAGGGACTTTGGATCCCTTGGATTATTGATAATTCATGCCTGATGCTGTAAGGCACAAAATTGTCTATAACACCAGGGAAGCTCAAAATGCATTGGCAGGGACCATATGTTATTAAGGAGGTTACAGATGGTGGCACGGTATAGTTGGTAAAGTTAAATGGGGAACTCTTCCCAGGAAAAGTGAATGGCAGTCGTCTGAAGACATACACAGGTGGCCCAGCCATCTGACTAGCCGACAGAAGCATAGTCTTAGCGCTCCAGGCAGCTACAAGGAGGCACGGAACTATAAACTACTTTGCCCAGGAACTGTGTGATGTGAGTATTGTGCTGAGTAGCGAAATATCACAGGATCCGCAACAGTGCAAGGACAGTTGTGCTGTCGTGCGGGTCAGCCGGAAAGTGACCATTAAAGTCACTATTCACGATGTGATGCTTTGTTTGAGCCCAATTGGAGCGGGCATCAGGAATTTAAGGTGGAATTTATGGGCTAGATTCTTGAAAATATGTCACCAATCTAGCATTAATGGACCAAATGTGGGGGGAATAGTCAAATTCAAATTCAAAAGGCGCTATAAATTACAAATGGTTGTCCAACAAACAAAACTTGGCAATTTGAGAACTAAGTTGTTATGTGCTCAGATATTCATGAACCGAGACTTATTTGATATTCTGAAAGCAAATTCGTTGCTTGAGCAATTACCAGAGACACTAAGAGAACCGTGGAATCGCATGGCAGCACCCGAAGAAGTCATGGATACCGGAGCAATGACAGCCGAGGAAGCCACGTAATTAAGTGCATAAGTAGAAGCCCTAGAGAGCGTCAGAATAATAGGCTAAGGTCCCTAAATCACCGTGCACACCGTGACCTAAGAAGGATAAGCAGGCCATGGTACCAGTGCGCGTCTCGCCCCAAAATCGACTCAGGACCAAGCTTACAATGGAGGAAAAAGGGAAGGCCATTAATTTGGAGGCCGATGAGGAGGAAGAGTTTAAAGAAATCTTAGTGGAGGAGGAGGATGTAGAGATGGAAGTTGAAATGTAGGGTGCGGACCCTCTCACGAGGCTACCTGCATATGTTCCTCTGTGGAAGGGTAAAGCCAAGGTACCCAAGGATATAGATGATAGCAAGAGCTCTTTGCAAACTCCACTTCTCCCAAATTATATTATTTTTGAAGGAGCGTACTTGGGACAGGTCCCCATGTTAAAATTTGAAGATTGGGACCTCGTGGACCATGAGAAGTTCCCGCATTTAGCGATCACACAACTAATGTGCTAGAAGACAGATGAGTTGGCTAGAATAATAGAGTTGGATTTGAACAAATGGCTGAGAGGTGTAGAGAAAGAAGGGTTGCTAAGCCTGCTCTAGGTGTCGCATTACCATCGTGCCCCCGTGACTATTTTCGTCATCAAGAAGCCGCTCTGCTTGGTGCATGATGGGTGCTTGTGGCTGGAGGAGCCCATCCCCATCACAGATCATCTAATTCACCGAATCGCACAGCTACCTTGCACAGGGGAGGACCCATAAAAAATTTCAGAGGGGAAAAGTGATGACTTGGCCATCGCGAAGGCTATGAAAAATAAATTTAAGTTGGAGAAGAAGAAGTGAGGGTATGCCATCTCCAGCATCAATAACCCTGTTGTCAAGGTCGCAACATATATATTGGCAAGAAAAGTGATGCAGAAGTGCTGCGCGGATGAGGTTCCTGCGCCAGTGGTTGCACTAGCAGCGCAATGTGCAAAAGGGTCCAGTTCAATTGGGCAAACTATCTATGTAGTGAGTTCCTTATGAACTGCCATGAGGAACAGGAGCAGGGTAAAACATTTCATTATGCATGGCTCCTGTTGTCTATAATACTGGTGGCATGGGAGTTGCCCGAAGATAGCTAGTTCCCATTAATCACGCAGGACCTTTCAGAGGCAGCGCAATACGCTTCGCTATGGGCAACCAGCGACGCACAAAGGATAAGGGAGAGCAAGATATTTTGGGTGCTCATGGAGATGAACATCAGGATGGGGATTAATCACAATCCACGGTTATCACCCATGGTCTACAACAGTGTGCAAAGCTTTGCAGAGTTCAAAGAAGATTTCCACCATGTCTTCATCAGAGCGTGATAGGACCCCATGAAGATGTGGTATGAGTTACCATACTTGGCGACCGACGATGTAATTTTCACGGTCCTTGAGTCTTGGCCACCGGAGTGGCATGCTCCAGCTGGCTCCATGGTGGAAGCAGAGAAATTCACTGCACAACGGAAGAAGGAAGAGACGAAACTGCGAATGGCACAACTGGCGAAAAAGCGCATGAAGGAAGAAGTAGCAGCTAAGGCCCAGGCAGTGTGTGACACTACAAAGTTGGCTGAGGAGTAGCAGAAGACAGCAAAAGAAGAGTGCAAAGGATAGAAGTCGTCTTCGCCCCAACCAGAGCCCGATACAGAACAAGGTTGCACAGACCCACAGACAACGTCCACCCAACTAAAGCATATGTGACCACGAGAGAAAGTAGGGCCACGAAAGAAGACAAAGGCCTTAAAGACCTCGTTCAACCCAATCACCCTCACTGAGGGGGATCTACATGATATCAGCAAAACAGTGAGGGATGTCACCGCGGAGGCCCTCCAGCAGTTTGAGGAACAATACCAGTTGGTATTGGGGGCTCCCTGGACACAGATACAGGAGTTACAGGTGTGCACTCCACAAGCTCGCACAATGTCAACTAGCCTCGCAGTCAGCACTTCAGCAGCCGAGGAAATGTTGCATGCCAAGATGACCAACACAATAGTGCTACAAGATGGTGCACTTATGACAAAGAATGAGGCCGACAGGCCTATGGTCAGCAGCCTGAAAGGGGTCAGGTTAAACATGGTTGCGCTCCCTCGGGAGACGCTCTATCATTTTCAAGATGGAGTCATTGCAGAAATATGGGCCAGGGAAAGACGCGCTATATAGGTAATGAGCGAGAAATTCATCAACATTGAGTAGTTGAGCCTACAGCGCAACAAGGCCATGGAGCAGAACAAACAAACAGTGTAGGTTTTGGAGGAAGCCTACCAGATGGTCTCATAGTTGGCAATTCAAGAAGAGGAACCGGTGGAGGCGCCTGTCTGAAAGTTAGCGACAGGTGTGCGCGATGCAAGAGCAGAAATGGCTAGGGTTCAGCTGGAGCTAAATCTGCAGATTGCAAAACTACAGTTGTATGCTCAGTCTTCAACTCTAACGGAGGTTAGAGAATAGCCCACCACCACGGTCACAACAACAATGACGGTGGTTGACAGTGTTGTGACAGACTGCATGAAACTATTTGAGCAGTCATTCAAGGTCCTCACCACACTGTAGGAGGACCCGAACATAGAGTGCCTAGAAACAAAGGTGCGCGAGCTACAACAGAGGTACGATGAAGTAAAAGGGACCAAGCAGACGGTTTCCCTTACACAAAGGCTTGCAAGGATGAAGCAGAAAAGGCGCTCAAGGAGCAGGTGGATGCCGCTCGGCATAAAGAGGTAGTTTTGGAAGCGCGCCTACAACCATGGATCGATGAGGCATATACAATTACAACATCCATTGAAGCAAATCTTGCGAAACTGCAACCAACTCAAGAGAGGATTCAGGGAAGCATTTCAATGACAACAATCACCAAACAATGCGTAGAGGAAGTCCAGCAAGCAGCCACTCCGTCTGTTGCTGAACTTGCAGTGATCCAATCATAGTTGGGAGGTCTTCGTACTAAGATCTCCGCACCTGCAGAGTAACTCGAGGGCGAGTCACGATGTTTGTTTTGGGGGCATGTTGGGCACGGGATCCCCCAACGGAAGTTTTGGGGCTTAGAGCCCAGATTTTGGTCCAAGTTATCTAATTCCAATGTAAAGACTCTGCATTTTATGGGCGCATAGTTATTAAAGAGTCATAGGGTTGTCTGCCCTTATTTTGATAATGTAATGTCGGCTATAGAAGATCTACCCATGGTCCGCAGACCATGGGATTGTATAAATTGAGCGAAGCTCTAAGTAGTTAAGGCATCAAAGAATGTCTAAGGAATGAAGATGTATGCGAGATAATTCTAAAGTGTAAAGTCTAGTTTTGGGTTGTAGAGTATGAAGAGGCTCTACAACTGAGTGCGAAGAGGCCTAGTAGTACGCAGCTGAGTGAGCAGACCCCTGCGGCTGAGTGCACAGGGCGAGTCGAGTCTATAACCACCTGAAGTATTAATAAAGAGAAGTTACTATCAATTCTACGTATTTATTTCCTGTTTATGCATCTGTTATATTGGGTATGAATTTCACTTCTAATGCTTATATGATGTGTGAATGTGTATAATTGTATTGGCTAAGTGAACGCAAGTAAGAATATTGTTTACGTAAAGATAATTAAGAACTGTCAATAAGATAAGTAAGATACTTAGTCTAAGTTGGGAATTAGTGTAGTTTGTTGCCTTAGTAGCGGGAAAGGACTCCAGCCCTTGGTTAGGGCTGTGTGAAAGCTGATTGTAACCGATTGCGAAGTATTGAAGGTTAGAACAGAGTGCGAAGCGACCTATGCGAAGGTAGGTCTAGTTGGACTAAACCAACATCACATCCATCTCAAGGGCGCGAAAACTTGGTTCCAACATCCCCCCATACTGCTTCAGGTGAGACTTCAGTCCGCGCTCTGCGGGCTGATGCCGAAAGGGACAGTAGTGTAGGGATTTGTTTGGCTAAATAACTATGAACCTGGGTCAGGTCCCCATAAGCCAAGAGTGTAGGTTTTGGATTTGTAAATATGGTTTTACCAGATCTCTTGTGATGAACTGTGTAGTGGAATATCAACACGGTAGTTTATAGATCATTTATGCATTTTTTAGAAATAGTAGCAGTTACTAATGTTCCTTCATTTTATTTCTCTTGTTGGTATAGATTTTATTGTTCATTGTTTTGTTGTGTAATTGGCTTTACAGCTATAGGAAACACACAAAGATTCATTCCATACAGATAAGCTTGAATTTTGTTTCCTTGTGCTTTCATCAATTGAATGATATCATTTCCTAACATTTCCACAACTTTTTCTCATCTCATATTTGTATTGTATCTAGTTTACATTCTCGTTGGATTGTTTCCTATAGAAAAATAGAGACTCCTGTAGTATTCTATAACAAAACCTCTTTTCTTGCTTAGAATCGGAATAACACAAGGTATTACAACACATCTAAGACACTGATAATGAAACTTGGAAGTATAGAGACCTTAAATATACCCTTATCAATTGTTTTCTGAATGTTGTTTTTTTCAGAAAATTAGGGTTTTGTTCTTGGTTCTTCATTTCAACAAGTTTCATTTTCCATTTATTGCAAAAAGCATATAATTATGTGTCATTCAAGAAGTGTTTTTTCTTTCTTTGCAAGTAGCATAGATGTGTGTGCCATTTCTTTTACTACTAATCATATCTGTGAATCTATTTTTTCTGTAGCATGGCTTAATTAGTTTCATCTTTGTGCATCTAACCTTCATTTTAATACTTCCCACTTGCATTAAGATCAAAAAGAGAAGAAAATAATTCTTGTTGTACAGGTAGTGTCGACCCCTATTAAGTTTGTATGAACCTCATATTGATACTTAAAGCTAAGATCCTTTGGAGTTGCAATATTGAAGGCCATGATTTATATCAACATCAAAAAATAAATACTGTAAAATTGAATTTATATATTAAGGTAGTAGATGTGTGAGGGGTTATCACTAACTTTGGAAGAATCTTAGAATTTTCATTTAAGTAGGGATTTAGTGTATCCTCCCCTAATGTAATAAATGCCTACGCATTATTGCAAAACTCTAAATTAGTTAATAAATTTAATATTTAATAATATTATCTTTAGTGTATCCTCCCCTAATGTAATAAATGCCTGCACATTATTGCAAAACTCTAAATTAGTTAATAAATTTAATATTTAATAAGATTATCATTAAAGATATGAAGCTTCTTAGTGACAAATTGGTCTCCAAAGCATAAGCAATTCTTACCTTTATGGATTCACTGAGAAAAAAATAATACTTCCCACTTGCATTAAGATCAAAAAGAGAAGAAAATAATTCTTGTTGTACATGTAGTGTCGACCCCTATTAAGTTTGTATGAACCTCATATTGATACTTAAAGCTAAGATCCTTTGGAGTTGCAATATTGAAGGCCATGATTTATATCAACATCAAAAAATAAATACTGTAAAATTGAATTTATATATTAAGGTAGTAGATGTGTGAGGGGTTATCACTAACTTTGGAAGAATCGTTAGAATTTTCATTTAAGTAGGGATTTAGTGTATCCTCCCCTAATGTAATAAATGCCTACGCATTAACTCTAAATTAGTTAATAAATTTAATATTTAATAATATTATCTTTAGTGTATCCTCCCTTAATGTAATAAATGCCTGCGCATTATTGAAAAACTCTAAATTAGTTAATAAATTTAATATTTAATAAGATTATCATTAAAGATATGAAGCTTCTTAGTGACAAATTGGTCTCCAAAGCATAAGCAATTATTACCTTTATGGATTCAATGAGAAAAAAAATAAAACATCCAAATTTATTAGTATCTATTTATTTCAAGTATTGTATGAAAACAATCAAATTGTGAATAAGTTTATTAACAATACCACCCTACTAAAATAAATAATCATTAACACTAATGATCACAAATATTATCTACCCATTCTACAATTTCATTAGTATGGTGATCACATCACATAATGTCCCTTGAAGACATCACATGGCTAGATACATGAAACAAGATCCTATAGCAAAAGGAGTTACGGTCTCTTATGACAAACCCATTCACATGATCTTATGCATTTATGTCTTTCTATATAGTTCCTTCCTCTATTATAGTGGGACTATATATTATTGGATTGTGCTGTGCTTGTATAAATTTTGTTTTGGTAGTCACTGACTAGTGGTAGTAGTCATTTGTTTTCTAAATCTAATGACTTCAACCATCATCTTCTAATGCAAATGGTTGCTTTTACATATACTTTGCATCCTCCAATAAAATATTTAAACCATATGTTTTTAACAGTAATTAAATTCCTTTTATCATGATAATATTCATAATTTCAGTTATTTTTTAAACATAATTTTATGGCTATAAAATTATGACTTTTCAAATTAGGGAAAAAATGAAAATAATCTAAGTTTACCTCATAATTATATTTTAATGATGTTATGACCCTTTAATTTGAAATTCATTCATTATTGGTGGCTAATATTACATACGTAGTAAATGGTGATTTTTCTACTTGGCTCTACCACCTATGCTATTTAACCTACTGCCAATGAGATTCAAGCATCATGTGTTGTTTCTAAGGTAGTAAACTGGGTTCAACCATTTTTTCTGCAAGTCGTTTTTAGTCTAATTTTTTAGAAGTTTTTTAGGTAGGTTTTTTTGGTTTAATTTTTCTAAAATTTGGTAAGATTTTAGAAAAATCATAAGTTTGATGTGTTACTAATCAAAATGGCCAATTTCTAGAGTACTGAATTTATATAGTCAAAAACTCAACTTAAATAACACAAATCAAGATTTCACCTCAAATTTTTCCATAAAATTCCAACACAAAAAAAAAAATCCGAAAAATCTCAATAAAAGCAATTCCTTTCTTCTACTCCACACTAATAAATTAGAGTAGAAATAATACCCATAGTGACCCATGTAGTTCATTTTCCATTTCATGGTTCTAGGTAGGGACAACGATGACGAAGGAGATAATACGGTCGTACTACAATCGGCTATCAAGTTACTTTTATTCTTCATTCCGAAGTGTTCCCCTTTGTAGAATAAATAATAATATTAGTAATAAAGAGAAAGGAAGCCTTAAGCGAGAAAAATAAAAAGATAATATATATAAAGTTTTATCGTCATTTTTTTTAATATTTACACCACCTTGGAAATACATGGTCTAGTAACATTAGATAAAAAAATATTTACTTTAAAATTATATAAATTAAATTAAGTGAAAAAATAATAAAATTATTTTAAAATTAAAAATTTTAATTACTTTGAGTGAAAATGTACTAAATTTATTTTAAAATTAAAATTTAGATTTATATTAGTTAAAAAAAAAAAAAGCCTTACAGAGCACAAATTTTGATTTATATGACTTGATCAAATTAAAGTTTTAAATTAAGAAGAAAAAAAAAATCTATTTATTTCTAATTAATATTTAAAGTTATTATTTTTTATATTTACTTGAAGGGTATGGCTAAGCAATCAAATTTAGTTGCGATTTTTTTTATCATTTAATAAAGAATTAATACTTAGACATTTATGGTTTAATCTCTGAGATAAGTATATGACTAAATTTAGTTGCGACTTTTTTTATCATTTAATAAAGAATTATACTTAGACATTCATGGTTTAATCTTTGAAATAAGTATATGACTATTGGCAGGATCAATTAGGTAACCATTAAAAAACTATAATTGTTTTAATGAGCTATAAAATTAAAAGAATTTAACCTTCAATGAATTTGATTTTTTGTATCTAATATATCCAAATTAAAAATGAATTTACATAGTAAAAAAAAAAAAAAAAACCAAACAAACATGCACCGCAAAGAGACATGACTCGGAAATAAAAACAACTAAATATAATAAAAACTAAAAATTTAATTAAAAAACAAAAATATAAAACAATTAAATTTCACATTTATTATATTTATATAAAATTTAATTTATTTTTTATATATTATAATTTTATCTTATATACATAAATAAAATAATATAACCTAAAAAGACATTTTAATAATGATCATTTTCTTTTCTTTCCCTCATATAAATACACATTTAAAAAAAATACTAAAATATTTTAAGAAGACTTTGCTTCGTCCAAAAGTTATGGTTAGCGCGGTGATAGATTTGGAATTGATATGTATTTTATGTGGTTGCTTGTTATTAGGAATTTTGGGCCCAAAATGTTTTGGTAGATGGGTATAGGGTGCTTTACAAGTCCTAGTTTGGGTAAAGTGGGCCACTGGAAGTTATCTTTTAGGCGAGTATCCACCAGAATATGATTCTCAATCTAAGGATGAGAATGGAATTCTGGTGTATTCCTCTGCATTCACTTATGATAATGGTATTCTTGTGTATTCATCTGCTTTCTGGCTCAATGCTCTTTTGGCAGGAGTCCGGTTTAAGTGGCACTATGCCACAGATTTGAACTCACTGAGTTGAGTCAAATCCAAGTGTCCATTGAATATAAGTGTATTGTACTTGGGTTTATATAATTAATGAAATGATAAGTTGGTTATGGATTCTATTTATGATGAGTAATTAGTAATTATTAATTGTTTTGTTAGGGTAATTATTAATGATTTTTTTTTCTTTTGTTAATATCTATACTCTTCATCAAAGATATATATACAAATTTTAATTATAAACAAATAAAATTGATTGAAAATTGACGGAGTTTTATATGTAATATTAATTATAGAAGTTACAAATTATTAATTATTATATTTGGTAGAAGATTTAAGGCTACAAGCAGAATTGACCTCATTATTTCTTATTAAAGAAATGCTTTAACACAACTAATTAAATTACCCCTCACAATTATTTATTACATTATATATATAAAAGTATTAATTATTTAATCTTGGAAAAAATTATGCTTTTATATTTATATGAACTATTTAAAAAATAATAAGATAATTTTTCAAAAAATAATAAACTGAAAAACAATAAGATATATTAATAAAAAAAATATCATATGAAATAATCATTTCCATTAATGAAATTTAAAATAAGTGTTATAATAATTAATAGTTACTTATTCAATTAATCATTTTTTATTTAACATGTATGATGATAAATATTTGTAAGATTTGTTTTATATTCTTGAGTAGATGTTCAAGCTAATTTGAAAAAGTGTTATACTAATTGACAATTACTTATTTAACTGGTCATTTGTGGTTATATAGTGTATGAAGATAATATGACTTGTTTTGTATCCATAAATATATGTTAAAGAGTCAACATGATTATAACTCAATTTATTTACAGTTTATTTTTTTGAAGTTTTGATAATTATTCATCTAACATTTGGAGTTAAATTTTATGTGTGGAGATAAATAAGTGAGAAAACTTGTAAGTTTATAAAGTTACTATGAAAAATCCACAAAATAATACAGTGAATTTAGAAAATAATGTATTCACAAAACATATCATAAATAACAAAATATATATATTTTTTGTGAACTTAGGCATTACTTCTATCTATATTACAATATCAAAATTTCTGTACATCAAACTTATGTTCAGGTGGCTAGCCTGCCTGCAGGAAACCAGGCCGCCACCTATGAGCATTATACCCCGACCAAAATTTAAAAATGTTTTTCTCCTTGATACTGTCATATCTGTTCTTTCGAATGCTACTAACTACTCTATCTATTAGTCTATAACAGAACAAAATGAAACAGTTCATTTCCTTAAACAGTTTAAACAAAACTAGCCAAGATTCACTTGACCGGGGTGGGCGCCATGGCACTTGACCCTAGATTCACATTCTTCTGCTCCAGAACCCATTTCATTTCCTGCATCATTTGTTCCATTTTTCCCAAAATCAGATTATTGCTTGCAGCCTGGATCTTAACCGCAGTAATTTCTTTCAGGAGTATGGACTTTAAATTTTCTAGTTCATCTTGTGTCTGGCTCCTTAGTTGCTCCTCTCTCTACTTTCTTTCCTCCTCTTCTTCCTCACGGACTACCTAGTTCATTTCCATAGCACGAGCTACCACGTGCTTCATAATCCAATAATGTTGGATCGACTTGTTAAACAGTGAGTTGCGGCTCCTGGTATTTCCTGGGTCTGGAACCAAATCCTCCCATTCCCCCCGGGGAATCTCCTTGTTCAAGCTAATGGATCTCAGCTCCCGTTCCCACCCATTTATTTGTTCTCGAATTTCAGGGGAATTCCCGTCCATATAAGCATTGATCATATACATTCTTTTCTCTGACTCTGGTTGCCTTCCTCTCTGCTTCGAGTTGCTACTCGATCCTTCTTCCCGGGTCCGAACTTGTTTCTCTTTCTTCGGAGCCATCTTGCTGTTTTCCTGGAACCTTTTCTTGATTGTGTCTTGCCTACCTATCAAGACAATAGACCACAAGTCAGTACCTCTGATTCGAATTTCTGCTTCAACCCACTCACTTACCCCCCATTTATTAGATTGATGTTCCCGATTTTTCTTCTGGCACGAGGTCCCGGGCCACTCCACGACCTACCCTGCAAGTCGGCCCCTTACCCTCGCACCACTCTCTACTTCTCTGGATTTCCTTCGGTGTCCCTCTTGTTGGATATCTATGTAAGACGCCATCAATCCTCGTTTCCCCGACTGATGGGGTAAACTAATTTTCCACGTATAAACTAGTGGAGATCTGCTCTTGGCCTTCCAGAATTTTCCAAGGTAGCAGACATGGAAAGGTTCCTGCGGCTAGCAAGGAGCCCGTATTTTCTCAACTTAGCTACCCTCACCACCCAACAGTCGTTCCTAGACTTGGGTTTTCCCCTCCTCAGAGGTCCGTGTTTCTCTCTGCCTTGAACAACATCATCTCTGATGGGGTAAAGATTTTTCTTCCCATTTCTGGGATATCCTCCTCCCTTCCTCCTACTGGCTATCGACTTCCTTTTCCTGGACATCTCTGAGAAATAACAAAAGTTTCTACCTCTAACTATCTCGAGAGCTGCAAGATAGGGAAGTGAATATACATACCACCTTTCCTCACCGGTACCGGAGCTATGGTTTGATCGCTGCGCCTTGCTACCACCTTTTGTTGTTCCTTATTGCTTCGTGCTATGCTGCATGTAAAATCCTACTGCCACCTCAGGCCCTTGTTTGTGTAATCCCCTTCATCCTTCCGTCCTTACCTCCACCTGTCCTTTTGTTTTCCCTGCTCTCATCCCTGCATCCCTTCCTCAGGATTTGCCGCTACCTGTCTGACCTCCTTTACTCGTCATAACTACTACATTCTCCCGGCTGCTCCTACCATACCCTTTCTGTACCACTGATGCCACTTGCCATCCCTACGCAGCCTCTTGTCCCGACTCCCCACACTCCCTCCAATTCCTTTCTTAATGACGTCTCGATTCTCTCTTCTTCCCCATCAAGTGACCCTATCCTTCCCTACCCCGTCAGCTACCCTGCTCCGTCACTTGTACCACCCCTGTCCTTTCTCACGATTATACTGTCCATCCCCACCTGCTGTGATCTTTCCCCGCATCTGCCACGTACTAGCTTTTCCTGGCCATTCTCCTAGGAATTTCCATGGCCACCCTTATCGACATCGAGAATTTTCTGTAATTGTTTGCGCTCCTCCGGGATCAAAAGCTCCATTCCTTCACTGTCTATCAACTTTCCTTTGTTCCGACTACCCCAGTTCGCTAACCAGTCTGTCGGTTGATTGCCTGAGCGTCTTACATGGGTGGGGATCAGATAATCTATTTTGGTAAGTAGCTTCCCTATTTCACCGATGAGCCATGCTGTTCTCCAACTCTTACTTATTTTTTCCGCTAGTTTTTTCTGTTGCAGCTACCTTACCATATCCACCACCAATTTTGAGTCACCTTCAATTTGGAGGCTCTTAACCTTATCTTGAATCACAATTTCAAGGCCGCGCTTTAGCGCGTGTAGTTCTGCTTCGTTATTAGTCGCCTCCCCGTAGTCCATCACGAAGATTCTCAAGGTTTTTCCTTTGTCATTCCTAAAGACCCCCCCGATTCCTGCTTCTCCTGGGTTGTTTTTGGCCACCCCATCGAAATTTAATTTTGCAAATCCCTGTGGGGGGTGCCTATACTGTTTAATTTCTTCCACCTCTCTGACTTGGTATTTTCTTCGGTCACTGCATATCATGCTCTGGGTTAATTCTAGCCTCTGCAAGATCTTCGCCTCTGTTTGTATAACCTTCCAGTCCTCTTCCTTCCAGCATTCCATTAAAATTGTTTCTCTCGTGTTCCTGATTGTTTGTTCCCATATGTCTGCCGGGGTGCAGTTTTCTTCTTTGAAGATCACACTGTTCCGTGCCTTCCAGATGTTCCAGAGCAGGAACCCAACGGATAGCAGCCATGCACGATTTACCACCAGGTTTTGGTAAGGTTTCCTCGGCCAGTTTTCTAAGGTATTGTTGATGTTTTGGTAATTTCTGTGACGGCGCTCAAACATCTTGTAATGGTTGTCCCACAGGGTGTTGCTGACAATGCATCTGTTCATAAGGTGTTCCATCGACTCCTCCTATGCATTGCAGAGTGCACATCGTGATGGTCCCTGCCTCCCTTTCCTCTGTAATTGATCCCAGGTAAGCGCCCTGCCATGTAACAGAATCCATAAAAAGAAAGTGACTTTCGGCCAATGCTTTATTTTCCATAAGTTTTTCCATTTCTTCGTCTTTGCTTGTTGATTCTGTTTAGCTTTTAAGTAATACCCTTCTGCTATAGAAAAGGTTCCTTGTATTCGGGTTCCCCATCTTAGGATGTCTTGCCCTGTTTTTCTCGCCACTTTATGGGATGTCATTTCTTTGTGGTAATCGTCCCATCTGGCAGAGTTGGGGCCGCTACCCAATCCTCCTTCTGTTTCCAATTACGCCAATATTCCCCTATACCTAGTTTCCAAAATTTTCCAACGACATCCCCCTCTGCCTGGGAGGTGAAAGCTTGGATGACTTGAAGGGCTTCCTTATGGATGAGCCTTTCTCATTGTTGCTAGGATTCCTCCCAAAACTTAGCTTTATCCCCTACTCTTATCTCCCAAAAGTTATATTCTCTTATCAGTTCTTTGTTGCTCCTCGCCAGGTTCCAAATTACGGAGCCTTTTACCTATGTCTGGCTTCTCATCATGTCTTCTGGTTTCTTTGTTGCCTCATATTTCCTTTCCCAAATTTCCTTCCATAGGTCTTGGTCGCCCTATGTCCACCCCCACCAAAGCTTCACCCCCATCACTTGGTTGAGAACGTAGGGGTCCCTCAATCCTAAGCCTCCATCTTTGGTTGGCTTGCTTAGCCACTCCCAAGATAGTAAGGCCCATTTTCTGGTTTTGCTGGTTCCCTGCCATAAAAATTTCTTGAACATGGCTACTAGCTTTTGACTAATGGACTTGGGGACAACTTGGCTCGATATCTGATAAATTGGGATAGCTTGCAGAACTGCTTTTAGGAGAATTAGCCGACTGGGGGTGTTCAACGACTGGAAGGTCCAATTGTCCATCTTTTTCCTGATTTTATTTATTAGAGATCCCCAGTTAGTGACCCTGTATTGGTGCTCATTAAGCATAATACCCAGGTACTTCGTTGGAAAGGTTCCAATTCTGAATCCCATTGTTCACGCCAGAAATCTTTGGGCCGCTAGCTGTGTGTTAAAGAAAAATATTTCTGATTTCTCTTTATTGATCTCAGTCCCGGATGCTTGAGTGAACTCAGATAAGGTTTTGACAATCTGTTGGGCTTCCTTAAGTGTGGCCTGACCATAAATCATTACATCGTCTACGAATTGCTGGTGTGTTACAGGGAGATCATTCCCACATATTCTTAGCCCCTTTATCTGGTCCCTGGCTACTTGTGCTTTTACCAGCCTGCCCAGTCCTTCTGCTGCTAGGATGAAGAGAAACGGAGACAGGGGATCTCCCTGTCTTAGCCCTCTCAAGGGGTTGAAAGCTTCGGTGGGGGTTCCATTCAACAGGACTGACATCACCGGTGTACTCACCATTGACAAGATCCATTTCACCCATCTCGCATCAAATCCATGGGCTTTGAGGATGCCTTCCAGGTACGCCCAACTAAGGTAGTCATAAGCCTTAGCCAAGTCTAATTTGATTATCATGCCTTGATTTTGAGAGTTTTTCAGGGAGTGGATTACTTCCTGGGAAACTATAATTCCATCTGTTATCTACCGTCCTTTTACAAAACCTGTTTGTTCCTAAGCTATGAGGTCAGGCAGAATTGGCTTGAGTCTATTCACCATAATTGTTGCTAAGATTTTCTACACAACATTACAGAGGGATATTGGTCTGAATCCCTATGGATCGTCTGATTTTCCATTATTTGGAATCAAAGCCAAGAAGGTAGCATTAAGACCCTAATGCATGCACTTTGTGCACCTTGATTCCTCCACTAGGTCCAACAGGTCATTACCCATAAAACTCCAGGCTACTTGGTAAAATTCAATGGTAAATCCATCAGGTCCCAGGGCCTTATTCTTCGCCATTCTGTTAACCACTTCCTCCACTTCTTCCTTTGTAATTACCCTAAGTAGAGCTAGATTTTGTTCTCTAGTTACCTTTTTAGGTATATGTTGACAAACTCTGTCGATTTCCTCCTCCCTGTTAATGTTTGGTTTTGTTAGGATCCCTTTCAAATAGTCCACCAGGAGCTTCTCCATTTCTTCCTATTGCAGCACTCTATTTCCTTGACTATCTTTCAGTGAAAAGATTCTATTGTGATGTATGTGATTCAGCATCGCTTTGTGGAAGAATTTGGAGTTCCTTTCCATGTCTTTTAACCATTTGACACGTGATTTTTGTTTCCACAGAATTTCTTCCTGCTTTCATCTTTCCTCTAATTAATTGATTATCCTGCCTTCCTCCTCAGCCAACTCCTCACTTCTTCCTTCCTCGATGATTTTTGTTGAATTCTTTCCATTCTGGTCTATAGTTTCCCTCTCTCTTGTTGTATGTTGCCAAATTCCTCCCTGTTCGATTTCTTAATTTTGCCCTTTATGTCTTTGAGTCTAAGTTGGAACATGTGCATTTTGTTTTGACCTTCCGTTCCCATCTTGCTTTCCTGCCACCAGTTTTTTACTTTGTTTAAGAATTCTGGATCTCTTAACCAAAAGGAATCAAAACAAAAAGGTCTATTTTTATTCTGATTATTCATAGCTATTTCCAGTTTGATTGGCCAATGATCTGACCCTATAGAGGGGAGGATGGAGGCTTCGTAGAAAATGTCCATACCTATTATATGTTCAGAGACTAGAAATCTATCTAATCTTGACACTTTTTGATTGTTCCTGCCTCTTCTATTGTTCCAGGTGAATTTCCCATTTATTGTTCGTATATCTACCAGCCTTAAGTTTGTTTGGACGTCTCTGAATCTTTCCATCTTTGGGTCTTCCCTGTTGATTCTTCCCTTCTTCTCTTCTTTAGAGGTTATCATGTTGAAGTCTCCTACGATAATCCACCTTTGCTCCTGGTGCATATTTTTTATTTTTTCCAAATGACTATGGAATAGGCCTCTATCTTCCAAGGTATGGGGCCCATATACTCCTGACATAGCCACCCATTCACTTTACCCAATGAGTCTGAATCTGCCAATCAAGATTCTGGGCATTCCTATCCACCAGTCTGATAGGACTTCTACTGGATTCCAAATTACTACTATCCCTCCCACACTTCCTTTAGCATCTATGGTTACTTGCTCATATCTTGGGTTTATTTTATTGAGTATTTCCTCCATCTTCTGGCCTAAAATTTTAGTTTCCTGAATAAGCATTATCTATGGTTTGTCTTTCCTCAATCTTGCCGCTAAATGTCTTTGCTTCCCTTTGCTGTTTAAACCTCTAATATTCCATGATGTCAAAATCATTGAGGAGGTTAAGATAGGTTTTCAAACACCACTGATAGCGGAACCACTCTCCCTGTGTTCACCAGCATTTCTCCCATTAGTTGGATGGAATCTTTAAGATTTTTCCTTCCTCATTTTTTTTCCCTCCCTTGCCTTGTCCTTGCTGATATGTTCTGCTTTCCTTCTGGCTCTCTTGGTATTCTTCAGGTGCTACTTTACCTTTTTCCTATTTAGCTTTATACTGCTGAAAGGTTTCCGCATACAACCTCTTCTGGTCTTCCGGGATAAATCTCTCATCCAAATTCCTCCATTCATTTAATAATTTTCTTAGAACTTCTTCTTCTTTACTAAGATCATCCCTGATTGTCTCCATGTCTGTCTCCATCTGTTTTGCCAGTTCTTCCTGTTCTTTACCTTTGTCCGTGACCTCACTCAGGGCTTTCCTCTTTGTGTGAGCTCTTTCACTGCTGGAGCTATTGTCTGACTCTTTATCTTCTTGATTTTCCATGGTTTGATCCTCCTCTTCTCCCTCTTCCTGTAATATTTCAAAGCTATTTGATTTCCCTGGGATTGTTTGTTTTTCCTTCTTGTCTTCCTTGGAGTTTTCTTTGGTTATTTTCCATTTACTTTTTACCTCTTGGAATCCTTCCTGGTCTACTGGCCCTCTCTTCTGTAGCTTACTTCTCCTTTCTTCTTCTTCCATTGTAATAGGGCATTCCTTAACCAGATGTCCATGTTCATGGCATCTACGACATCTAAACGGTATATGCTCATAGTCTAAGTTTTGCTGCCAGACTTCTTCATGATACTCTAGTTCCATGGAATCTGGGATAGGGTTTGCTAAGTTCATATACATGCATATCCTAGCATACGATGTATAGCTTCCTTTATTAGTTGTTTCTGCTATTTTCACAAAGCTTCCTGTTGTGTTTCCTATCCCTTCCAATATTTCCGGGTCCCAAAAATCTATAGGTAACCCAAATAATCGAACCCAAACTGGAGCTGCTAAAAAATTTTCCTTATCGGGGTTATAGCATTCTTCCCAATACTAGCATTATAATAAAAATAAGGGCCATTTTCAAACACTTTTTCCTTAACTTGCAGGTTAGAGAATATTACCGTAAAGAAGCCTTTCGCTCCCAACTTTAGCTCGATGTGACCTTGGGGCTACCATTTTTGCTGAATCCATTTGGTAAGGTCTCTTTCAGACGGCCATACACCGACAAACTTGCAGATAAGGGCATGATCCTTCATGTAGCTTCTGTACCTTTCCAGTTTATTTGATGGAATCACAAACCTAGGTTTCTCCTCTGCACATGGCAGGCATTTTCCCCTTCTGCCCGCTTGCCATGTCACTCCCAGAACTAGACCTGCGTTCTGTTTCTCCTTTGCTGACTAACTATTCTGACCTTCTCCTCCCGCTGCATCCTGATAGGAGGGGATCTCTCCCCTCTTGACCTCTTTTGTCATGATTTTGTCTCTCATATGTCTGCCTTGTCTGCTGCTGTAGCTTTCCATTGTCTGCACCCTGACCTTTCTTGGTTCCTCCCTGTCGATTTTACCACATGGCCACCATTAGGTTTTTGGTTGCATAAATAACAAAATATTACAAGAAAGAAGAATGTTTATTATTAAAATTTGAAAAAAAATAGTATAATAATTAATAATTACTTATTTAATTAAGTACTAATAATTTAATAGTATTGGAGAATAAATATCACTTAGCCTTGTTTGTATTTATAAATATATGTTAAAACATTTTAATGAATATGATTTATCTTTATACTAAGAGTATAATTATTTTCTAATTTATTCTCTTGGAGTTTCAATTAATGGCACTTTCAACATTTAGAATTAGATAACATAGGAGTGAATTTGTGAACATATTGTGAAATTACTTGAAGTGAAATTACTTTAATAAAGTAGAAATTTATTATGTGTAAGATTGTTGATGAGAGAAAACCACTCACAAAGTAGTTCAAGTAAGATTTGAAATAAAAAACTAAAACTAAAATGTACACTTGAAAAGTTAATATATATAAAATTCAAAATGTGATATATATTTTTATTTTTTATATAAAAATTATTTACACTATTGACTCAACAAATTGTTATTCTATTAAACATAAATTTAATCATATTATAAATTATGTTAAAATCTTTTAACAAACTTAGAAAATATGTGTACACATATATGATGTGACATTGAAGTGAAACGGAAAATATAATCATGAGTAGTATGAAATAAAATCTACAAAACCCAAGAAAACCTTGTACTTGTGAAAACTACAAAACCATGAAAACCTTGTAATTGTTGGCATTTATTTTTTCTTTTGGTAGAAATGTTCAAGTTTAAAGAATTATAAGAAAAACCTCATAAACATGGTATCATGAACAATATACATGAAACTATATAAAAATAATAATACAAGTTAAAACAAATATATAACTCATATTTAAATATAAAAAACGTTGGTTTCTCGATTAAAATCATAATTCCCTTCATACACTATAAATGACCTGCTACAAATAATGCAAATAATGTTAGAGTGGATCTTAAGGAGGAAGAGTTTTGCATTAATATTACAAAACATTTAGAACAACATATTTATTTTCAATTTTAAAGATATTAATAATTTTTTATTTTTCTTTTATGATTTTTTTTGCAATTAATTTATTATTATTTATGTGAAGAATTTTAATTTAATATTTAAAATTAAATTATTTAACTAAAAGTGGGTAGGAAAATATCATGTTCATGATAGTGATAATGATTTCTCATTGTACTCTTAGTAATAGCTCAATGCACATATATTTAAACTCTAAGGACATCACTTAACATAAATATAACCATATTTTTAATCAATAAATGGTAATTTTATTAAGATACTAACGTTCTCATTGTTTATTCATTATCATAAGAAATTCCTAATGTGGTAGCATTAAAATAAAAAGCATAACACTAATAGAGCATACAATTGTCACATCAACACAAAGGTTTAGAGTGGGAAGCTCTATCACATCAAGAAAAACCCACTTTGAAAATCATCTTGATTAGATCACAAATAATATAGTATATGATTAGAGACGTGACCTTTATAACAAGTTACTATGACAGATATCTTTGTCCAAACCCAACAATTCATTATTCATCACATGATCACATATGACACTCATTTAACACTTACAATGTTGAGGATTCTTATGATACCTTAAATGCTTAAGGATCTTAGGACATTGAACCTAGGCCATTGAAAACACATAAGAGATTGAAGACATTAAGTAAAATTGGGAAACTGATGTTGTGTGATATGTAAACCATCATAGATATTGTTCTTTAGGATTTTATATAATATCCTAAGACTAAACCCACAATAAAGGGATTGGTCTTGACAAAAATAATAGGGAAATAAAAGGTTTGGTACTTGTGTGCTCTCCAAAATTCCAAATTATATTGAGAACCAAAATAACATTGAATGAGAAAGTCCTCAAAGAAAGAAAATGGAAGAGATACCCAATATTGGTTCCATGTTGATATCTCTCTTTGTGTATCCTAGAATATAAGAAAGTAAGTCATTTTTCTTGAGTGGTCACACCAAACTAATTCAAAATGTATTCTTAAATTCTTCTTAGAACAAAATCAATTTAGATATAATGAAAAGTGAGCCTAAAACCACAGTATAAAATCATCAAACAACATCATCATGAAAGATAGAGTTCTAGGGATGGGGGAGTGAGTGCTACACGTCATCTTGTCACCATTAGCACATGACCGCAAATCCAGATCTCTCACTATCCGATGAACTCTTGCAAGCAATCCCCTACAATGTTGGAATAAAAACCATTCTGAAAACAACAAGAATCTTGGATTACATTGCTAAAAAACCAATTTTGAAAAAGTGTCACACTTTTCCTAGAAACTATCTGCATAAATGCAATTTTAATGCTTGTATCCTACGTAATTTGTCACACTATTCTCCATTAAAAAGTGTGATAACCTTTTAACGTAGGTAAAAATAAAAAGAAATTTCTAGAAGCCTTGTTGGGGAATATTATCTCAACAAGAAGGACGCAAGCCCCTATCTATTTGAGCCTCATCCCATGGTTTATGAATATATTCCCTCTCATTATGGAACCCTAATCCCCATATTTGTGGATCTTATCCTTAGAAAGAGGATCTCTAACCCTCTCCTCTTGTCTTATAAATTCACTAATAAACCAGAGGGAAAATGGTTGACTTTTGATGTAAACTTATGTTGTCAATTTGAGGTTGAAAGCTTGTCACTTAAGGGAGGATTGGAGACTATTGGAAGGAGATTTTCCAACATCAAGGCTAGGTTGTATCAATCCTTTTCATTCAATCATAATACAAAAAAGTATTTCTTTCTCACTATATTTTCCATTGGATCTAATATATTGGATGTTTACTTTCATTTTCCATTGGTTATGATATTAAGTACTAGTCTCCTTGATCACTAGTATAGGTTGTATTGAATCATTTATATATCATATGCCTTTAATCCTTTGTTCGTTATTGTGTTTGCAGGTGTCATGCGGAAAGAGTCAATTTTGCGGACAAAACCAACCTCCCTAGAAGCTAAGGCTTTCTAGTGACAAACAAAACAATCAAGCACTATCTTTCCCTAAATATGCATTTAAAATACAAGTAACCAGGTGTTTAAAGCATACCTTTAGTCCAACGTTGTTTGTAGCAGCCAAGCCTCTCCAATCCAGATGAGCTCCTCCTTCTCTTTGAAACCTGCATTCACTAACAAGCAAACGATTACATAGCACCTGAATAACTCATATAATAAAACATATTCATCATAAAGACCAAGGAGTATATGAAACAAATTATATATAACAACTTGTTGAGAAAAATGAACTTAATTGTATTAATTGGAAACAAAAGAAACCATTACAACCAGTGCCTTGGTGTTGTGCAGGTCCCTCCCAGGGTCCAGCAAGAGTTCTCCTTTACTTTTATCAGCTCACCCACTTCCAAATGAAGCTAAGAAAGGATTGGAATATCTCCTCTCAAGCTCTATAAGGGAGTCCTAATTTCAGCAGCATCCACCCTTAGGAATGTTCAGCTTTCAACCTCCCCTCCCTCTGGCCCAATGCCTGTATTTATAATGCTTTGGAGGAACTTAATCAGGTCCACCATCAATGGGATAAGCCCCTCTTTCAATGGGATAGCTCCCCTCTTTATGGGATAAGTTCCTCTTTCATAGGGATGCATGAACCATCTGGAGGTGCTCAATACACGTCAAACCATCTTCTAGAATGCTCTAGAATCGACCACAAGTAACTTTTTTGAAGTAAAACTCGCGCCTTTTGACCTTTACAGGAGTATGCACCCACCCCCTTACAGATAGAGCGTACAAGTACGCAGGTATTGTGAACTTGAGGTGCGTACACGCAGGTAAGGGTAAGAGAAACTGCGTAACCAAAGTTAATTGACTTTTTAAGGACTTTTCTCTCTTTCTTGGAGTTTGAAATGAGGAGCAGAGGTATAAGACTTGCCAAGGAGGACAGTATGACAGTTGATGGAGCCATACCGACTACAAATAGTCATGGTGACAAATTTTAGTGTAACAGATTGCCCCCTAAAGTGTGAAGCCTGTAGTAGATTAGGGTTTCATATCATCTAGGAAGGGTGAAGCACTTTATCATTTCAAGGATTATCTTGTGGAGAGCCGAGTTGGAACCTGCAAATATTCAACACAAAATACATATATAAGATCATATCATCGCTGAGGTAGGCATTCCCATACTCAGATTGAAAACTTTAACTAACAAACTAACTACTGCTTTGATATAGGAATGATTTCACAGTACATCATAATCATAGACTCATGTAGACATAGTATGGACGCAGCCGTCTGTTTATGATTAGTCTACTATATAATGAATACAAAACTCCTCGCAGCCTGGATGGTGGAAACTAGATGCAGGGTCTTCATTTCCACTTCCCGAAATAGTACGATTCTATCCATGCGAATAAATGAGTTGATGTCGAACATGGTAGAAACCACTTGATTACCAGTCAATGATGTAAACTGTTAACAAGTGTGAGAGAGACCACCAGTGATGTCAATGGTTCTCAAAGTACCCAGTACAATCCATGAGATGTGAATGAATGTGTTGATGTCGAACATGTCACGGAATCCTTCGATCGAAAGTCAATGATGTAAACTGTCGTCAAAGGCGAGAAACCTGCCATTGATGCATGCAAATTTCAAGGTACTAACGATTTCTAGATCATCTTTCTAGATAATGTGCTGATGTCGATAGGAAGCGATCCGTTGCAGGAAAGCCCACAACACGAAATCATAGTTCAAGTTGAATAAATGTAGCTATAAGGACTAACTCAGGGATGGTCAAGATGGATGACAGGTATTTTGCAGATGAATGGTTTATTTGCAGTGACCTCTTGAACACATAACGACACAACAGATGGCTTGGTGACAATTGACCCAAAGTTAATACCCAGAAACCAGCTGAAGATTTTTAATGTGGTTTGATCAACTGTTAGGCAAAGGATTCCCCAACCCAGGTGAATGAAAAGTGTCGTGTTCAAGAGTGGTGATAATGTTTTTCTGAGACAAAGGATAACAAATAGGCTCATTTTTCTCTCTTTTCCCCCACCATTTCTGGCAAGTACCTCTTTATTTTTTACAAGCTTGAGGAGGATAACATTTGCTTGATTATAAGCTCATCCTTCAGATGAGTCCAACTTAGTTTAGATTCGAACCCTAAGAAGGAGTGGTCCGTTCCTGTTTGTAATCAAACAAGTCCTTTACCGTGAAATTTTAACGAGTCCAGTATAGGAGAAACTCAGCGTTTTTCAATTTTAGAGAGTCTGAAAAAACTTAAGAAGACTCCAGGGTTGACCTTTTTCGTAAATTTGTGTCTCCCAAGCCTGAAAAAGTATAAAATAATACTTGAGAGAACCGCTTGATCTTTACGACCAAGGAGTACTTTCATGATTAGTGTCTCTGATCTGAAAAGTAGAAAGTGATCAAGGACACGTCGTTTTATTTCCAATATCGAATTTGAAACGAAAAAAATCCGACAATCTTTTCATGTTTTTACGGTAAGAAAAGGGTTGTAAGAGGACCGTCTTTTTAAATCTGTTAGAGTCGGTCTAGTAGCCCTCCATCAACGATCAAAGCTCTTTGCATTTGCATAGGTAGGTGTCTCATCAGTGTCATTCTTTGCATTCCGTTAGGCATGCCATAACCCTGATGGAGAAGCTAGTGTCTTTGTCCCCCTCTGGGCACTGCTGGATCAGCTTGTTTTAGTCATTAAACTTTGTCAAGGTTACTTGTCTATTGTCTTGAGATCGAATTTTTAGGTCTAGGGTTTTTGGCCAAGTTTGTCTTCAAGCTCATGTCTCTGAAGGTCAATAAGTACCCAGCAAGCCAGAGGGATGATTTTTAAAGTGTTTTTTCAAAAGATTCTATCTTGTACAGTTAATTTTCACCTTGGATTTAAAAACCTTGTTTTTTAAGCCAAAGTCATTTCTCAAAAATTTTGTGAAAATTGTAAAAAATTCAAAATGATTCAAAGGACAGCGTATAACCCTGGCTCCCTTGCCAAGATCCCTCAGAGCCTATCCCTGCAAAAATTATCAAATAAAAGCATCAAATCAATCAGTTTCAGGACAAAAGGAAACCAAAAAGTCAAGTTTATAAAGTGTCATGGAAAAAACATTATAAAGTGGGTTATGATATGAAATTAATTCAAACAAGGCTATAAAAGCCCTAATCTCCCTCTATCAAGCCTCATTATGCATCCAAGTGATAGAGCAACTGATTGCAAGAGAGTTTGAGTGAAGTTTGTGAGTTGGGAAGGCGCGCGACCCGTCGAACCAGGCGCGCGACCTGTCAGAGGCGTGCGACCCATCAGCGCTCTCTCTGCAAAACCGCCAGCAAATTTGCCAAGGAGCCACAAATTGCTAAATTGTGCAAGCATTTTAATCAGCAGTTTGCAAAGCAGAAACAACAGTACATTTCAGCCACTTTGCTCCTAAAACAATGTCAGAAACCGAAACCAATTATGAGCAAAGTGATGACCATGCATCAGCTTCAGAGTTTGAGGAACAGAGAAGGCCTCACAAGGGTGGAAAGGGCGGTCATCATAGGAGAGAGGAGCCCACCTCTTTGACCGATTTGCAGGCTTGTCCAATGGCAATATCATGTTTCTGTTATATGTCTTGTTATGAGTTTTGCGAGAGGATCTCTCGGATTCAGCATCATAGGGAGTTGGCTCGCTTATTTGTTTTGCATTTGCATGATGGACATGTGAACCTTGTTGGGGTGGATTTTACATTGACACCCGAGATGATTGCTCAAGCCACAGGGATACCTAATGTGGGAGAGGTGTGGAATAAGCGCAAGATGTTGGACAGTGTTCAGTATGAGCCTTTCTTTAGACCTGCATTCATGAGACACTTGACGGGTGTATTTCCCTTCAGATTTCTGAGGAGTGAGTATGCTCCCATGATGAGGCTTATCATGCTCTTTTTCACCTGTGAGGGCAGATTTTCACAGATATATTCGTACCATATTCGCCTGATGATGCATTTCACATGGGTACAGATGATGAACATCCCTGTTTTCATGTGCCAGAACATTGAGAGGATGGTGCCCTTGATGCAGAGGAAGAGCCCAGCACAGCAGTATAGGAGCCTCTATCATTACGGTTTGATTCAGCTTGTGGTCAGACATCAGTTGGCTCAGCAGGGCATCACATGGGAGGAGTTCATCTCTCGTGAGTTCTTTACAACACCACCACCACATCCGGAGATTGTTCATGAGGAGGGAGGACCATCACAGCAGCATGATATCCCCGGGACTAGCCATGTCAGCTCTTCTCCATTGGTCACTTATCAGAGAGGCCACAGGGCCTTATTTGCAGCAGCTAGGCGAGTATTTTCTCCACACCAGGTGGAAGGGGTCTCGCCTTCTTCATCAGCACCACGAGTGTTATCTCCACACTAGGTGGAAGGGGCCTCGTCTCCGATAGCAGCACAGGTATCAGAGAGGGGTAAACAGCCCAGGATTGATGAGGGGCCATCAGGTGTTCCAGATATAGAGCTTGTTGATCTTGATGTCAGTTCTCCTAGCCTAGAGTCAAAGGAGATCATTCAGCACCTTAGAGCTGAAAATGATGCATTGCAGAAGAGATTAGAAGGGGCACAATGGACAATCTCATATCTAGAACAGCGCAACAAGCAGTTGGAGGATGAGCAAACTCTTGATGAGTTGTGGAGGATTCGTAGTGACCACAACTTGAATCGAAGAAGACCCGGTGATTTAGTGCCAGTTGAGCGAGAGGCTATGCTTATCTGGCTCAATGCTCATTTAGAGAGGTTGTTGGCTAAGGCCAACCAAGATAATAAATTGCTGAGAAACATGAAGAATCATTATTGGGCACAGATGCACGTGTGTAAGGCAAAGATGAAGGTGCTCCAAAGGCAGTTGGTCAAAGCACAAAAACAGAGAAAAAGGCCCGATCCCCTCCACATATTGGCCGAGGCTTCCTTGAAGGAGCATGGCACTAAATAGCTCAGCCCCAGCACAAATTCCAAGAAATTTTGAGCATTTTGGGTGATTTTTGGTTTTTAAGGCAAAAAACAGGTTTTTCCGCTTGACGGGTCTCACCCCCCGCGCGACCCTTTCACTTGGCAACTCTATTTTCAAAAAACTCAGCATTTCTAGATTTGGCATGAAACGTTACACATTCTCACCCATTTCCAAGAGATTTTATGAAGTTTTGGGCCTCCTGAAAGTCAAAAAACAAGCAAAAAATGTCTTTCTGCCACATTTTTGACACACAGAAAGCAGTCTTGGGAGATTGCAATTTTGGAGGGGAAAATGACAACTAAATTCAGAAATTCTAGTTGGGTTGGAAAGTAGACTCATAAACCTTTCCAACAAGCCTACTCTTGCCTCATTTGGACACCTGAAAGTGCCCCAAACGTGCTCCCATAGGCGTGCGACCCGTCAGGATTTGGCGCGTGACCCGTCAAGCAAATTGCTCAGGATTTCAGCCTACAGCTCAGCAAAACGCAGTTTTGACTGTGTTTGACTTTTTGGAGTTGATTTTTATCCTTCTTGTTGTAAATGATGTAAATTTATGACACCTTTACACTTATGTATCTCTTCTGGAAGATTCATTCATGAGATAGGTGAAAATTAAATGAATGAATTGGTTTCCTAGTTTATAGAGTCAAGTTGTTTTGACTGCCTAGTTTTCAGTGCTTAGTTTAGAATTGGTTGAAACAGCTCCTAGGATAGTGAGCTCGACCCCTAGAGGTAGGGAAAGATGTTAGATGATCTATATTATGTACTCTCTTGCTCATTTTCATGGTTGGACTCTTGAGGGAGAAGCTCTTATTGTATTACTCACTGTATCTCTGCAATTTTTGGCAAAGGAAGACCAGGGTTTTGCAGTCCTTTTTGGGATTCTTGTGGTCACATGTATTTATGGTGTGTTTCTCTTTGTACTTGTAAGTGTGTTATGTGAATCATTTCCTTACTTTTCCTTCTGCACATTAGGCAAATGAAGTGTTAAAGTAGAACTCATGACTGTCATGCTCTTCTTTTAAGTTTGCTTAATATCAATGTTTTCGACTGTTTAAAGGGAATTCAAGGTTATTGCTTGCTCTCTTTAACTCCTTACTGGTCATTCTCATACATCCATCTCTATTAAAGGCATCAATACTGTTTCCTACCTCGCCCCAAAGAACCCCCTGCAAAAACTGTGTCCAATCCCCGCACCTAAAATTGCCATTTCCCCAATTTTCCACCAAAAACCCTAAAAATCCCAAATCAACCCTTTTGATCAGTTTACTAGCCTAAAATTAGTGTTACCCTATTGGTTATCTCACCCATTGAAGATCTTTATCAAGATAGACCGGAGAGAGCCCCCTCCTACCCCGTAGGGCTAGCTACGAGGCTAAGTGGTTTGATGTTGCCTTGAGGTTTACCTTTCTCAGCCTGAAGTGAAATTTCAAGCACTAACAAGTTCCATTTTAACGAGTTTAAAAAGAAAAAACTTGACAATATTTTCATATTTTGAGAGTCTGAAAAGGGCTTAAAAGAGAACTCCAAGGTGTAACTTTTTCGTAAGTTTTAACGAGTTCGAAAAAATGATAAAAATGCACTCATGGTTTTCATTTTTTCGTAAGTTTTAATGAGTTCGAAAAAATGATAAAAATGTACTCATATGGCTGACTTTCAATTTAATTTACGAGCAGGAAAAGACAGAAAGAACTCGGCATTTTCATTTGTTTTACGAGAGTGAAAGATAGCAAAATAATCTCGGGATTTTCATGAGTTTAACGAGTCTTGAAAACAACTGAAATTGACTCGAGATAGGTTTCATTTTTCACAAAAGCTTGAAACAGAGAAAAACTATGCTTCAAAGTAGTTTCATTTTTACACAAGCTTGAAACAGAGAGGAAACTGTGCTAGATGACCCCTAAGCATAACTGCTAGAGCGCATGCCCCCCAGCTTCATTTCATTCAACAAAGTACAAGCTGGATGGAATGAAGGTTCATGTACGAGATCATTTGAAAAACTCGACCTAAAATTGTAAGAAAATTATGCAAAAAACTAAAATAACTAACCTAAATATACAACTTAACATTTACGAGATCTAGTCAAACTCTCGACTCAATTAGAGGAGGATTTGTTTCATTTTTTAACGAGCTTGACACAGGAAAAGAACTATGCTCGGATTCGGTTTCATGTTTACGCAAGCTTGAAACGAAAAACTATGCTTGTTATAAGTTCGCATGCCCCCAGCATAATGACGCAAATCAAGGTACATGCTTGTTTCATTTTTTAATGAGGTTGACACAGGAAAAGAACTGTCCTCATACTAACTTGTTTCATTTTTTAACGAGGTTGATACAGGAAAAAACTATCCTCGCACTCACTGATCATGGCTTCCAACTGGAAGAAAGACATGTTAATGGACACACCTTGATCATGGCTTCCAAGATGTCTTCATTAGAAGGAAGAATAGTTCTTTGGAAGGAACACATGTCAAGGGACTCAAAAGGGATAAGAACATCGTGTTCAAGTAATCCCATAGAGTTTTCCATGTGAATTACCGGATCTAAATCAAAGGAAGATGAGAAAACAGTGGGAGGCTCACGTACATCGGTAACTGAAAACATGGGACCAATTGCCACATAATTAACCCGTGGCGGGGTAGATACCGCTTTAGAATCAGGAACATTTAGGGGTGTCATATTATTGGTAGTTGAAACAAGACTAGGGAACGAAAGCTGGTCTATAGTCACAATATTGTCATTGTGAGGGAAAGACATCACGCGAAAGAGTGTCGATACGACAGCTTTCATTGCATAAACATAGTCTCGCCCAAGGAGTAAATTGAAATCCAAGGGACCTCGAACTACCATAAGATCAATACAGACAGTTTTACCTTCCAAGGTAATAGAAAACTTAGGAAGGATCCCTAAAGGTTCACTAATGGTTCTGTTAAAAGCTTTCAGATTCTGCGTAATAGGCGCAAGCTAAGGGGAACCCAAAGCTTTCCAAACAGTTGAGGATAAAATACTAACAGAAGCACCTTCATCTACCTAAGTACGATGTATGTCCCTACCACCAGCCTTGACAATTATTTGGAAAGGGATGGAGGAAGGAAGACGAGGTTCTGTCAGTCTATTCCAATCAAAGGAAAAGACCTCAGTACTTGGAGGGGGTTCCATAGAAACAGGTAAAATTCCCCCCGGCATAGAAGAATCTGATGTAACAAGAAGAACCTGAGCGGTATGAAGTTCACTCTCTAAATGGAAAGTGGGATCAACCGAATGTGAAATTGAATCGACCACTTGATCAACTAACAGATCATCAACCTGAGTGACATGAGTTTCACTCTCCAATGGAAGAGTGTGATTGACTGTACTTGAAATTAGATCAATCACTCCGTCAGTTGATGGTAGGTTGGGAGAAAGTTTACGGTAACCAGTTGGAAATTCTTGCTGTGGAACAGTAAGGTTTTCCAACAATTTTGAGGCTTCATCCATGTGAGGGCAAATGTGAGTTTGATGACTCCCTTTGCATAACTTACAAGGAAACCTAACTTTACCCTTTTTCCCAGGAACCTGACTATCACTGGTTGATGGATCAATGGAAAGTTGACGAGATTTTTCTGACCATACTTCCAAGACCTTTGGAATACCAGGACAATTGACAAGGAAGTGGTCAGCCTTACAAAGCCTGCAAGGGTATTTGGGTTTATGATGCATGTCAGAGTTTTCCTCAACACAACTAACACTTACAGCCATGGTTGGTTGGTTGACTTCGTTTTTATCTTGCTTCTTCTTCTTCTTCTTCTTCTTCTTCCCTTTCTTCTTCTTCTAGACACCTGGTTACTAGCATCAAGGCTTTTACCAGGTGAAGAGGAAGAAATGGAGGAAGAAAAATTAGGCGAAGAAGGTAAAGGGTCAACAGAAGGTTGGTGATGCTGAGATGGTGAACTCTGTTGAGGTGAAGCATTCGGTTGAGGTGGAACAATTGGAGTATTTGGGGCCAACGAAGTTGAAAATAACCATATCGTTAAACCTATTGTAAATCCAGGTAATGACAAAATAGCCATATAAGGAGGACCAACATTTCCAAAGTAAGGAAAAGTACTAGGATTCTCGTTAGGAGGGGTTCCTAGGTTGATAAATTTCGGAACATTTGCCATTATATTCAACTTCAGTGAATTTTATTAACAATTTAAAACTAAAATTAACAATTCACAATTCACACTTAACAATTAAAATTCACAATTCACACCTATGGTCTCTAAAAGTAAAAACAAACAAATTAACACACGCTATCAAATCTAGGAGTCAAACCACACACAAACAGTAACTTTTCGGACCGAAAACACTAGTTGGTGATGAAATCCAACATCGCAGAATTCAGTACAGAAATGGCGGGTGGAACAGTTACCCCGGCAACCTGCTTAATGAATAGATTGGACCAAGTTCCTCCACTTTAACCGTCTCGAGTGAAGTGAACCCCCCAGAAAATCCAAGTGAGTCTAGCCGATGTCTGCTCCAGGTACAGTGGGATCTTCCCTCCACCGTCACCTTGGGTAGAACCCTAAAGATAATAGTCACTAAGGTCACCAACAACAACAAATATACATGGGGGAACAGTCTACGATCCGATACACACACAAGGGCAGAGTAACAAGCTCAATCCCCTTGCCGGCTCCTTGACAATAATCCAAGGTTTACCAATAAGTGACCCCAGGCTCCTCGACAATGATTAATCCGAGGTTTATCGTTTGTAGTACGTGCATATCTGGCGTCGTTCCCAATGAAGGAGGATTGATTCCCTCACTGGTTCGGACACGATCTCGTGCTTCTCCTTTAAGAGGAGCTTTCCCAGAGTATAAATGTAACAGTTGGATTTATCCTACCACAAGATAAGCTACTTGTTTGTTTTACTGTCTTGGAGAGTTAATTACTCTCCTACTCCAAGACACTAGCCTAAGCTATGTTGGTGTATCAGAGCCCTAGAAAATAAAAATATTACTAGATGAATTTTAATTAAGCGTTTTGTTATTTAGGCTGTTATTACTCAAAGGGGTAAATGGATACGAAACCAATGGTGTTATGACCCGACTCAACTGAATGCAATCGAATATGATAATGTAATCTTTTCAATTCGATGAATCCTAACTAAAGTAAGGAGAGAGTTTCCATTCACTTCCAACAATGCAAAAATTGATCACTGAGAGAAACTATAACAAATTCTCTAATGCACTAATTTTATCAAGAAAAACTAATGCAAATCAATTCCAAACCATTTTTTTTATTTTTTATTTTGACAAAGCATGAAAAACTACTTAACAAAAATTAATTTTAAAATCTATGAAAATCTAAGAGAAATTTACCTAAAAGCAAATCTAATGAGGTAAAAGCCTACAAAATATAATTCCAGGTTGTTTTACTCGGTTACAATTCAACCAAGGACTAATTCATGCAGATCATAAATCAGTCAAAAACAAAAATAGAAATCTTTTGTTCTTTTTCTTAAGAATGAAATTCACATCTTTAACAAACAAGCCTTCTCGAAATTCCGCAAAGAGACAACACAAAGGTAGGTTTCTCACAAAGGTGGATTTTACGAAAGGTCCGACTCTTAAGAAGACTGAAAAGACCAGGGATATCCAAGGTTTTTACAACTTCTAAAGCCAAAGTCACTACAAGACCAATACAAAAATCAAACCTAGGGCTAGAACTTCTATGAACTTCACTAAAACCCTTGATGCTAATGAAACAAGCTTAGATGAAGACTTCTGACAGGTAACCAGTGTATCTAGGCAGCAAAAAACAAATTATAAACAAAATCTAAGAGGTAAAAAAGGAAAAAATGGAAATTTTCTCAGCTTTTGACAGGGTACGCAGGTAGCCTGTTTGCACAGGTGCAGCCACGCTCTGTGTACAAAGCAGAAGTGCGTACAGGTACGCACTATGCTTAGTGCAGAGGGTGTGTACTGCTCTCAAAACCAAGAAAAATAAAAACTAACTTAACCCTAAGCTATTCCACCCAAATTCACAGTTAATCAGTCAAAAACCAGAAAGAAATCGACTTTTCTCAAATCAAAGTATCAATCAAAAGAGAAATCAATCAAATCCATGGATTCCCCAGTATGGTCGCCATTTTGTCATGCGGAAAGAGTCAATTTTGCAGACAAAACCGACCTCCCTAGAAGCTAAGGCTTTCTAGTGACAAACAAAACAATCAAGCACTATCTTTCCCTAAATATGCATTTAAAATACAAGTAACCAAGTGTTTAAAGCATACCTTTAGTCCAACACTGTTTGTAGCAGCCAAGCCTCTCCGATCCAGATGAGCTCCTCCTTCTCTTTGAAACCTGCATTCACTAACAAGCAAACGATTACATAGCACCTGAATAAATCATATAATAAAACATATTCATCATAAAGACCAAGGAGTATATGAAACAAATTATATATAACAACTTGTTGAGAAAAATGAACTTAATTGTATTAATTGGAAACAAAAGAATCCATTGCAACCAGTGCCTTGGTGTTGTGCAGGTCCCTCCCAGGGTCCAGCAAGAGTTCTCCTTTACTTTGATCATCTCACCCACTTCCAAATGAAGCTAAGAAAGGATTGGAATCTCTCATCTCAAGCTCTATAAGGGAGTCCTAATTTCAGTAGCATCTACCCTTAGGAATATTCAGCTTTCAACCTCCCCTCCCTCTGGCCCAATGCCTGTATTTATAATGTTTTGGAGGAAGTTAATCAGGTCCACCATCAATGGGATGAGCCCCTCTTTCAATGGGATAGCTCCCCTCTTGATGGGATAAGTTCCTCTTTCATAGGGATGCATGAACCATCTAGAGGCGCTCAATACACGTCAAACCATCTTCTAGAATGCTCTAGAATCGACCACAAGTAACTTTTTTGAAGTAAAACTTGTGCCTTTTGACCTTTAAAGGAGTACGCACCAACCCCCTTATAGACAAAGCGTACAAGTACACAGGTATTGTGAACTTGAGGTGTGTACACGCAGGTAAGGGTAAGAGAAACTGCGTAACCAGAGTTAATTGACTTTTTAAGGACTTTTCTCTCTTTCTTGGAATTTGACATGAGGAGCAGAGGTATAAGACTTGCCAAGGAGGACAGTATGACAGTTGATGGAGCCATACCGACTACAAATAGTCATGGTGACAAATTTTAGTGTAACAGCAGGTTTGAATTCTGAGCATTGGGAAGTTGCATCAAACCATAGTGAGGATCTTCATCAGGCATTTCGTTTGAAAGGTATGGATTTAATACCTCATTGCTCTTGCTTATTATTTAATATAAATGGACCTAGGGAAACTAGTTTTCTTGCTTGTTACTAGATTTTGTCATTGAGTCTAGGGAGATCTTTCCTTTTCCATAAGACGAGATTTGTTCGCCTAACAAATTGGTGACCATAATGGGGAATTTTTTTGTTCTTCTATATGCCTTCCTGTGTTCTCTGATTGTATTCCACTACCTTGATTAACTGTATTTAGATGCTTGAAAAGTTAATTTTTTGGATCTGTGGCTACATTTTTTAATTTTATTTATTTTTATCGATTGTCATGATTTTCTGTTTAGCAGCACTAGAGCGATAGTTTGGAAATTTAATATTAGCAATAATGCGACACCACACTGGTATTAATAGCTTACTTGTGACACACTCAGAAAATTTGAATAAGATGGGGTTTTTTCCATTTGGGTTTGAAGAATTTTTCTTGTTATGATTTCTTGGGTCTATTTACATTATGAAGAACTCAATTGTATTTTGATTTGATGTTTTGGATGCTCATTTTGAAAAATTACTTATCTTTGCAAACTAGGGTTTAGAGTTTGATCTGTTGACTTATCAAAATAAAGGTTGGTCATTGTTGGGTTAGTGCGAGTCTTACTTCCTTCTCTCAATAGGTCAAATTAAATACTTATGTATACATGCTTCCAAAGACTCATTAGCATAGGTGAAAAGTTAGAGTTTTTCAAAGTGAGCACTTTTGATCACAGTTGGTTGTTTTTATTGAATTGAAAAGAATAGTGATTATTCCTTTTTTATAAAACAACACCGAATTCTACTTACAGTGATTTGATACTCATTACATCAATTTGAAATTATTATTTTTAAGAGTTTCTTGGTTTTCTCTTTAGTATTTTGAAGTTTAGAGTTTTTGTGATTGAAAAGAATTTTTTTCTATTATTGTGTTATTTGATGAATTGAAATCTGAAATTGAAATTTCCACATTTGGTGAAAAGAAATGTGGTGAAAGTTGATTTTTTTCATTTTGTTGGAATACCAAAAGAACTTTCTCCTTCCCATAGATAGAATTTCATTGAATTAAAGAATACATTTTCTCATATTGGCTGCATTAGATTAGAATTGAAATATTTATACCATTTACATCACATAATATTAAATCAACTTTAATGAAAAGAGGAACTTGAAAATCAATCAAACATTAAATCAACTGAACATTAGTGTGGTTATAGGTTAGAAGATGTTTTGATGTTTATAAACATAAAATTTGTCTTTAATTTTCTGTGTTACATTTTGTGGGTAGTAATTATTCCATGTACCTAAGTATATAGGATCATTCTCCGTGTACCCTTAGGTATATTAGATGGCGCTACTCATATAAAAATTATATCAGAACGCTACTTATTGTATAGGACATAGTAAAAGAAATTAATATAGACTTAGCTTCCACGTACTCTCGAGTATATCAGAAGACCCCCTCTAGGTTGCATACCATCCATAGCTAACCGAGTTGGGCTCCTTGTCATCTGTAATACACTGAACAAAAAATTCACAGAGATTGCCTACACGTACTGGAAACAATATTTCGTAGTTCACAAGGTCTTGTAGTCCTTTTATACCTAGTTACCCATTTATTTGATTTTGGTTATTTAATTAGTTGATTAAAATTTGGAACAAATCTTTAATAAAATTTGTTATGGCAGAATTACCAAGACATTCACGTAGAATGTGAGGTTTACCCTCTTAATACACACATGGTCAATTGGAACAAATCAAAGAAGAGAAATTAAAATTAGTAGAATCTGGAACGTAAAAACAACCTAAAACATCATGTGTTGCAGAACTTGAAATGACAAAATCTGAAGTAACTCAACCACAAAGGATAGAATTAGAGATAGTTCAATCTGAACCTAAAGTTATTGAAACCCTAGGACCTGAGATGATTCAGGGTGAATCAGATATCAATAGAAATTTACAAACATAATTTACCAAAATAAACGTTGAAGAACCTGAATAAGACATTTTTGAACCTAAGTCACCTTCAGTTGATATAACTCCTAGACCTCTACAAGTTGCATCTAAAAGAACTATTATTACAACTGGTCTACCTCCCGATCTTCTATGTATTAAAAATATTACTGAAGGAGAAGAGGAAAATATTTTATATCCTCTTCTTACTACTGGTGATTAGTTAATTTTTTAAGGTCTTCCTTTTGAACCTTTTTGACTAGATCCTTGGTATTTGACTCCATTAAATTTTTTAGGTCAAGGCATTCCTCATTTACAAACTCCTTTTGATTTTACACCTAGGACAATCCTGTTAGAAGTGTCTCCTATAAGTCAAACCTCATCTTTTAAAATGAGTAGACCACTTAGCCAACCTATTATGAATTCTATGTTTATAGGATTATAGGAATCATTCTTATGTGGTGGACTTTTTGTTCATGTTGGGTATCAACACTCAATGGAACTTTTTCAGAAGCCACTCCTTCTTCTCAAGTTTCTACTTGGCTTTCTGGAATATCATTTGGTTTATCTACTACTAATGTAGAAATTACTACTCAGAGCATGACTTCCATGCCTAAAACACCTTTGGCATTATACCAATACATTCATATGTTATTTGACAACACATGTATTTCTCAACTGGCTCCAACTGGGATTTATTTTTTAGCTTGGGGGCAACCATTCTATCTTTCTCCTAGAGGGAAACCTCCTAGAGGAATTTATTCTCCATTTGTAGGATTGTCTGTTACTGGAACTTATACAAACCTTAGTCGGATACCTCAGGTCGGTCCAAGTCAATATGTTATATCTCAAGCCTTGATTGGTGCTCCATTTCCAGGAATGGGGAGTACTATTTGGAACCCTCTTTATGTTCAACATCTTGTTCAAGTTGCTCCACAAGTTCCTTTCTATCAACCTGTCTAAGATACTGGCCGAACTATATCATAGACACATGTTCAACAAAATTTCCAGGTTACTTATCAAGTATACATTCAACAACCTATCAAGGGTATTCCTCAAATATTTTCTTATCCTATTGTGCAAACAAATGTTCAACAACCGGTTCCAAGTACACCTCGAACACATGTCCAATCTATGCCACAAATGACCGTGCATGGAACGCCTTAGATATCGGTTCAACAACCTATAGAGACCATGCCTCAAGCATTTGGTTATCAAACTAGTCAATCTATACCTCAATATTTTATTGATCCAACTTTCTAGTCTATGGCTTCGATAACTATTGGTCAACCTAGTGTAGGAACAATTCAAACAATGTATATAGGTCAACCTTACCCAGGTTATCAAGATCTCTTCAACTATTGGAATTAACCAAGATCTTTTACTTCTGTGATGTTAGCAGAATTGCATATAAAAGATTATGAAAAACCATATGTGCACGTTATAAAGAAGATGAAACATAATGACAACCATCAAATCAAAGGACAAAACACATTGATAACGGAGTACACCTAGTGTGGGTTATGTCTTCGGGCCCTTGTATCAAGAGTGGGGAGATCACTTCATTATGCTGCAAATGATGATGATGTACATGGCATGCTCTTTGTCATTACAAGGATGAATAAACTCAACTAGAGTGGCTTATCTCTACACGAGACATTCTTAGGAACTCACTCATATAGGTAAATTTCTTCAATAAGAGTGGCATGTCTCTCCACGAGATGTCCTATAGGAACTCTCACTCAAATGGGCATTCCTTCAGCGTGACAAGCTAATAAAATCTCACAATATGTGGCATACAAGTATCCCTCAACATAATAGTAATCAAGAATCTCCACAACAAAAGAATCATCTCAACAAATCTTAAGAAAAGCATGGCATAACTGAATCATATACTTCAACTTTCGGGGATGGAAAAAAATACAAAGCTCATTTGTTGAAATGGACATCACCATTGAATTTGTAGCACAAAATCATGTCAAACAAATATAAACTTGGCCCATTTCTAACACCGTCAAATTCTGAACCCTCACACATCTTGAAGATTCCCCCAAAGATTTATTCTTGAAGATGGCCGAAAAATTTGCTACTCAGATGAAGATTCTAAGCACACCACTACACTCTCTGCGAAATTCTATGAAAAATGACTATAAAGTTGATATCATTCTGCCTCGGTCAAAATTTGTCTCCAAGGGAATCTTTTAGATTCCATAACATTCTCCAAAGATTTCTTGCTGCTGGAAACTTGCATTTTTGCTACACAGATGGAGATTCTAACTACTCGGTTGGACTCCTGGCGAGAAAACATGTAAAAATGACTATAATCTTGACAAATTTTATCACCAGCATCTCTGACCCTTTAAAAAAATATTTTCAGTATCTTAAGACTCTCCACATTTAGGGTTCCACTTCTCCTCTTGGGCATGGCTCTGCCACTCCACCAATATGCCTCTGTCGCTAGGAAAATGAACTTAGGTTTTTTATATTACTCGTTGGTCAAAAATAACAAAGTCATGAACTTTGGCCTAATAGTAAAGTGCCTAGATTGAGTGGGCGATAAGTGTGGGTTCAACCCTTCGCGTGAGTTTTTTGTTTAAACCAACGGTTAAATGAATTGGTGGTTGTTGGGAACGGCACAGAGTGTTACATTTTATTTAGAACGTGTTTATATCAATTTTGGTATCATTTGTTAGCAGTTGCAACGGAGTTGACTGTTTTGGAGCTGAGATAACAACTTATATGACGCATTGCAGTTGGCATTACTTTAATATAACATTTGTTTTGGAATGTGTATTGGTATATGTTGGTTTTGATTATGTGCATTGGTTTCATTTGTTAAAACCCATACTTTAAATAACCCACTATGACATTTTAATATGCCACCCACCCTGAGTTATTTTAATATATGTATTTTTTTCAATTTTGGTTTTCTATATTGAGTTGGATGATGGCCCTTTTTATAATATGGTTTTTTCTACTTTATATGGTTCTTAACCATTTTTTAATGACCCTTAATAATTTATGTTTTGAAAACCAACAAATTTCACTTTAATATTTTTGATATTTTGTTTTATGTAGGGTATTATTATATATTTTTTTTGTTTTTTAGGTGTAAGAAGCCAATGAAAAGGTGTCATGTGTCAGGGAATGGTAGGGAAACACTCAATTGCCACTTAAGTTTCTCGGTCCCACCTATTGACTGAGATTCCATGTGGCAAACTGTGGGCCTCACTTTTTTCTTGCCTTGCCAAACTTTAAAGAGCCATCAATTGGCCATACAGACTCGAATTTGAGTGTTGTCTGCACCACCGAAATCGTAATGACGAGAACTTCAACTTGGTATTGATTTGGATACAGTTTGAACACTTCTATTTTCAAGCCTTTTCATATCCATTATTGATTTCTAAGCGTGTTTCCAGCCACCTAGATAATCAGGTCAAAATTTTCAAGGTTAGGGTCAAATGGTATAGGGTCAATTGTATCAGGGTCAACCTTTTCAAACTTAACCATATCTTGGTCAACCTTTTCAAGGATTTTAATTTCAAACTCAACCTGGTATGACTTACCCTGGTTATCATAGAGCAATTAAAATTCCAACTACACAAGCTATTCTAGGATACCCTGGATATCCTCCTCCACAGGTTTGGCTAAATCCTCAAGGATATATGTATTCTCAGCAAGAATTTAACCAAAAGTTATCTTTCATTGTGATGTTAGATTTACCAAATCTATCCCGGCTCCTGAATGATCTAATTTATCATTATCCTTTTTGGTCAATGATTCCTACTAAATTACCAAGTGACAGATTGAAATTTGATGGTAAGCCTGGAGAGGATCCGTCAAATCACGTAATGACTTATCACCTATGGTGTTCTTCAAATTCATTAAATGATTATTCCATTAGTTTACGAATTTTTGAGTGGACTCTAACAAGTCCAACAATGAAATGCTACATTGAGTTACCATGTGCCTCCTTCCACAATTTCAGCTCCTTAGCAATGAAATTTTTAAAGCATTTTCAGTTACCTATTCAATATGACACTAGTATTAAACTTTTGACATCGTTAATGCAGTAGAATCATATACTGGTAAGCCTCAGGAACCTGGAAGTAAGAAAAAGAGAAAAGCAAAATCAAAACCAAATAACCCTCAAAAGAAAAATCTAACAAAAAAAAATGTTGTGAAAAGAAAAGGAAACCTTGGCATCCTTGTTTGATTTGTAATGATGACCATTATACTAAGGAATGTCTGCATTGTGTAGAGGTTAATAAATTCCTCAAAGGTTCCTCTACACCTATTGTCTTAAGAGATCATTTTCCTTCCAAGGACAATAAACGATTGCTCACAATTCATCTTATTTATCCACATTTATAGATATCATAATGAAGTACTCTCAAGTTTTTGTAGCAATAAGGTATAAAGATTACGGGTCTAAAACTCCTTTTAATGAAAATGATACCAATCAACCTTCCACACCGGTTCCACCTCTTTCTGAACCTTTACAGATTGAGAAATCAACCTCTGAGATAGTAATAGGTCCTCCTCCTAAAGGTGTTATTCGAAAGTTGTATTTTAATCCACATGTCATAGCGGCTCAAAATTATAACATTGTTGAATTCTTGGCTCAGTCTCCTTCAGCAATGTTGGCTCTCAAAGTGCTTCAAACATGTCCAACACAACGAGAATTACTATTGTCATCCATTGGTGCAATTGTTCCACAAGATTATAACCTCATAATTTTTTATCTTGAAATTAATATACCTAGACTCCCACATTAACTAGCATTTCAAATTCCAATGTTTATTAAAACTAAAAGAGGTTTTAGTACAATAATTGACAAGGGAGGTTCTACTTGTATTATGTCTATTGCTTGTTGGAAAGTTTTGGGCTCTCTGACAATCAATCAATCACCTACCACTCTCAAAGCTTTTGATGGAAGAAGATTTCGACCTTATGGTATTTAAAATGATCTACCATTATATTTAGAGGTAAAATGGTTACTATTGAAGTATAAGTTGTTGATGCTCAACTTGATTACCATATTTTACTAGGTCAAAGTTGGATTTGTGCAATGTCAGTGGTGGTCTCATTACTTTTTCAATCAATACTATTCCCTCATCAAGGGAGGATAGTTAAAGTAGACCAAATAGCTTTTGACACTTCTGATCCAAATTCCACTCGCAGTGTACCCTTTGTGGGGTAAATGACTAGTTCTTATGAGAATGTTGGAGTTGGTTTGCTTAAGGATTCATCATTGATGGGAAATTTTGCACTCCCTTTGCCCAACAATCCTTTTACTATTTCCCGGGTCAATATGATTTCGTCAAACACTCCAAAATCGCTGGATTATGCCTACACAAACATAATTGAGTACTTATGACGATAAAATACCTATAAGCCCATTGGAACTAGCTTATCAAGTTGTTCAATCATTTTCAGAACCCCTTCTTAATGAAAATGATCGATTAAATGTGATCATCAATGAGTATTCTCAATCATCTTGGTTGGAACCTATATCATTATCTGACCCTTTCGATAACATGTTTCTAATAGGCGGGAGTATAATGGAGTTTATGAATTTAGATGAAATGCCTTGGAATAATTATCATCATCCTTCCTTTGTTCTTCCTAACCTCGAAAATATAGAGAACAACTTTCCTACAATGTTTTCACCTGAGATTGTAAATGACCCTGAATTCCCTATATTGATTTTTGAATCTGAATCTGAAAAGGATTTAGGGAATTTTATCTACAGCAATTCCTCTCAATATCGCAGTGAAGCATGGAATTACAAAGAACATTCATATAGGTGCCTTGTGCTCACTTGATGAAATTCAGATTTATAAGGCCCTATTCCAATCATTCCATGACATTTTTCCTGGTATTATGAGGAAATTCCTAGAATCAACTGAAGTATTTTAATTAATGAAATAAATACCTACTCGGATGTTAAGCCTATCACACAAATATTACATCCAATGCATCCTAGGAAAATTGCCACTATCAAAGCTGAAGTTGAAAAACTTCTCAAGGTTGGTTTTATCTATCCTTCTCCCTTGACCGGTTGGGTTTCTAATATCATTCATGTTAGTAAGAAGCAAGGGACAATAAGAGTATGCTTCGATTATAGAGATATTAATAAAGCTTGTCCAAGGATAATTATCCTACTCCTTACATCAACCAAATAATTGATGATTGTGTCGATAAAAAAATATTTTCTTTTATGGATAGAATTTTTAGTTACAATCAAATTAACATACTCCCTGCAGATCAACATAAAACCACATTCATTCTTCCATGGGGAAATTTCGCCTATCGAAAGCTTCCATTCATGCTAAAGAATGTTGGTGCCACTTTTCAATGGCTTGTGTCTTATACCTTTCATGATATTAAGCATATTGTACAACCATACTTAGCTGATCTACCAACACAATCATTAAGATGTCAAAATCATCCAATACATCTACGAGTGATTTTTCTCCAATGTAGGCATTATAATATACGTTTAAACCCACGTAAATGTGTTTTTTGTGTCACATGTGGTCGTTTATTGGGATTTGTCATGTCTAAAGAAGGCATTTGTGTTGGCCCTCTCAAGGTAGAAGCTACATTGAATTTGCCTCCTCCTTCCAATTTATGCCAACTCCAAAGTTTTCAGGGGAAGTGTAACAACCCTGGTGAAAATTCCATGTAATAAAAGTTAATAAAGGCAAAACAATAACCACGGTTGATGGGACACTTATTCCAAGCTGAATGTTGGGAGAAACATCCTAGTGTTGGTGTTCGTCGGTTTAGAATGGCTAAAGGAAATTGGCAAAGGCAATGACTAAGGCTTTTGAAAGGCAAAATGGCATTTTTGGCACATTTATTTATGCAAATAATGGAAATTGGGAGAAAAGGAAGGTGAAAGGTCACAGGTTGAATGTGAGGGGAAAATGAAAAAAATAGAGGCCTAATTGATAAAAAGGCTTCTCTCTCTCTCTCTCACTCTTAGACACTTAAATTTCTCTTGGATCGTTTTTGCATTGGATCAAGAAAGAGAAAGAAGGCAAGAGGAAGTAGAGATCAAGCAAGGAAAAGCAGGATAAAGCAACTACAACAGTACTCTTTGCAAGTATCGATTTGCATCTTTATTTTCCTTGCTAGATTTGGCATGCATCATATTGCATATGGTTATTTTGTTGTTATGGCATGTGTTTTGCTAGGTGTGACAGTGTTTCCAACCTAGCCTTGCCAATTCTGGATAGCCAAGGTGTGATGGGGTTCTCATGTTTTAGTTGAGCTGGATTTCCAAATGGATTTGAAGCTGAGTGAGGTGGATCTCCAAATGATAGAGAACATGGCCTAGTGGTCTCTAAAAGGGACTATTGTTCATGGTAAAGCCACTAGCCTAGTAACTCCTGAGCCAGATTGTGGGTTGTGGTAAACCCAAGATCGTGTTGCCTCGGTGGGCCTAGGAATCCTTACCGGTGAATGGAAGGATATAAGGTAAATCCAAGAGGTGGATTGCTCTCCATTGGGCCTAATAATCTTGGGTTTGGATATGCGATAATTCCTGCATAGTGGGTCTCGATTTAGGGACCAGTGATTTGGTGTGGATTTCGATAAAGCTTGAAAGACTAGGAGACAGGAAAATTCCTCTCGGTGTTGGTGGAGAAATCCGGTGGCATCCATGCTTGTTTGGCCTAGTGATCCGGTGGAGATCATAGTAAAGCCTGTTATTACATGTTCATTGTGTTGGCCTAGTGATCCGGGATGGATTATGGTAAAGTATGGTTTCTATTGATGTGGGTGAGGTGGTTTAGCCTTGGGATGCCCTGGTTGGTTCTTTTGGTTTGAGTCCCACATTCATGCTTGGAATATGGCACAGAGGTGAATGTCTGAAGAGAGATTTGGCTCAACCATTCTATGGTCGGTTGGAACATGGTAGTCCCATCCTGGGTTTGGATTTTTCATCATCAATATGAGGTCATTTCTCCTTGTATTTCTATGAGTATTATACCAGTTTATATGTGGATCATATGGTTGTGATTTCCTTGGTATTTATGTTGCTATTATGTTGGTTACGTATGTGTTTAATGACAGTGGCTATGTATGGCTCTCATCATGTTTTTACTTGTATATGAATGGACAATGTATCTATGACCCAATAGATGATAATGCAACAAATGATATAAGGGAATAATTCTTCATAGCAATTCTCAGATAAGTATGAGACCCCTATGCTTAAATCTATTGTTTACACCTGTAGATTACATATTCGTGATATGTTTGAAAAAACACCTGTAATGGCTAGTAGGGGTCCGAATAAGGGATTTTTCAAGTATATTTGCATCATTGTTTCCTTGTTATCTCTTTTTCTGAAGGTGTCATTCAATTCTAGGCAGTGACCTCGGATTTGGGCCTAAAAAAGTGGCTCAAATACCAGGGACATTGGCACAACACTGGGAAAAATAGTCCCTAGATGTTGGCATGCCTTGGCATGAGAGCGTCCAAAGCCTCATGGATGCTTTTAGGTCCATATCATGGGAGTGTCCAGGGGTTAAGTTGTGTAAGACCTTAGTGGGACCCAGGGGCTAGCTACCTGAGTGGCTTGGATGGTTCTTGGGAGTCCTGTAGCTGATGTGGAAGGTTTGTATGTTATGTTGTCGTCGATTCCATTTCCTTAAGGTCACATAGGAGGTTGAATATAATCATAGTAGCCTCTCGTCACATGTTTACCCCAGTTGGCTAGTTACTTGGGTAGATATGGGAGGAGGGTGTTACAGAGTGGTATCAGAGCATGGTTCAACTCTCAGACTAAATGGGCAGTGTGTTGGTCATGCATTCATCTAGTTTTCACGTGTATTAATCATTCTTGTGGTATGTGTGCTTGTTGCATATGCACGATGTTAGTCATGGTTGTAGTGATGTCGCCATGTGAAAGAGGATGTTTTTGTTATGAAGTATGTCGTCATGAGTGCATAATTGGTTACATTTTGTTTATTCTTGTGTATTGTTGGTATATGTTGGTATGGTTTTTGTTGTCATGCATAAGGTCATGGTATGTGTAGTTGATATGGTTATTCATTGATGCCTGGACTCTAGCTAGGTTGATGGTTACATGGTTATATGTTTATGCATTACATGTTTATATGTTGTTATGATTATGTTATATATGTATCATGTTGATTCGATGATCTTGAAAATAAGATATCCTCCCAACATTATGCTAAGGTACGTTGGTTTTTATGTAATTTGGTTTAGTTAACATAGTATGCCTTGCAAGAAAGAATCAAAATGACTAAGAAGATGGTAGACTAAAAATACTATCCCTATGAATCCGATGAGTAGCGTGGTGTTGGGAACTTTTATGATTTGGTAGAAATAAGGAGTTGTAAGGCATAAAATGAAGGAAGAAACAAGGAGTTGTAAGGCATAAAATGACAAAATCATACAGGCACAAGAGAAACAAGCAAAGATAAGGGCCACTTCGATTCAACCATGGACAGGAGGACAAAAATAATGGGGCATTTGGAAGTAGGTCTCATGGTGGTTATAGGTAAGATAGAGATGACATGGTGATAGATGGCATACTGTTGGATACTTCGGATAGGAGAGGTGATGGATAAATATATTATTCTAGTTTTGGTTCTGATAGGCATCATGATCGTCATCGTTATCATCCTTACAAGGGGAGTGATAGAGGATACTTGCCAAATGAGTTTAAGAAAGAAAAGGCACCTACTTTTGATGGAGATTTGAAGAAGTCGGAAGATGCAGAGGCTTGGATACTTCGGATGAAGAAATTCTTTGACTTGCATGAGTACATAAAAAACATGAAGGCCAAAATTTTTATCTTCAACTTGAAAGGTAAAGCAGATATCTGGTGGGAAGATGTGAAGTGAGTTAGATACATCAGGACGGACGACTTAACTTGGCATGAGTTCCAGAGGATTTTTAGGAAGAAGTACTTGTCATAATTGTACTACGACAGTAAGGCCAAAGAATTATATGAGCTAAATATGGGATCAATGATAGATGAAAAGTACATGGCTAAGTTTCTGGAGCTGTTGAGGTATGTACCATATCTTAAATATGAGAAGGCTAAAGTTTAGCGATTTGTTAGTGGATTGCAATTAGCATTTAGAGATCAGATTGAGTATGATGAGCCTTGGTCACTTGAGGAAGTTATTGGCAAATTGAGGCATTTATATGAATAGTCAAAGTGTGAGAATGAATCCGAGCAAGGATGGAAAGGAAATGAGAAAGGTAAAAGTAAATGATAGCCGAAAAGAGCAAGGCCTCAGAATGCAGATGAAGAATAGAATGTGGCACCACAAAAGAGGTTCAATACAACTAGACAAGGATATGGGTCATAGCAACAAGAGAGAGGTGATGGTACTGGTCAGTTGGAGTGTTGGAAATGTGGAAAATAGCACCTTAAGAGAGATTTTCCACAGAATTAGGGTGGTAGGCCTCAGATATATGAGTGTGTAAGAGGCATAGACTGTTGGGGATGTTAATCAAAGTGTTCCTCGTATTTATGCAACATTGGACAAAAAAATGGTAGACCATCAGGCATCGATCATTGAGATGGACAGTAAGCTTTGTGATCAAGTTATTTCTATTTTGATTGACCCTAGATCTAATTATAGCTATGTTAGTCCTGACTTGGTGGATAAGTGTGGTTTGAGTAAGGAATTACATGCAGAATCTTGGTTAGTGTAGTTGGCTACAGGTACAAAGAAGTGATTTCATCATTGGGTAAGAGCTTGTGCATTTGATTTGGATGGTATGCCTACTGCAACACATTTCAATGTATTACCGTTGTAATCATACAATATGTTGTTAGGCATGGATTGGTTGTACCTTCATAGAACCAAAGTGGATTGTTATGATAAAGAAATTGAGTGTGTTGATGACAATGGAGAACCAAGAGTCTTGCATGGAAATAAGAAAGCCAGATCAGTTAGGATGGTGACAACTATCCATGTAAAGCACAACCATAGGAAAGGGTATGTGTTATTTTTCGTACATATTTCTAGTGAGAAAGTTAAAGAAGTTGAGGATACAGATGTTTTGAGTAAGTACCCAGTTCTACATCAGTTTCAGGGTTTGTTTCCCGAGGAGATTTCAGAGTTTCCACCTCACAGGGAAGTAGACTTTTCTATTGAGTTAGTGCTAGGGGCAGCTCTAGCATCAAAAGCACCTTACAGGATGAGCACACCTAAGTTGGTAGAGTTGAAGTTGTAGTTGAAGGAAATGTTGGAAAAGGGATACATTACACCAAGTATATCACCTTGGGGTGTGTCAGTATTGTTTGTGAAGAATAAAGATGGTACTCTTAGATTTTGCATTGATGACAAGCAGTTGAACAAAGTGACCATCAAGAACAGGTACTCGTTACCGAGGATTGATGTTTTGTTTAATCAGCCGAAGGGAGAAACAATGCTCTCTAAGATGGACTTGAGATCCAGATACCATCAAGTACGCATCAAAGAAGAGGACATCTACAAGATTGCATTAAGAACCAGGTATGGCCATTATGAGTTTTTCGTAGTGCCATTTGGTTTGACTAATGCTCCAGCTACATTTATATGCTTGATGAATAATGTGTTACGTTCATATTTTGATAAGTTTGTTATTGTGTTCATTGATGACATATTGGTATATTCTAAAAACGAGGAAGATCATGCTGAGCATTTAGCAATAGTGTTGAGGTTGTTTAGAGAGCATCAGTTGTATGCTAAGCTCGGCAAGTGAAAAAAATTTCAAACTGAGGTACATTACTTGTGACATGTTGTTTGTAAGGAGGGAATTGCAGTAGATCCAGAAAAGATAAGGGCCATCATTGGGTGGGTAGCTCCTATAAAATTGGATGAGGTGAGATATTTCATGGGGTGGCAAGTTATTACAAGAGGTTCATCAGGAACTTCTCGCAGATTGGGCCATCATTGGGTGGGTAGCTCCTATAAATGTGGATGAGGTGAGATATTTCATGGGGTGGCAAGTTATTACAGGAGGTTCATCAGGAACTTCTCGCAGATTGCTTATCCTATTACATAATTGCAGAGGAAAGGTAAGAAGTTTCACTAGACCAAGGAGTGTGGGGTCAGTTTTGAGCAGATTAAGATGCTGTTGACACATTCTCCAATGTTAAAGATTGAGATCCAGACAGGGAGTTTGTAATATGTACAGATGCTTGCAAGAGAGGACTTGGTGAGTCCTTATGCAATATGGATAGGTGGTATGCTATGAGTCACGAAAATTAAATGAGCACGAGCAAAACTGCCCGACACATTATCTTGAGTTAGAAGCGATCATACATGCATTGAAGATGTGGAGGCACTATTTTCTTACCATGAGGTTTGTCCTAATGAGTGATCACATTGGGTTGAGGTATTTTTTTTACCAACCGAATCTGAACACCCGACAGGCTAGATGGTTTTCCATAATTAGTGACTTTGAATTAGAGATCAGGTACATCAAAGGAAAGGAGAACATGGTGGAAAATTCTCTTAGCAGGTGGGTATAGGTAAATCACTTAAAAACTATGAGCTCCTATGGGACAGATTTATAGGATAAGATCTTGTAGGCAGGTCAGTAGGATGTCCAATATATGGAGATTGTGCACAGGTTGCAGCAGAGTATAAGTAAAGGTACATGTAGTAGCATAGGTATAGGTACAGGTACAAGTACAGACACAGATGCATAGGATGTGGACTATTATCTTACAACATATGGATTGGTTAGATTCAGAGACAAGATATATGTGTCAGACAATAAAGATCTCAAGAAGGTGATCTTGAGGGAGTTTCATGTGAAACCATATTCAGGTCACCTAGGCTACCAGAAGATGTTTACCGTAGTGAAGAAATTTAATTATTGGCCAAATCTGAAGAAGGATGTAGCGAATTGTGTTGCTAGGTGTTTCGATTATCAACATGTGAAGGTGGAGTGTAAGCATCCAAGTGGACTGCTACAGCCGATTTTGATTCTAGAGTGGAAATGCAGGTCATTTCCATGGACTTTATCACAGGGTTGCTGAGGACAATGTGACAACATGATTCCAACATGGTCATTGTGGGCAGGTTGAAAAAGGTTGCACACTTCATTCTAGTGAAGTATACATTCTTAGCTAGCGATGTAGCACAAGTATTCATCATAGATGTGGTCAGATTGCATGGTGTTTCAAAGAAGATTGTGTGAGACAGGGATGCAAAGTTTACTTCCAAGTTTTAGAAGGAGTTGTTTGTAGGTTTTGGCACAGAGTTGGCCTTTAGTACAGCTTATCATCCGCAAACAGATGGACATACCAAGAGGGTTACCAGGATATTGGAGGAAATTTTGAGGATGTACGTGATGCATTAGAAATGAAAGTGGGAAGAGTATCTTCTATTGGTAGAGTTCTCTTACAACAATGGGTATCGGGAATATTTGAGGATGAGTCTGTTTGAAGCATTTTATGAGAGGAGTTGCAATACTCCCATCAGTTGGAGTGGTCCTGTTAATAAGGTGTTGATTGGACCAGACATGTTGGCAGACATGGAACAGGAAATGAAAGTTATAAGGAAGAATTTAAAGGCAACACAAGATAGGTAGAAGAGATATGTAGATCAGAACTGGTTGTTCAAGGAGTTCTAGGTTGGGAAGCAGGTGTACTTGTGCATCAAACCAAAGAAGAGCTCCTTACATATTGGATTATGTGTCGAGTTGGCACCACAGTTTTTTGGACCCTTCAATATTGTTGAGAGGATTAGGCTAGTAGCCTATCAACTTGCACTGCCTCCAACAATGAAATTCCATGACATTTTCCATGTGTCATTTCTTAAGAAGTATGTTAAATATGTTGATGATCTCATTGACTAGTCGGTATTACAGGTGGAACCAGATGGAGAATTCCAGCAAGAACCTCAATGTATATTGCAGGAAAAAGGTGCTCACGCTCCAAAACTAATCACTCAAGCAGTTTAAAGTGTATTGGAAGCACTTTGGGCTTGATGAAGCTACATGGGAGATGGTGGATCAGATGTAGGCTATGTATCCTTCATTGTGTCCCGGTTAAGGCAAAGAAGTTTTGGTATATGTCTTTGGTATATGTTTTGGTACATGTTTGGTGATGTTTTGGTATATTTACATATGTTTATGGATGTAAGTGCCGCCACGAGCTATGTTATTTCCAATAAGCGGGATGGGTGTCATGTCATTATAATGTTATGCTTCTTATGTTTTCATGTTGGTTTGATTCAAAGCAGGGTGATCATTGTAAATACTGCATCGAGCTATGTTATAAATATCCATGGGAATTATGTTTGTTTTCAACCGTTTTGCTGAGTTGAGCACTGAGGGTAGTGTCCCCCAAGGGGGAGGGCTTTGTAACAACATTGGTGAAAATTTCATGTAATAAAAGTTAATAAAGGAAAAATAATAACCACGGTTGATGGGACACTTATTGTAAGCTGAATGTTAGGAAAAACATCCTAGTGTGGGTGTTCATTAGTTTAGTATGGCTAAATGAAATTGGCAAAGGCAATGGCTAAGGGTTTGGAAAGGAAAAATGGCATTTTTGGCATATTTATTTATGAAAATAATGGAAATTAGGAGAAAAGGAAGGTGAAAGGTCACGGGTTGCATGTGAGGACGAAAATGAAGCAAAATAACGGAAAATGAAGAAAATAGAGGCCTAATTGATAAAAAGGCTTCTAAGGATCAATTTGTAACCTTTTGTCAGTTCAGTTTTGGAGCTCTCTCATTATTCTCTCTGTCACTCTCTCACTCTTGGACACTTACATTTTTATTTGAACATTTTGGCATTTGATCAAGAAAGGCAGAGAAGGCAAGAGGAAGCAGAGACCAAGTAAGGAAGAGATGGTACAAGTAGCTACATCAGTATTCTTTGCAGATAACAATTTTCATGTGTATTTTCATTAATATAATTGGCATGCATGGTGTTTCTTGTGGTTATTTTGCTAATATGGCATGGATTTTTCCAAGTGTGACAATGTTTTGAGCCTAGCCTTGCCATTTCTGGATAGCCATGGTGTGATAGGGTTCTCATGTTTTGGTTAAGCTGGATTTCTGAATGGATTTGAAGCTGAGTGAGGTGGATCTTTGATTGATAGATCACATGGCCTAGTGGTCCATGAACCAAAATGTGGATCATAGTAAATACACTAGCCTAGTAACCCCTAAGCCAGACTGTGGGTTGCGGTAAAGCCAGGATTGTGTTGCCTCAGTGGGCCTGGGAATCCTTGCTGATGAATGGAAGGATATATGGTAAATCCAAGAGGTGGATTTCTCTTCATTGGGACTAGTAATCCCGGGTTGGGATATGCAGTAAAGCTTGGAGAGTGGGTCTCGATTTAGGGCCTATTGATCTGGTGTGGATTGTAGTAAAGCCTAAGAGACTAGGAGACAGGAAAATTCATCACGGTGTAGGTGGAGAAATCCGGTGGCCTCCTTTCTTGTTTGGCCTAGTGATCAGGTGGAGATCATGGTAAAGCCTATTATTACATGTTGATTTTGTTTTTCTAGTGATCTGTGATGCATTACGGTAAAGCCTGGTTTATATTGATGAGGTTGAGGTGGTTTAGCCTCAGGATTCCATAGTTGGTTCTTTTGGTTTGAGTCCCACATTTATGATTGGAATATGGCACGATGGAGAATGTCTAAAGAGAGATTTGGATCAGCAATTCTATGGTCGGGTGGAATGTGGTAGTCCCATCCTAGATTTGGATTTTTCATCATCAATATGAGGTCATTTCTCCTTGTATTTCTATGAGTATTATACCGGTTTATATGTGGATCATATGGCTATGATTTCCTTGGTATTTTTGTTGCTATTATGTTGGTTATGTATGTGGTTTATGACAGTGGCTATGTATGGCTCTCATCATGTTTTTACTTGTATATGAATGAACAATGTATCTATGACCCAATAGATGATAATGCAACAAATTATATAAGGGAACAATTCTTCATAGTGATTATCAAATAAGTATGAGATGCCTGTGCTTAAATCTATTGTTTACACCTGTAGATTACATATTCATGATATGTTTGAAAAAATACCGGTCATGGCTAGTAGGGGTTCGATTAAGGGATTTTTCAAGTATTTACATTTGCATCATTGTTTCCTTGTTATCTCTTTGTTCTGAAGGTGTCATTCAATTCTAGGAATTGACCTGGGCTTTGGGCCTGAAAAAGTGGCTCAAATCCTGAGGACGTTGGCATAACGCCAGGAAAAATAGTCCTTGGAAATTGGCATGCCTTGGCATGAGAGCGTTCAGATCCTCATGAACACTTTCAGGTTCATATCATGGGAGTGTTCGAGGGTCAAGTGGTCTAAGACCTTAGTGGGACCTAGGGGATAGCTACCTGGGTGGTTGGGATGGTTCCTGGGAGTCCTGTAGCTGATGTGGAAGGTTTGTATGTTGTGTTGCCATCGTTTCCACTTCCTTAAGGTCGCATAGGAGGTTGAATCTAATCATAGTAACCTCTCGTCACATGTTTACCCCGGTTGGCTGGTTACTTGGGTATATGTGGGAGGAGGGTGTTACAGAGTGGTATCAGAGCATGGTTCAACACTCAGACTGGATGGGCAGTGTGTTGATCATGCATTCATTTCATTTGCATGTGTGTTAATTATTCTTGTGATCTATGTGCTTGTTGCATATGAACGGTGTCAGTCATGGTTGTAGTGATGTCGCCATGTGAAAGAGGATGTTGTTGTTATGAAGTATGTCGTCATGAGTGCATGATTGGTTACATGTAGTTTATGCTTGTGTATTATTGATATATATTGGTATGGTTTTTGTTTTCATGCATAAGGTCATGGTATGTGTAGTTTATATGGTCATTCATTGATGCCTGGACTCTAGCTAGGTTGATGGTTACATGGTCATATGCTTATGTATTATATGTTTATATTTGTTATGATTATGTTATACATGTATCACATTGATTCGATGATCATGAAAATGAGATATCCTCCCCACATTATGCTAAGGTATGTTGGTTTTTTTGTAATTTGGTTTAGCTAACATAGTATGCCTTGTAGGAAAGAAAGCAAAATGACTGGGAAGATGGTAGACTAAAAAGACTCTCCCTATGAATCAGATGAGAAGCGTGGTGTTTGGAAATATAATGATTTGTCAGACACATTGAGAATATTGAAGGAAGAAATAAGGAGTTGTGAGGTAGACAATGAAAACATCATACAAGCACAAGAGAAACAAGCAGAGGTTAATGCTATACTTCTTTAAATTTTGTCAGAACTGCAGTGACAAGGGCCACTTCAGATCAACCATGGATAGGAGGACAAAAATAATGGGACATATGGAAGTAGGTCTTGTGGTGGTTATAGGTCGGATAGAGATGACATGGTGATAGATGGTAGATTGTTGGATACTTTAGATAGGAGAGGTGATGGATACATGTATTATTCTAGTTCTAGTTCTGATAGGCATCATGGTTGTCATCATTATCATCCTTACATGGTGAGTGATATAGGATACTTACCAGATGATTTTAAGAAAGAAGAGGCACCTACTTTTGATGGAGATGTGAAGAAATCATAAGATGCAGAGGCTTCGATACTTGGGATGAAGAAATTCTTTGAGTTGCATGAGTACACAGAAAACATGAAGGCCAAAATTGTTATCTTCAGCCTGAAAGGTAAAACAGATATCTCGTGGGAAGATGTGAAGTGGGTTAGAGACATCAGGACAAATGACTAAACTTGGCATGAGTCCCAAAGGCGTTTAAGGAAGAAGTACTTGTTTGAAAGGTACTACGACAGTAAGGCAAAAGAATTATATGTGCTAAAAATGGGATCACTAACAGATGAAGAGTACATGGCTAACTTCCTGAAGCTATTGAGGTATGTACCATGTCTTAAAGATGAGAAGGCTAAAGTTTAGTGATTTGTTAGTGGATTTAAATTAGCATTTAGAGATCGGGTTGAGTATGATGAGCCTCGGTCACTTGAGGAAGTTATTGGGAAATTGAAGCATTGCTATGAACAGTCAAAGCATAAGAATGAATCCGAGCAAGGATGGAAAGGAAATGGCAAAGGTAAAGGTAAATGGAAGCTAAAAAGAGCAAGGCCTCAAAATGCAGATGAAAAAGAGAATGTGGCACCACAAAAGAGGTTCAATACAACTAGATAGGGATATGGATCATAGCAACAAGAGAGAGGTGATGGTACCGGTCGATTGGAGTGTTGGAAATGTGGAAAATATCACCTTAAGAGAGATTTTCCACAGAATCGGGGTGGTATGCCTCATATATATAAGTGTGTAAGAGGCATAGACTGTTGGGGATGTTAATCAGAGTGTTCCTCGTATTTATGCAACATTGGACAAAAATCTGGTAGACCATCAGGCATCGATCATTGAGATGGACAGTAAGCTTTGTGATCAAGTTATTTCTATTTTGATTGACCCTGGATCTAATTATAGCTATGTTAGTCCTAACATGGTGGATATTTGTGGTTTGAGTAAGGAATTGCATCCAAAATCTTTGTTAATGCAATTGGCTACAGGTACAAAGAAGTGATTTCATCATGAGGTAAGAGCTTGTGAATTTGATTTGGATGGTTTGCCTACCGCAACACATTTGAATGTATTACCATTGGAATCATACAATATGTTTTTCGGCATGGATTGGTTGTACCTTCATAGAACCAAGGTGGATTGTTATGATTAATAAATTGAGTGTGTGGATGACAATGGAGAACCAAGAGTCTTGCATGGAAATAAGAAAGCCAGTTCAGTTAGGATGGTGAAAACTATGCATGCAAAGCACAGTTGTAGGAAAGGGTATGTGTTATTTTCCGTACATATTTCTAGTGATAATGGTAAAGAAGTTGAGGATACAAATGTTTTGAGTAGGTACCTAGTTCTATAACGATTTCAGGGTTTGTTTCCCGAGGATATTTCAGAGTTTCCACCTCATAGGGAAGTAGACTTTTCTATTGAGTTAGTGTCAGGGGAAGCTCTAGCATCAAAATCACCTTACAAGATGACCACACCTAAGTTGGTAGAGTTGAAGTTGTAGTTGAAGGAAATTTTGGACAAGGGATACATTAGGCTAAGTGTATCACCTTTGGGGTGCACTGGTATTGTTTTTGAAGAAGAAAGATAGTACTCTAAGATTGTGCATTGACTACAAGCAGTTGAAAAAATAGACCATCAAGAACAGGTACCTGTTATCGAGGATTGATGTTTTGTTTGATCAGCCGAAGGGATCAACGATGTTCTCTAAGATCGACTTGAGATCCGAATAACATCAACCACGCGTCAAAGAAGAGGACATCTACAAGATCACATTCAAAACCAAGTATGGCCACTATGAGTTTGTCATAGTTCCATTTGGTTTGACTAATGCTCCAACTACATTTATATGCTTGATGAATAATGTGTTACATCCATATTTGGATAAGTTTGTTATTGTCTTCATTGATGACATATTGGTATATTCTAAAAATGAGGAAGAGCATGTTGAGAATTTAGCAGCAATGTTGAGGTTGTTGAGAGAGCATCAGTTGTATTCTAATCTCAGCAAGTGCAATTTTTTTTTTAGACTGAGGTACATTACTTGGGACATGTTATCTCTAAGGAGGGCATTGCAGTAGATCCAAAAAAGATAAGGGCCATCATGGAGTGGGTAGCTCCTATAAATGTGGATGAGGTGAGATATTTCATGGGGTTGGCAAGTTATTATAGGAGGTTCATCAAGAACTTCTCGCAGATTGTTTATCCTATTGCCTCATTGCAGAGGAAAGGTAAGAAGTTTGAATAGACCGAGGAGTGTGGGGCCAATTTTGAGAAGCTTAAGAAGTTGTTGACACATGATCCATTGTTAAATATTGCAAATCCGGACAAGGAGTTTGTAATATGTATAGATGATTGCAAGAGAGGACTTGGTGAGTCCTTATGCAAGATGGATAGGTGGTATGCTATGAGTCACAAAAACTAAATGAGCACAAGCAAAACTACTCGACACATGATCTTTATTTAGAAGCGATCATACATGCATTAAAGATTTGGAGGCACTATCTTCTTGGCAGGAGGTTTGTGCTAATGAGTGATCACGTTGGGTTGAGGTATTTTGTTGGCCAACCGAATCGGAATGTCCGACAGGCTAGATGGTTTGCCATGATTAGTGATTTTGACTTCGAGATCAGATACATCAAAGGGAAGGAGAACATGGTGGAAAATTCTCTTAGTAGGCAGGTATAGGTAAATCACTTAGCAGCTATGAGCTCCTATGGGACAGAATTACAGGATAGGATGTTGCAAGCAAGTCAGTAGGATGTCCTGTATATGGAGATTGTGCACAAGGTATAGCAAAGTACAGGTAAAGGTACAGGTAGTAGCACAGGTATAGGTATAGGTACAAGTATAGGTATAGGTGCACATGATGTGGACTATTTTCTTATAATAAATGGATTGGTTAGATTTAGAGACAAGATATATGTGTCAGACAGTAGTGAGATCAAGAAGGTGATCTTGAGGGAGTTTCATGTGAAACCATATTCAGGTCAACTAGGCTACCCGAAGATGTTGACCATAGTGAAGAAATTTAATTATTGGCCGAATCTGAAGAAGTATGTAGCGAATTTTGTGGCTAGGAGTTTCGATTATCAATGTGTGAAGGCAGAGTGTAAGCATCCAAGTGGACTGCTACAACTAATTGTGATTCCAAAGTGGAAATGGCAAGTCATTTCCATAGACTTTATCACAGCGTTGCCGAGGACAGTGAGACAACATGATTCCATCATGGTTGTTGTGGGCAGGTAGACAAAGGTTGCACACTTCATTCCAGTGAAGTCTACATTCTTAGCTAGCGATGTAGCATAGATAGTCATCATAGGTGTGGTCATATTGCATGGTGTTTCAAAGAATATTGTGTCAAACATGGATGCAAAGTTCACTTTCAAGTTTTGGAAGGAGTTGTTTGTAGGTTTGGGCACAGAGTTGTCCTTAAGTACAGCTTATCATCCACAAACAGATGGACATACTAAGAGGGTTAGTAGGATATTGGAGGACATGTTGAGGATGTACATGATGCATCAACAACAAAAGTGGGAAGAGTGTCTTCCATTGGTAGAGTTCACTTACAACAATGGTTATCAGGAATATTTGAGGATGATTCTGTTTGAGGCATTACATGGGAGGAGTTGCAATACTCCCATCAAGTGGAGTGATCTTGTTAACAGTGTGTTGATTGGACCATACATGTTGGAAAACATGGAACAAAAAATGAAGGTTATAAAGAAGAATCTAAAGGAAGCACAAGATAGGTAGAAGAGATATGTAGATTAGAACAGGTTGTTCAAGGAGTTCTAGTTGAGGAGCAAGTGTACTTGTGCATCAAACCAAAGAAGAGCTCCTTACAGATTGGATCATGTGCCAAGCTGGCACCATGGTTTTGTGGACCCTTCAATATTGTTGAGAGGACTGGGCTAGTAGCCTATCAACTTGCATTGCCTCCGACAGTGAAATTCCATAATGTTTTCCATGTGTCATTGCTTAAGAAGTATGTTAAATATGTTGATCATATGATTGACTGGTTGGTATTGCTGGTGGAACCAGATGGAGAATTCCAGCCAAAGTCTCAATGTATATTGCAGGAAAAATGTGCTCATGCTTAAGAACCAAGCAATCGAGTAGTTTAAAGTGTAGTGGAAGCAAATTGGGACTAATGAAGCTACATGGGAGATGGAGGATCAGATGCGGGCTATGTATCCTTCATTGTTTGTTGGTTGAGGAAAAGAACTTTTGGTATGGTGTTTTGGTATATGTCTTTGGTATATTTTTTGGTACATGTTTGGTGATGTTTTGGTATATGTATATGGATGTAAGTACCGCCATGAGCTATCTTATAAAGCTCCAATAAGTGGTATGGGTGTCATGTCATTATGATGTTATGCTTATTATGTTGCCATGTTGGTTTTCTTCAAAGCGGGGTGATAATTGTAAATACTGCATCGAGCTATGTTATAAAGCTCAATGGGAATTATGTTTGTTTTCAACTATTTTCTCAGGTATAGGTGTGGTTGAACACCAAGGATGATGTCCCCCAAGGGGGAGGGTTCTGTAATAACCTTGGCGAAAATTCCATGTAAGAAAAGTTAATAAAGGAAAAATAATAACCACATTTGATGGGACACTTATTGTAAGCTGAATGTTGGGAAAAACATCCTAGTGTGGTTGTTCATTGGTTTAGTGTGGCAAAGGAAATTGGAAAAGGCAATGGCTAAGACTTTGGAAAGTAAAAATGGCATTTTTGGCACATTTATTTATGAAAATAATGGAAATTAGGAGAAAAGGAAGGTGAAAGGTCACAGGTTTCATTTGAGGAGGAAAATGAAGGAAAATAATGGAAAATGAAGAGAATAGAGGCCTAATTGATAAAAAGGCTTCTGAGGATCAATTTGTAACCTTTTGTCAATTTAGTTTTGGAGTTCTCTCATTATTCTCTCTCTCCCTCTCTCAGTCTTGCACACTTAGATTTTTCTTTGATCATTTTGGCATTTGATCAAGAAAGGAAAAGAAGGTAAGAGGAAGCAGAGACCAAGCAAGGAAGAGCATGTACAAGCAGCTACATCAGTATTCTTTGCAGATATCGATTTGCATGTGTATTTTCCTTACTAGATTTGGCATGCATGGTATTGCATGTGGTTCTTTTGTTGATATGGCATGGGTTTTGCTATGTGTGACAATGTTTTGAGCCTAGCCTTTCCATTTCTAGATAGCCATGGTGTGATGGGGTTCTCACGTTTTGGTTGAGCTAGATTGCCAAATGTATTTGAAGCCGAGTGAGGTGGATGTTTGAACACATGCCCTAGTGTCCTTGAAGCAAAATGTGGATCATGGTAAAGTCACTGGCCTATTAACCCCTAAGTCAAATTGTGGGTTGCAATAAAGCTAGGATTGTGTTGCCTTAGTGGGCCTACAAATCATTGCTGGTGAATGGAAGGATATACGGTAAATCCAAGAGGTGGATTTCTCTCTGTTGGGCCTAGTAATCTCGGGTTGGGATATGTGGTAAAGATTGGAGTGTGGGTCTTAGTTTAGGGCCTAGTGATCCAATGTGGATTGCCGTAAATCCTTAGAGACTAAGAGACAAGAAAATTCCTCACAGGGTAGGTGGATAAATCTGGTGGCCTCCATGCTTGTTTGGCCTAGTGATCAGATGAAGATCATGGTAAAGCCTATTGTTACATGTTGATTATGTTGTCCTAGTGATCCGTGATGGATTACGGTAAAGCAGGTGGTTTCTATTGCTGAGGGCGAGGCGGTTTAGCCTCGGGATGCCCTAGTTGATTCTTTTAGTTTGAGTCCCATATTCATGCTTGGAATATGGCACGGGGGTGAATGGAAGAAGAGATATTTGGATCATCCATTCTATGGTTGGATGGAACATTGTAGTCCCATCTCAGGTTTGGATTTTGCATCATTGATATGAGGTCATTTCTCCTTGTATTTCTATGAGTATTATATTGGTTTATATGTGGATCATATGGTTGTGATTTCCTTGGTATTTCTATTGCTATTATGTTGGTTATGTATGTGTTTTATGACAGTGACTATTTATGGCTCTGTTGTGGCCAGCAACAACCCCCCCCTAATTCAGCCTAATATCAGTCATAATGATAGATTGAATAGGGGACCCTTAGTTAATTTCCGAAAAAGAAAACAAAGACTTCTTTTGAAATTACAAGCATAAAAACGTAGAAAAAGGTCCTTAGACGATTTAAGTTTAAAACTATGTTCATAAAAGCAAATCTCTAAGAGTGCATCACGAAAAAGATAAAAAAACACCTTCGTTCCCTCTCTAAAAAACACCAATATGTGCATCGCCTCGGCATTGATGAACAACATCGCATCGCAATACACTAGCCTCCATAAAGAAAAGCTTGTAAACCCGCCGACCTGTGATCGTGCGATCGTGCGATCGCACATCGCAAAAAACTAGGCGGAGTACGTTGGCAAGCATTGAATTGTTGCGATCTGCGATATGACGATCTACGATGTTGCGATCACTATCGTTTGCGATCGCGCGATATGCGAGGACGCGCTGGCAAGTCATAAAAGCACCTCGGTACGACTCTTTTGGGCACGCCACCCAAAGAAAATCCACTTACCATTACCTGACTTGGAAATTATGCGCATTCAATGTTAGTAATGAATTAGTTGTCAGTTATTAAGTGGCATAAAGACGCGTGCCTTAATGCGGATTTTGCTTCACGTAAGGTGGCGTATCTAATCTATCTCTTGCATTTAACGCCTCCCCATCACCTTTCTGATCGATCTTTCCATTTCTCTCTTAACTTGCAGGAGCAAAGCTCGAAGGCAAAACCGAACAGAAACGCTAAGCGAGATGGGGAAGAAGAAAAAAGCTCAGAGCTCAGAGGCAAGGGAAAAGACCAAAGTGATGGCACCCCTCTACACAGACACTGCATGCAATAAGGATGCGGGCATCTCAACCTGGGAAGGCATGTATAGGATACTGGAGGAAGAAAATCCGAGAATAATCAAAGTAACTCCTGCTGTCCCGGATGCATTACGTTCTTCAGAAGCATCCCTGGAAGACCTAGCATGTTCTTTCCTCCACAGAATTGCAGCAAGGCCCAAGATCCTGCCATACACAGACATGATAAAATGGATACTAGATGATGCGGAGTTGCACCAGAGACAGTTCAAAGCCCAGGGACATGGGATCGTAGCAGCGTTTGCAGCTCAAGACCTAAGGCTCATGTATCATTTACCTGAGCCGCAAGCGACCTACAATGCAGAATTCGTTACGAAGTTCGTAGCAGAAAATCCCGACTTATCTGATACTACTAAGGAGTGGTCAAAAAGAGATGAACCATTGAAGAAAGATAAGAACGGTATGTATAGCACTGGTTCTCTTACTTCCCCATATTTTTTTGCTGCAGCTATGCTCTGTAGAATATTTGGTAAGAAAGATATCAATAAATTTTCAACCGAATGGCTACCCCTGATCGATGCTGCAACTAACTCTGAGATAGTGGATTGGGCCAAAATCCTTTCTGACACTCTGTACACAGCAGTCCTCCACTACCGTTCTAAAAGATCCCACTCCCAAAGAGTCTATCCGCCTTTTTATTTGTCTGCCTACATAATGGATTCTGTCTGTCTCGTATCCAAATTCCCTACCATGGGTTGGCAATGGACTACCCAGGACCCATTGCCTATTCATGTCTATCATAAAATTATGTGGGATTCCCAGTTCGCCCCCCATTTTTACCAGATTTGCCATGGACTTATATTACCCATACATAAGATAATATACGATAAAGATCCCCTGAGATGCTCTCCCGAGGCACAGATTGATATCACCTCCATCGCAAGATGGTTTGGAGAAGAATGGTTTACCTATATCCGAGTTTTTGGAAGCACAGTACCCCCGCATGTCCTACCCTTATATATCCCAGATAAATTGTTGGCTCGAGAAATCGCTTATCAGACTTGTTCTGAAGGTGGTTTAACTAAGGACCTAAAGAACAAAAAGAAGGCCATTTGGCCTCAATTCCCAGTCACGTGCGGGGTCTTCTCTTTATTCGATGTAGGGCACGCTTTTGGTGAGGTGGAGAATGTGACGTGTCTCCAACTATTTAAACTCCCACCAAGGCCATTCGACCCAAATAAAGTCGCCCAGGAATTTACAACTAGCGTCAGGATAAGTGTGTTCTCTGGACAGAAAGATCTGTTTGATGATCTTTTTCAGGGAAAAAACTCGCTCAAAGAAGTTTTGCAGGAAGCACGATCGAGGCTATCCCCGGACGACTTCCGGAAATTCACATTGTATAGAGAAAGAAGGCTGGCTAACATTCCACTGGAAGGACTACGGATAGCTGCCAGAGAACCGACTCCAAGCGTTAGCCTCAGTGAACACTCCAGTGCCTCCAAATCTAATTCCAACTCCGTGCAAGAAATATCTCCAGATCTTGAAGAGTCTGTCCGCAAAGAAGAAAGAAATGAAGAAACAATCAAGGACACAGCTCAGTCAAGTTCGATGGCTCAGCAACAAGTTGCCGCCTCATCATCAAGAGAAGTTCCTCCCCCCGTCACCGAAGCACCTCTTGTTACAATAGAATTAGATAAAGAATGGGAGACCTTCAATGAACTGATTAATCTTGAAGGTCAGGTCCCGAAAACACCCGTGGACAACACACAGGTGGCGCAAGAGGTCCTCTCAACCATAGTCAGTAGTACCATAGAGATGGAGCATCTTCCTATCTCTCCATCCTCAGAACTTCTACTTAGCGTAGAAGAGATCCCTCCACTGGACGTATTCTACAGCCCACAGCACAAGGCATTTGTAAGGAGACAAAGAAAGAAAAGAAAGCTTGCGGATGCACTAGCTCAAGATGCTGAACACCTAGATGTCTTGTGGAAAGATCTGAATAGCAATCCAACCGAAAACCTCACCAAGTTGTCTCAGATTGCAGGAGCATATGCTTCTGCGACCATCGACGAGGCTTCCGAAGTTCAGCAACTTCTAAAAGAACGTGAAAGCCAAATACAACTGCTGCAACAATAGTTGCAACAAGCCAATATAAACGCTGAAGCTTCCAAGCAGCTTGAAAAACTACAAGAAGACTTTCGCCAGATGCAGCTGAGCCACCAAAGAAATATTGAAGAAAAGGAAAAGCAACTGCAGACGGTGCAAGAAATGCACAAGGATGAACCCAAGCTAACAGAATTTATTTCAGAATCCATCAGCTTGAACGACCAACTGTCACAGCAACAGGAAGACATGGCACGTAGAATATCACAGTGGAGGCATTTTTGTGAGCTGAGCGACAAGATCACCAGCCAGGTAGTGGAACTACGGAATGACTATGACCAGGCCAACAAAAGAGTAACAGAGTATCTGGCTTGGCAAAATGACGAGGAAGGGAAGAAAGCAGGGGCGCCTAAGATTAATGAAAATCACAAAGACTTGCTCTTCAACAAATGGGACGAGCAAATAACACAGGCGGAGCAGGCAGCAGAGTCAGCGGCAACACAGGCGACCATACTTATCGATTGTGTAAATGAAAATTTGCACAGAGCTAATTTGATTTCAGAGTCCACCCCGGGATACTTACCAAATGCGTTACAGTTGGGAGCAGAATGGAAGCAGAAAGCACAGGCAAACGGGAAGACAATTCAGGCATTGGCTAGGTTAAACTGGGAAAGTTACTGGACTTACGTAGTTAAGCCTCACAGCCAATGCATGACGGTAAGGTGCATCATGAACGCGGCCGAGAAAGTAGCGCCAGCTCTTATGGACGTTGTTTTCGCAGCCCAACTAAGCACGGAAGTCAGTCAACCGACTCTTCTCAAGCCCATGCTTGATAACTGCAATTTCAGGGACCAAATTAGGAAGTAATTTCAATTTAGAAAGTTGTTTTTCTTTTTGTTTTACTGAATTAGAAAAAGGGCAGTCATTTGAGAGTCGTATCCTAAATTTTGTAATAATACTATTATTAGGATTAGATAGTAGTATTTCAACCCTTCTCATTGCATTGGAGAAGGGTCCAGAAATTTGTCAAAAACTTGTCCTCAGAACATGCACTTCTGCACCCTCAGAGGAGGTTTTGATGAATGGAAGGATCGTGATTTATTTATGTTTGCATTTTTATGTCTGCTACTGATGTTGCACTTCTGTACTCTTGGTAGACGTTAGAAGCAAGTAGAGGTAGATCGTTATTGTTTGAAGTCTATGAGTAAGGATTAGTCATTAATGGTACTTTTATCTCTTGATTAATTTCTGCTTGTATTCTTAAAGCGATATACAGCTGATATTGTTTGCATGCTAATGTATGAATATATAAGTTATCATTTGGCACTTCTGTACGATGGATTTATCTATTTATGCTTAATATGCGAATGATTTGATTATGCGATGTGCTGTTCACAACCGCTCTGCCTAACTTCTTATGCAGAATGGTTTATCTTTATTGATTTATATTCTGATATCAGTTGAATGATCTTTATTACCAGCTGTTGTTAGAAATCTTTCTAGATCGCATAACAAAAGAAAAATCCCGGGTTAATGTAAATTATGTGTGTTGTTTTTCATTTGATTATAGTAATTTAGATTCAAGTTTGTAAGATAGATTTACAGTAGTTTTAGAACGTTTCTTAGAAATAACCTAACCAAAATTCCACACACACATACATACACATCCCATGCATCGGGAAGTTGGTCCCGTCATCCCCAGTCGGACCCGCTACTCCAAACGGGCAAGGAGCTGCCAACCAGGTTCCGGACCGGGTGGGTATCCTCCTTGTTGTTGACCCGACTTCGGGGCCCTCAACAGGCTCTCATCATGTTTTTACTTGTATATGAAAAAACAATGTATCTATGACCTAATAGATGATATAAGGGAACAATGCTTCATAGCGATTCTCAGATAAGTATGAGACCCCTATGCTTAAATCTGTTGTTTACACCTGTAGATTACATATTCGTGATATGTTTGAAGAAATGCCTATCATGGCTTGTAGGGGTCCAGTTAAGGACTTGTTCAAGTATTTACGTTTGCATCATTGTTTCCTTGTTATCTCTATGTTCTAAATATGACATTCAATTCTAAGCAGTGACCTGGGCTCTAGACCTAAAAAAGTGGCTAAAATCCCAGGGATGCTAGCACAACACTAGGAAAAATCATCTCTGGACATTTACATGCCTTGGCATGAGAGCGTCCAGAGCCTCCTCGACATTGTCAAGTCCATATCATGGGAAAGTCTGCGAGTCAAGTGGTTTAAAACCTCAATGAGACCCAGGGGCTAGCTACCTGAGTGGTTGGGATGGTTCATGGGATTACTATAGCTTATATGGAAGGTTTGTATGTTGTGTTTCCATTGATTCCACTTCCTTAAGGTGAAATAGGAGGTTGAATCTAATCATAGTAGCCTTCGTCACATGTTTACCCCGGTTGGCCAGTTACATGGGTAGATGTGGGAGGAAGGTGTTACAAGAAATAAAACTTTTTATGTCGATTCATTCTGAATTATGTAGAGATAACTAAAGGTTTTACTCAAATTTTGAAAAAAACATCCCTTTCATTTGGGATGAAACTACTAAAAAACTTTTGATGCACTTAAACACGTGTTGACTCACATATCTTTATTACTTCTGCCAAATTATCATCAAGATTATTTTTTTTATTTTGTTGCATCAAACATTGCCTTCAGTATGGTATTATTCCAAGAGGTTGAATTAATGAATTAACATGTTATTTATTACTTGAGTAGGAATCTTACCAATTCTAAAATCAAATATGCACTTGTGGAGAAATTGGCCCTAGCAATTGTACAAGTTGTCCATAGATTTTGTCATTATATTCTATTACGCAAAATAACAATAGTTTCAAATTGTAACCCCATGGTTTATATTCTTACCAAACAATTACTTGGGGGGGAATATTCCAAATGGATTATTATCCTACAGGAATTTGAGTTAGAATTTGTTAAACCCAAGTCAAAGAAATCACTAGTGTTTGCTGAGCTTATTTGTGACTTTACCTATTCTGAGACAAAAATAGTGGCAGAGGATTCTCTTCTTGATGAATCTCTCTTTCTTATCAATACACTAGATCCTTGGTATGGAAATATTATTATTTATCTCCAAACTCAAAATTTTTATTCAAACTTATCTCGAACTGACCATCGTCGCATTCGGTACCAATCCCAACAATACATTATTGTTGGCGATGTGTTTTATCACTGTGGTGCCGATTCAATTTTTCGACAATGTTTAACACCTAGTGAAGCCAAAAAGACTTTGAATGACTATCACTCTTGAGCATCTAGTGGTCATATGTAAGGGTTTTCCACTACTCAAAAAATCTTGTGTGCTGGATGTTTCTATCCTTCTATGTTTAAATATTGCATTGTTGCCTTCCAAAAATTTCATAATTGTCAAATATATGATCGCAAAATGCATGCACCTCCTGCTCCTCTTCACCCAATAATCGTTGTCAGTGCCTTTGTGGAATGGGGCATCGATTTCATTACATGTAACCCGCACTCGAGCAAGGGGCATGACTATATTATCCTAGTTGTGGATTATTTTATGAAATGAGCTAAGGTGATGCCTACATTTAGGGATGATGGTGAAACCTCACGACAAACGCATCTAACTATGGAAATCTAGTTTCAACAGTCACCCATTATCATCTCAAGTGAGACTTCACCCACTCAGTGGGTGTTGTCGAAAGGGTCGATGCTAAGTGAATTTTTGTTGAAGATTGTGCCGTGAATCCCGATTATGTCAATATCCCAAATGCCAACAACATACTTACTGTTTTAAAAAATTTCAAAAATTATGAATTTACTTTTGTATTTAAAAATATGTTTCATTTAAAGAAAATTAAATATAATAAAAATTTAAAAATGACTAAAAATTATATTTTTAAATATTAATTAGGTATACATGATAATTAAATTTCATTTCTATTTTTGCCTCGGATGCGTGTGGCACTATGGCTTTAAATGTTCATCATGCAGAACAATAAATCTCGGTACTGCCAGCTGCAGAGCAGCGTGGCTTCCCAAGACTTCACCTCGCGCAAGAGGGATGGAGTTATTAAGGCTGGATTTGGTAGGATATCTGCATTTATGGAGTGCGTTGTTCAACGCAACATTATGGCTGTTATAATCATGTCGATCCTGTATGTTTTCCTCACACCTTGCGCTCAATCTTACTGTGCCAGGACCTGGTTAGCTGTGGTCTATGGTGACAGGCTGATTCTTGCACACAGAGGCAAGCTCCAGGCCGACTCTCTATATCTCCGGAAGAGATTCAGCACGGCTTTAAGGGGTGAGCTCTCCACAGTTCTTGACTTCAGCATTGGAAGTATTGTGTCTCCGTCTTGGGCTTTCTTTGTGCATTCAATTCGGTTTCTGTGTCATTTCTACCATCCCTCTATTGTTGTCTCTGGTCTCTCTGGTCTCTCTGTGCCCTACCCTTCGTCTTTCATAATGGTTCGACAGGGTAAAAGGAGTCGCTCCGGGGGGCGTCATGGCAGTGGCAAACACTCAACCACTGGTCACTCTATGGAACCTGAGCAATCGCATTTTAATCTCCCCCCCTCTCATGAGGCTATGCCACCTTTAAGCTCTGGGCGCAAGCCAATTCCTAATAGCGCTTTCCAAACCACGCATTTTAAATTTCAAAGCAATTTGAACAGGCCTCTGATCACTGCTCACATTACTATAATCCTTTCGTAAGAATAAAATCAAATCTCCCCTCTGGTTTGCATCGCTCCTGATCCCTCCCAAAGCAGTGAGCATTCCATGGATAAAGATAGCCCGGAGAATTGGAAGAGTGATAAGTCTGGTCAGGAGGAAATTCCTAAAAGTATTCCACCCCTTGAAGACATAAGCCCAGTTGATGAGGAAGGGACTCTTGGCGCAACAAGTCACTCCATGGCAATCCCTGTCAGCGAGACGGATGGCAATGAGAGTCTGAGGATCGGTAGTGCGTGTCTGGTTGAGGAGAAGACTCCTGGTAAGGTTAAGGAAGTTTAGCGCCACCTGGGACCGCTTCTTTCCTTTTTGTTTTTTGCTACTGCTCAGATGACCACCTACAGGCATCTTCGCTCACAGTCAAGGTTCAGCATTTATGGCCTGTTGTTTTGGCATCCCTTCGGGGAATTGGTGGTTCACTTGCTGGCTGGTTTGCAATGAATTTAAGCTTTTGTTGCCAATGTCTCTACCTCCGCTATACAAGTCATCCTCTGGGTTTTATATCTGTTTTCTAGCTATATGTAACTGGTCTCCCCAACTTCTTTTTGTAAGGGGGCAGTTCTGCTGTGTTAAGTGCCCTCGAGCTCTGATCTCTGAGGCCTCAACTCCATGTAAAAATATTCTTCTTTTCAGTTAATAGAATTTAGTATTTGCAGAGAAAAAAAAAACCATTTCTATTATATTTATATAAAATTATATTTATTTATTTTTAAATATTACTTATATTTTTAAAATTAAAATTTTATTTTATTTCATATATATAAATAAAAATAATATTAAAAACATCAATAAAAAATCTTAATAATAATCATTTGATTGTTGTTACTTCATAAAATACAAATAGAAAAGAAATATATGACAAAAACTCAGAAAAGTACATTAAAAATATATTTTTACAAATATGGCTCATTTACTTTTATATAAACAAATTGTACACATTTAATTGTATAAATGTAATTGGTAGATTTATCTTTAGCGCTTAATATCATTTATATAAATAAATTAAATATAAATAAGTATCATTTATAATTAGTGAGAATTTTGATTTTTGAGAAAATTTTTGTTATTATCATAAATTTTGTTAATTATATTTTTTTTTTTGTCTTGACCAATGCTAAGAAGAAAATGAACATTGGAATGAAGAAAATGAACTTTGCAATGATAAGAGTTAATTCTCATGAGCTCCGTAGAAACATTGGGTAGTGAGGTTGGGTGATGCTTTATTCCCAAAACACCTTGACACAAACGAATCCCTCTTTTGCAAGACTGAGAGGGTTGAAGATAAACAACACTTTCTCATATATTGCCCATCTCTTACTCACATTCACTCTCAATTTCAAAACATTTGTCACACTTCCATCCTTTTTAACTGGTTAAATAAGCAAAATAGACCACATTTCTCTGAATAAACGTTAATGGTCATCCTCTTATATCAATTTAAATTATTTTATTAATATTATAAATTTTTAAAATAAAATTTTAATATTTTTGTGTAAAATTATTTTATTTATTTATTTGTAATAATAAATTTTATTAATAATATCATTTAATAAAAAAACTAAATTATAATATCTAATAAAATTTTAAAAGTATTAAAAATTGTATATAACATTATTTTTTTTTTTTTTTTTTTTTTTTGAATAAAGACTAATTCTATTAAGATTGGAAAAGTATTTTACAATCAAGCTTGCATGCAAGCGAAGCAGAAAGGCAAGGGAACCGAAGGTGAAAGGCTATCCACCTCGCTCCATAGAGACAAACAAGGAAAGGGCCATAGAAAACCTGGAAATACAAAAAGCTAGAACTAAGCAGTTAGATCTACCCTGAGATGGCAGTGACTGCCACACGACATTTTTTGCCTTTTGTCTTGCTTACTTTGACCCAACCAGAGGAGTTTGGCTGAGCTGTAACAAGTTGTAGACTATTCTGCCTCGACAGCGGAATATCCTTATCAGAGTCTGAGGACGAAGATAAATGAGAATGTTTCTAAGAGCTCTGAGGGGCGGAGGGGTTTGCCGGAATGACAAACGGAGCGTCCAGTAGAATCTCAACATTCTGCCCATTTTCTACAATTTCCTCCTCATCCGAACTAGAGGAATCTGTATCGTCCATAGGAGGGGGAGGCACACATGGATTCCAGCTTTTGGATTTGGGTTTGCGATTCAGATTCTTCTTTTTGTCGAGGAACTGGGTACAGGAACTCTCGAGGTGCCTCATTTGATGACAATGGCGGCAACGGAAGGCTGTATTCTCGTAATCGAAGGTTTGCGTCCAGTGGAAATCTCCAAACTTGAGATCAATCTGATCTGGTAGTCCTTTGCTAATATCTATTTCTGCACAAATTCTGTCGTAGGTGTAGAGTCCATTTTCCTTTCGTGAAGAATCTACAGCTAGGTAGCATCCTAAGGTGTCTGCAATGGCTAAGAAGATAGAGATATGCCATAGATGCGCCGGAAGACTCGGGAGCCTGACCCAAATGGGAATCTTAGTGGCGACGGTTGTAGAAGGGTCGAAGTCTAGAAACCAGGGGGTGAGAAAAAGCCCAGCCGAGCCCCAGAACCAAGGGCCTCCCGTTAAGGCCTTCTGGTAATCTTCATTTAAGTCAAAAGCCACAATGAATAATCCTTTTGAACATAAGTAGGTCTCGCTTTTTTTAGTCCAATTGGTATGGATCCATTGGTATAGATCTGAAGTGCGAGGCCAGAGCCCATTAAATCTACATATGAGTGCGGATTCTACAAAACGCTGATAGCGATCGTCAATCCCAGAATGAGAGAGATTGATGGAAGGAATTTCCTCTGATTTTTCTAACAAAAATGGCTTTGGAGCTCTAGATGGTTGGGCTACTTTCGCAGAGGGCTGTGGTTGGGCAGCGTCTTTACAGACTGCATCTTTATAAGAGAAAGAAGGGGCGGAGGAGGTCTGCCTAAAGGAACCACCTCTTAAACGAAAGGTAGCCACAACAAAAGCGTCCTTATGAATGTTGTAAGAGGAGAGAGGAAGGGGATTCATAAGTTGCTTACCTTATATAGCAGTCTGAGATAAGAGGAGGGGATCCCCAGCCGGCGTTCGAATTTTTGCAAAAGATCCTACACAAGATCTGTTGTGCGTACCCATTGCATTAGAATTTTGTTTGAGAGTTTGACTTGGATCTGAAATGCATGTGTTTCTTCAGGCAAATCTGGCTGGTTCAAGAGAGGAAGCTACTTTGCATGCCCACAGATCTGGGATTTTTTAAGGCTTTTTGTTCTTCTGGGCTTCTGATCTAGTGGTTCAATGGCAGATCTGAGCAGCTGACTGCCATCCGTGGTCAGGAAGCCCGATCCAGATCTATACATTGACCCATTAATGGCGGCCATCAGGGGGTAATAGCTGAAGCTCTTGAAGGAGGGCTGCTCCAGGTGGAGGATCAACTTAGCGTAGCCATCGGGCTGTTCTGCTAATAAACCCCCGGAGACCATGTCCCTCACTGACTCCGACAAGCCCTCGATCACATGGGGTAACAAGAGTGGGTCTTCTGTGGTTTTCCCTTTCCTTTGCACCAGATCAACCAGGTAGCGCTGGAGAATAATGTGATTGTCCTTTTGCTGGAGGAAAGCGAGGAAGAGGTAGTTGTCACCGAAGGCACCCAGCGCGACTCGATCTTGCGACGTGAAGACGAGGCGAGGGTCCAAGGCCGATCTCCATACACTGAAAACGGCAGAGGCAATGGCGCGGTTGCCGGTGCTGAGCTTTACCAGGCAGCGGATAGCAATGTCGATGGGGAGGCCTGGAATCCATTCACCCTCAGCAGTTGTTATTGTGAGATTCGATCCTTGGCATTCCGTGGAGGACATTGTCGAAAAAACCCTAAATGAAAGCATGATTTTGATAATAAGGTCAAAATTGTATATAACAATTATCTTATTTGTCTCATTTTCATTATATTTTGAATTAATAAAAAAGAAACATAAAATTGATAAAGAGAAACAACTTAAATAATAAAATTAATAAGTTTGAATGGTTTAATATATTTTTATTATAATTATATTATGGGATGGATGATATAAGTATTTGAACCGGGTTTTTAAGTATTAAAAGAATAACATATTAAATTTAAATATAATTTTTTTTCAACAAGGAAACAAGCAGAACAATCTTACCAGGGATTGGACCACGTGAAAGCCAAATCTCCCCCACCAATTTAGATGAATAATATAAAGTACCACTTTCCATCATCTTCTCGAGACTCGAATGGTTAATCGAACATATTTGTTGACTACAGCTTCATTAGTGTGGAGTGTATGACGAATACCACAGTGCATGTTAGAGGTGTGAGGTCCACAATAGAGCCCTCTTCTCCTGCCCAAGAGGGGGAATTTGAAGTCAGGAGCATTGGACCAACGACTATTACATGGAATTGTATCAGCCTTATAAATCCAATCAAAAAGCAAATAGGTGGAACTAGGTATGCCACGTGAACACTACCCAAAGTTGCTAGATTCGTTCAAGAATTGATTAATATTAGAAAATTATATATTACAGAGAAATGGAACACATAGAATATTGCATAAATATAAACACAGAAAATGCATAAAACCAGAGAGACACAAATATACGCAGTTCACCCAGTTTGGGCTACGTCCACCGCGACCAGCCAGTCCTTCCTTTCTATTATCCAACAAAATGAAGAGACATAACCTACAGCAGATCCGCTGTAATATCCTCTGTTTTCTCTCACAGTCTCACCTTTTTGTTTCTCACTCGAAGAATACACATCTATTACACAACCTCAATACAATTCCCTCATACAAAGAGAGGGGTTGCCTTCTATGGAAAAAAACCCTAAACTAAACATAAGTTCTATCGTCAGATCATCCGCCTAATGAACGGCCCAGATTGATTATAAATTATTATACTTTTACAAGGCAATTTTACATCTACTTTTAGCTTTGGGGGCTCTGCCCCTGGACCCCCCAGCCAGGGGGGATGGGCTGCCCTAAACCCCCGCGGGGGGATAAGTCCCCCCCGCACCCTCCCGCTTGGAGGGGTGTACAAACTTCCTCGGGCATACATCCAGCTGAAACAAAGACCTCTAACTAATCATGCTCCACACCCAACAATTGCTTTTTTAAATTCGAAGTTCAGAGGATGAAATAGGAAAATTGCCAACCAGGATATCTGTGTCCATCTCCAATGTCATTGGAAATTTAATGGAAATATTCTATCCACTTGGGTTCTAGAGAAATGGATTGCAACCGTATGGATAGACATGGATAATCTTTTAAGAATTGAATTTCAAATTAAAATGGCAAGAGTTTCCCTCAAGATATATTTTATTTAAGCCAATAATACTACAATTCCAACAATAATGAGCAGCAAAGGAAAACAAGACAGAACATGACATTACAACATAAGCAAGACAGAACATGACATTACAACATAAACAAGAGAGAGCATGGCATTACAACATCTCTTCTATATAGAGCAGCAGAGGTGCTATAAAACAAGACCTAATTTTAATGACATGTGATTTGGACCTTAAGCATTTAACAATATGCATTTATAGAAATCAACTCTATTAGAACCTGAAAGGATACAACCTGAACACTTCATTCAATCCATGAAATGTAAGGGAGATGCTTCGAGGAAAAAAATCAACAGGGAATATTATTGGTAAATGTTTGAAAAACAGTGTAGTAAACATTCTTATTTTTATTTTTTTTCTCGGAACATTGTTTTGATCAGTTTTCTCAAAATTTGATGAAATTTTAGAAGAATTGTTGGAATTATAAATATTTGTGATTGAGATTGCACAATTTCACTAATAATTACATGTATGGATTCTAGTAACAATTGCAATTACAAATCCCAAAAAATGGCACGTTTAAACTTATCTCTTTGAAAAATTGATTTAAAAGTGTGTACTGCAATGCTCTATTAGATAATGGAAATTGAAAATTCATAAACGCAAAACTATTTTTCCATATTTAGTCATCATGGAACATAATCATAATGATCCTAAATGAAACTATGTCTAACATATTATTGCGGGAACGGAGGAGAATGGCTAGGCTTTTCGCAGGTTTCACTTTTCCCGCTTTCGTCGTCGAGCTTCGGCTCTTCTTTAGGGTTTATGGCGGCAGGGAAAATGGAGAGCGTCAGTGGAGCTCAATGGCCTATGACGAAGGAGCCCTCGCAAGATTCATTTCATCTGAATATGTCGTAGAGATTTGGCTCCCCCCTGTTGTAGAGGATAGCGGGTCTCTACGGTTTCTTCTCGTCGTCAAGCCAGTGGATGCAAACGTGAATGAAACCAGGGTTGTGAGCAGCTTATGGGTTTCGAAAATGCAGCGAGTGTTAAAAATGGAGGACGTTATTGGGTTTTTTTCACTGGCGAACCCTCACAGCCTCAGATCTATGCGCTTGAGCGAGTTGTTGTTGAATGAGGCCATCCGGGGCATTGTTACAACCAATTTATGCACAGGTCTGATGGCTCGTTTCCAGATCTGCATCAAATCGTTGGTGGTAATACTATTCATCGATTCGGGTCTATGGACATATGTTCGGCAGCATGTTTTTTTTCATCTTCTTGAAGCTTGGGTACCGAATCACATCTGTGATGGTTCGGGCAGAAGGAACGTAAAGCAGATCTATAATATGGTCTCCATATTATTAGCTCAGAGCCACGTTTCTCAGGATTCAAATATGGATCTGGAAAAAGATTTTCAATTTATTTGTAAAGATCGCAATGTCAGATTCGGCATCCCTAGGACTCCCGCCTCCTCTCCTCTCTACCCCCTGCGGCAAACGCAGGATAAGAAGGCCCTTCAAAGCTCCAGCCGCCTGTTGTCTCAGATCGGCAGAGGCAAGCAGAACTCTGGTTTCTCTGCCCCTTTTCAGATCCAGATCAAGCTTATATCTGGCAAAACCCTGCTACAATGGGTGAGAACGTCGGATCTAGTGCAAGACCTCAAGCAGGCTCTGGAAATCAAGATGGGGATTCCCTCTGCAGCACAGCGACTTCTCCATGAAGGTAAACAACTCGAGGATATCTTCCCCCTATCGTTTTACAGCATTCAGAGAAATTCCTCCATTGCTCTTACCCTTCGTGTAAGAGGGGGCGCTACAGGGCAGTCTTCCTCAGCTGAGGCGTTTTCATATAAAGACGTTGTCCATGCTAAGATGCCTAAAAGAACAGTTCCACCTGCTCAAGCTCCCAAGCCTTTCCTGGTGGATAAACTGGAGGAAACCCCCTCCATAGAAATAAAGCATCCATCACTGGATGAGCAAACCCAGCATTTTGCGGAACATGGCATTATCTGCAGGTTTAATGGGCTATGGCCACGCACAGCAGACCTCTACCAATGGATCCAATCTAACTGGACCAACAACTACATGGTTCTGCTATGCTCAAAGGGATTTTTCATCGTAGTGTTCGCCTTCGATGAGGACTATCAAAAAGCCTTAACTGGTGGCCCATGGTTCTGGGATGCAGCTGGTTTATTCCTCACTCCTTGGTTCCCAGATTTCGATCCCTCTACAGTAGTTATCACCAAACTCCCCATTTGGGTCAGACTTCCAAACCTCCCAGCGAATCTCTGGCACTTCGCGGTATTCCAAGGGATCGGTAACTCTCTAGGCCGCCTATTAGACACAGACGTCTCTAGAGGGGAAAAGGGCTTATACACTTTCGCCAGGATCTGTGCAGAAATAGACATAAGCAAAGGTCTCCCGGACCAGATCAATCTCAAAATTGGAGATTTCCATTGGACTCAGACTTTGGATTACGAGAACACAGCCTTCCGCTGCCGCAACTGCCATCATACAGGCCACCTTCAGAGCTCTTGTCCCACGATGCCAGCCCAAAAGAAGAAAGCCAATGCTAAGCAGAAATCCAAAAGCTGGAAGCCTCATGATCCTCCTCCCATGGACGATTTTGACTTCAGCTCCGATGAAGAGGAAGAGAATAAGGAAGGTGTGGCAGCAGCGTCGGAACCGGATCCGTCCTCGACAGGTCATGTGGTTTCGTCAGTCATACCAGCCTCTCAGAAAAGGAACCATGAATCCTCCACCTCAGACTCAGAAAAGGAGACCTCTCCGTCGGCTCATCTCAGTTTGCAAATCATGCCAGCTCAGCAAAATCCTCCTGAGTGGGTCAAAGTTGGTAAAAAGAAAGGGAAAAAATGCAGAATAGTGGATTCCACACATGTTGGGTAGAATCCTCTGTTCAGTTCTTGCTCTTTTGTTCCTCTTGTTTCTTCTTGCTCAGCATTGTGTTCCACTCTTTCTCTCTTAGGAGCCGAGGTGGACAACCAATCCTTTCCGGCTGCCTATGTTCTTGCTTCTCTTGCTTGTAACCTCGCATTGTACCATATGTTTTCTTAATAGAATTAGTTTTTACTGAGAAAAAAAAAACTATGTCTAACATATTAATCTACAGCTGCTTCCGGTAAAATGACAAGCACTCTAAGCTCCTTTGATTCTTTTACATAGATAAGAATTTGATGAAGTTGCTAGCTTCAACAGAGAAAAAAGGCATAGTGATATTTATTTTTGGAAGAATATATATATATATATCATAAAGCCAAAGGACAATCACAAAAAATTTCCTGCACCATATAAGAAAGGATAGCTTTCATATCCACCGTGACTCTGATCTTAAGAAGAGTAGTGATTTTTATAAACATTTACATATGCTTCCATTCACTCTGAATCTAACCCATAGAAAATACTAGCTCATCAAGGAAAGTTGAAATGAACAATATCAAATTCAAGTATTGTTATCATTATTTTCGATATATATGTACATTTATGAGGATGTGGTACACAGATAAGGAGAAACTTTTTCCTCATTTTCTTTGGGATTACCCTGCGAATTCTGAAGAAAACGTTCAATCGAAAAATACTACAGGGGCACCCCATGAGCTTCTCCTGTGAGGGCAAGATGAACCATTATGTGTCCTATCAAAGGATCCCTCTTAAACCTGTGGCCAAAGAATCCTGAGGCAATTAAAATGGGGGACTTGGATGATGTTGACATCTCAGTCTTTGTCGATGGCAAGAAATTCACATATTCTTCTAATAAAGAATTAAGATGTTGGATGGCCCGCCCATCCATCTAATGAGGAGAGTTGTTTGCCCCCCTCTGATAGTGAATGGAAGGAAAACCCTCCATAAACTTACCTTAATAAACCTTCCCGAAATGACTAGATACATTTTCATTATTATAATAAAAAACACAATTAATAGACGATCACCCTTTGCATCCAGATAGGAGAAGTTGAATCCATCTCTAGATTCAATTTTTCAACATGCAAGGATAGGAATATTTTGAAAGGTTATATAAAAGGGTAATGGGAGATTGCGCTCAGACAAGGGTGTCGACCAAATCACCCTCTATTCAGGAAACAACCCCCTGCATTCACTCATGGGCGGAGCTTCAAGTTTGAAAGGTTTAGGACTATTATTTTCTTTGGAATGGAGAAACTAGGCTCCAGCCAGAGAAAGATTCTTTTTTATTCCAAGGAAAATATGTAAGAGACCTATATCCATCATGGAAAACTATTATGTAAATCAATTTTGAGTACAACAATAGCTGAGGCTCAACTACCTATTATTAGTAGAGCATTATGATTAACAGAGAGTCAAAACATAGTTATCAATCAAACAAGAAAATGAACTAGTACCCATTTTTTGAGGTAGCAAAAAATCACCCGATTTCGAAAAGTGGTGATGCCAGAATACACTTTTTTTTTAGCACTTTAAATTTTCTTATGTATCAAAATGAACATTTTTTTTTAAAATGTTTGTGATTTTCATATTGATTTTGAAAGTGTTGATGCAACATCAACACATTTTTTTAAAGAGTTTATTTTTGACACTTCAATTTTTTTTTTTTTATGTAGCAAGTATGAACACCTTTTTTAAATGTTAATGATTTTCATCTTGATTTTGAAAAGGGTTGATGTAGCATCAACCCTTTTCGTTTAGAGGGATTATTTTTTACACTTTAAATTTTCTAAAAATTAAAAAACATGACCAAAAAAACTCAAATAATAAAAAAATATATAAAAAAAAACTAGGAAAACACCTATAAAAATGTGAAAATAAAACAAATTTAAATTGTAAAAAAAGCACACACACACACACACAAAAATAAATAAAAATATTAAAAATTAAATTAAAAAAAGGAAAATATTTCAAAAAAGCATAAAATTTAAAGAAAAAAATTGAATATTAATAAAAAAAATACATTCATAAGGTTTTTTTAAGTTAAAAAAAAATAAAATACAACCACATAATAATAACTAAAAAAAAAACCTAAAAAAGAAAATAATAATTGTACAAAATATTAAATATTTAAATTAAAATAAAATTAAAAACCTAAAAAAATAATAATATAAATTATAAAATTCAAAAAAATAAATAATAATAAATAAATAATTGAAACAAAAAATTGAAAAATACAAAAAAATTAAAATACTTAAATTAAAAAACCAAAAAAATAAATCAAAACCAAACAATATACATATACATATACATATACATATACATATACATATACATATACATATATATATATATATATATATGTTGACGCGGCAAATCATATGTATACCCACAGTGTGCATATACTATGCATAAATCCTAGGTTTTTTTACTCTCTAAGGAGTCAAATCTTTAATCCTTAAGGTTTAAGGCCCATTAACAATTCTTTATATGGAACGATTTATAGACTAACAAAGTCTAACCATTAAACCACCCTTTCCTTTATATCAGAACTCGTTATCTTTTTATCGGGACTTAATCACCCCTCTTAAACCTTCGTTAACCTTTTATTAACCCAAATAAATATATAACCGCACATTAAACTAAATCCCACTCATTCCTTTGGACTTACACATGAACTATCGCATCCGATATGCGATATTGCATTATTGAATTTCAAATACCATTAACCACAACCATATAATTGATCGGGTCCGCTTCTTATCGCATGCCTCAATACTCTTTGCTCCGATCAATATCGTTGCATGTTTTCAATGCGATCACTCTGATGATCGCATCGGCGATCGCTTGTCACCGAGGTTAGTTCACATATCAATATAACATTGCGATGCGATATTTAAGAAGGCTCCTCCACCGTTGATCTTATTTCTGATCCGATGGTCCACGCTTCAATCGCATATCACAATCGCTCAAGGCATGAGGCCGGTTCATTCACTCCTAAAGCTTTCCTCCAATGTGATATTAACTGCTTCGCTTGTCGTGATTTAATCCTAGTCGTTGATCATAAAGATCCAACGGATCCTGTGCAATAACACTTCATTACTCATCCTTCTCTTTACTTGTGTTTTTATGGCATTCTTCAATGGTTTTGGTCCTTCTGTCGTTCCGCTGCGTGACTCCCTCCTGAGCTTAATCCATATATTTCTTTAATCAATGTTACTCCAAGACTTTATTTCGATCCTTCAATCAGATTCAACGACCCATTACGATTCTCTGTCCATTCAAAAAGGAATCTTGATTCTACATGCTTACACATAGGTTTTAATTAAGCAATTTAAATACTAATCTCGTGAAAGAATTTCCATTAATTATTCATGTTATTCGTGCAGAATTCCACAATATTTCACAAGTTCCTAATCAAATGCATTATAGGGCTATTAAAGCACATACAAATACAAATTCCCACACATGGTATCCACAAATCCACACTGATTTGATATTAAAATATTTACAAGGGAACCAGTCACATTCGACTGATTCAATCCTTCTCCACAAAATCCATCTATCACTCCTCCTAAATTCTCACTTCTACTCTTAATATCTTCTAACTCTCTCGCTCTAGCTAGCCTCTGGCTAACCTGTCTAACCTATCTAACCTCTTGAATTATCTAAGATATTACAATTTATACAAGAATGGATTCATGAACCAATTTAGTTCAGATCCAACAATCTCTCACTTCCTCCTAAAGTATCTCTTCAGCTCCACCTTTATCTCAAACAAATCCTAAATGAAGCTTTTGAATCCCTCAAATCCTCACTCTTCCTAAGATTACTCAACTTCCTCTCAAATCTCTACATTCACAATATATTCTTCATTAATCAAGTTTACAATTAAAAATCCCCTCAACTCAACTAAACTTAGGAAAATAAATAAAATGATTAAGGGAACCCACTCCCTTTCGTAAATGTGAAATAAGACTCATGGGTCTTATAGACTTTGAAGAATACCCCTGTATATATACCTCAAATCCTCACTCTTCCTAAGATTACTCAACTTCCTCTCAGATCTCTACATTCACAATATATTCTTCATTAATCAAGTTACAATTAAAAATCCCCTCAACTCAACTAAATTTAGGAAAGTAAATAAAATGATTAAGGGAACCCACTCCCTTTCGTAAATTTGAAATAAGACTCATGGGTCTTATAGACTTTGAAGAATGCTCCTGCATCATATATATATATATATATATATATATATATATATATATATATATATATATATATATATATATATCACAAAAAAATAAATAAATAAATAAAAATTAATAAAAACAAATTTCCGGCATCCATTGGAGAGGTTGGCCACGGGTCCAAGCAGGGAGGCAGGCCAACCGCCACCCTGCCTGGGCCCGCGGACAACCCCTCCAATGGATGCCGGAATTTTTTTTTGAAATTGTTTTTCTTAAAAAAAATTAATTCGTTTTTTATTTTGTTTTTTTACTTTTATTATTTTTTTATTTTGATTTTGATTTTTTTTAATTCAATTTAATTTTTAAGTTATGGTTTTTTTTAAATGTTTTGTATTTAAAAAAATGTTTTTTATTTAAAAAAAAAAATATTTAAAAAATATGTTTTTATTTTTATTTTGTTAATTTTATTTATTTATTTATTAAAATATGTTTACTTTTTCCTTATTTTAAGATTTTTTTTTTAATATTTATAAGTTAATTTTATGTTATTTTTTACATTTTTTAAGGTTTTTTTGTCTTTTTTTTAGTTGATTTTTTTGACATTTCATTTCATTTTTTTCTATTTTCCTTTCATAAATATGTTTTTCCATTTTCCTTTCCTAAATCTATTACTTAGGTTAGTAATATAAATTTATCTAAGCTTTAAGTTTGAAAATTATTAATCTATTATTTAGGTTAGTAATATAAATTTATCTAAAATTTAAGTTTGAAAATTATTAAAAAGTTGTGAATTTGAAAGTTGTATATATTTACTTTCATTAAATTCATCTCAATTACAAATATATTATGAATTAAAAATATCCAATCACTTAAGAAATAAAGTTATATTCTTAAAAATATATTTTTTTTAATAAAAACCTTTTTAATATTACACAAACAAGAAAAGGTTTTGTTGAAATATACTTTTTTACCGATGATTATTCTCGCAAGAATTGGATATACTTCTTGAAAAAGACAGATGAAGTGTTCTCTTGGTTTTGTTACTTCAAAGCCTTGGTTTCGAATCAAGCCGAAAAGAAGATCAAGACCTTAAGGACTGATAATGAGACTAAGTATGAATCCAATGAGTTCCATGACTTTTTTAAAGAGGCTAGAATTAAGAGGGAGACTACAACACCATATACTCCTGAGAAAAGTGGTGTGGCAGACAGGAAGAATCGTACGATTGTGGAAGTTGTCCGTGCTATGCTCCATGATAAAAGAATTCCGAAGTTTCTATGGGATGAAGCTACGAATACCGTCGTATGTCATGCATCAAGTCTGGAATATGAGTCCATCATGAAAACAATGTCTGGGATGTGGTCCCAAGACCCCAAGACAAAGCCGTTGTCACTTCGAAATGGCTTTACAAGATAAAGCATGGAGATAATGGAAGTGCTAAGAAGTATAAGGCTCGTTTTGTCACTCATGGCTTCTCTCATAAGGAAGGTATAGACTATGACGAGATATTTGCACCTATTGCCCGATATACCACCATTCACTCGATCATAGCCATTGCTGCTTCGCAAGGATGGAACCTACATTAGATGGATGTCAAGACCGTGTTCTTGCCTGGTTCAATCAAATAGGAAGTCTATATGGAGCAACCCGAAGGATTTGAGATTCATGATTGGGAATCTCATGTGTGCAAGTTGAAGAAAGCTCTCTGTGGGTTGAAGCAAGCACCCCGAGTGTGGTATGAGAGGATCGATAGCTACTTGATGAAGCTGGGATTCACTATGAGTGAAGCGGAAGCTGACCCTAACCTTTACTTCAAGGTTGAAGATGAAAAACCTCTCATACAGGTACTATACATTGATGACCTCTTTCTGATAGGTGCAGATCGTCTCATTCTCAAATGTAAGAGGGAATTGGCTTTCGAGTTCAAGATGAAGGACCTAGCATTAATGCACTATTTCCTAGGACTGGAATTCTGGCAGAAACCAAGGGAGATTTTCCTATCTCAAGGAAAATATGTGGTGAAGATATTGGAGAGATTCGGTATGGTATCCTCCAAGCACGTGACTACCCCGATGGAGCTTGACTTTAAGAAGTTAAGCGGTAGTGATGTTGGACCTATTTTACAGAATGCTACAGAGTATCATCAAGTCATCAGAGCATTGATGTTCATGTTGAACTCCTGTCCAGATATATGTTTTGCAGTCAACACATTGAGTCAACATATGGTTGAGCCTCACCACACACATTGGATTGTTGCCAAGAATCTATTGAGATACCTTCGTGGTACAATCACTCAGGGGTTGAGATACACTGTCGAAGATGTGAGACTACATGGATATACCGATGTTGATTTGGCAAGCAAGAGAACTTCCAGGTGTTGTTTCTCTTTCGGATCTACCTCAATATCTTGGATGAGCAAAAAACAGAAGTCAGTGGCTTTGAGCACTGCTGAGGTAGAATACATTTCTGCGAGTATGGCCTCTTATGAGGCAGTCTAGTTGTGGAAGCTCTTCAGTGAGTTGTTTGGATTTACATTGGATACTACCGTGATCTTGTGTGACAACCAGAGCGGGATTTGTTTATCAGAGAACCCCGTATTTCATGATCGTTCCAACCATATTGATATCCGGTACCACTATATCTGGGATATGGTGCAAAGGGGAGAAATAAGTCTCAAACATATCGATATAGATGAGCAGGTCGCCGACATTTTGACAAAACCCCCAGGAAAAGTCAAATTCTTGACTTTCTAAGAACGACTTAGTGTCATTGAGAGACCCTCTTATGAGGGTCGTGTATGATGCATACATTGAGCTCTAGGAGCTCTGGGGGTCTTGGGGTACTTCATGGAGCGACATGCGATCACAGGGCGACTCACCCTCCCCTAATGGTGCACTATGTACAGGGCGAAAGGTTCAACCTTCCCCTGTGATACCCCATGGCGACTTAGGGATAGGATGATTAGTTCTCATGTCAAGGAATCCTACCCATGTAGTCTAGGACACATGGGAAGTACCTCTCATATGATAAATAAGCAGGGAAATGGGGTTAGGGACCATATTAGTACTATCGATGGATGCATCGTTGTATCTACTGTACTCCCTAGGATGACCTCCATTGATCTGGGATCAATGAAACAGATCTAGGATCAGTGAGAGTGGTATGACACACTCTCTCGGACTGGCTTCAGGTCAGTGGAGGATGGTATGATACATCCTCGATCATTTCTTCTTCTTCATAGTTCAGTAGATTAGAGCAAAGTCGAGCAGTTCAATGCAATGCATTTGATGACAGAGATAGTACCGATGGTTAGACGAATCAACAGATGGAGTTCTCCCTAGATGAGAGGGAGTGTTAAAATTGGAATATAGGGCCAAACTCTATGTGGGTCATCTTATTTATGGCAGCTGGTATTTTTCCTTGATTCCTCTCATCGAGAGGTGTTGGATTGGTCTCATGATCATTCAATTCCGACAAGTATTTATGGATATATGAATTTATTTGTATTCACTTGACAAATTGTCAAGGTTGGCTAGCAGCTAAATGTGTGGCACACATACCCAGCATATCATATAAATACAAGTGAGGTTGAGTCATTATTCACTCATCTCATCTCTCGCACATCTCTTCTGTCCTTAGTTGATTGGGTTTACACACAAGGAAGAGAAGCTCACACGTGGGAAGAAGGAGGACGCAGAAGGGGAAGGAAGGAAAATGCAAAAGCTGCAGCAAGACATTTTGGACAGCGTTAACCAAGCATTGAATTTTCAGGGGTGCAATTTTGGTGTGGTAGCCTCTCCTAGGGAGGTCGTAATTTTTTGCATGCAAATCGAGGCAATCTGACCTCTGGTTTGACCAACGTTGACTGCCCTAGTTTGGGGCAGCAGGTTGACTTCATTTGACTACAGTTTGACCATCTTTTTGGGGTTGTTTATACACTGCTCCTCCTAGATTTTCGAGGACTAGATGATCAAAAAATTGGCCAAGCATATTGAAGGTCAATTTCATCTTGTTTGACCATATTTGACTTTGTTGGTTAGGGTTTGTTGTTGCTGTCATAAAATTACAGATTTCTGAATTTGTACTCTTTCTCTCTGCTGAACTATTGAAGATTAAAGAAGAATTGATCAAAGGGTTTCCCTGCATTGGGGTTTGTCCCTGGCTAGTGCCACATCTTATGTCTCTTGTCTTGGCTTGTTTTTTGTCAATCATTTAATGTTCTATTTGCACTTTACTTTATGTTTATGTGATTGCTAAACAATGACTAATAAAAATATTTGAAGTAAACTACTCAAAGCATAGAACATACTATAAATTAAAAATAAAGGAGAGTACATCTATAATCGAGAAAAATGGGGAATCCAAGGTAATCCACACGATGAATCAATACTTCCTAAAAGATTAGACCTTGTGCGTACAGTAAGACTGAAACATAGATGTTGAAGTTCTTCCAGTGTTCCACTAAGTGTTTTTGTTGCAACAAAAGCCCTCCAAAGGCTTTCCTAGACAAGAATTTTGGAGCCTACTTGTGATCCTATGATTTTTTGTTCCTTGATTGTTCAATACAACTTCATGGTCGGTTGATGTTTCCTAAGGTTTGAACTATCAAATTCACTTGATTACACATGCTTAGCCTTTAAGGCATTTGAAAGTTCTTTTCTTTCAAGTAAGCCTAGCATTCAAGGTGGACCTTATAAAGTCAAGCATTGCGCAATCCTTGCTAATAGTGATTGCATAATTGTTGAGGAAAGTGATTGCGTAGTTCTCCGTGGATGACGATTGCGTAGCCCCAAGAGATAATGCTTGCGCAGTTCCTAGAGACAGAGACCGCACGACCCCTATAAAAAATTAATGCACAACCCTAAGTTTATAGTCCTCTCACTGTTAATAGTAATTGCAACATTTCTCGAGTGAGCTTTCTCAACTCTCGCTTTTGTGCACTTTGGTTTTCATTTGTGTCACTTTCACTTTTACAACTATCATTTTTTGCTTGTTTTAACTTTCACAAGTGTCATTTTGTTCTCTTCACTATAGCATGTGTCACTTTCACTTTATTTATCTTTTTCAAGTGTCATTTTCACATTTTCTTATTATCATAGTTATCGCTTTTAATTGTTTTCACTCTTCTATAGGTCGCATTTTAGTGTACCAATAGAGACCGCCCTATTGCATTATTTTGTTGTTTAAAATCATATATATCATAAAAATATGCACTAGACACTTTCCCATAGCTTAGCACACTATTTGGTTGCAGTCGACATTCCTCTCGTTACTTGTATTCCAAGTGTCACAAAGTGACATTTCATTGTCACACATAGAAATAAGTGTTGCTTTGCTATCGTTTCAAGTTATGCATGTCAATTTTGAATTGTGTGGCATGTTTTGATGTTATCTAAGTGTGATATCACCATTTCAAGATTTGATTGCATGCTTGGTTCTCTCTTACCTCACTAATCCCATACTTATACATTTTGGAGCCTTCACTGTCCTTGCAACTTGCTCAACATTAAATAAATCTTTCTCTCTCCTAGAAATACACACTACACTTTCCCAGACCATAATGAAGCATTCCCTATCTTGTGAAGTTGTGCATTTCATCGTCCTAGAGAAAAATCTCACTCCATCAACACACTGAGCAACCTTGAAATCTAAGTCATGAATTCAGGTGCCTGACTTTGTCAACTACGAAATTCCTATTCTCTCTTGCCCTAGAATATGCATTGCTTAATTGCAATGGGAATTCAGGCATCTCTGTATCACTAACTTTCCCAACTACGGAGTTTCATAAGCCTACCTCGTGAGCAAGCCTACCTCCTTATCTCTTTGAGTTGCTTAACTATGTAATTCTCTTTATCAATTGAGCCTCCTATTTCACATTGCATAGTTCCAATGAGAAAAGGATCATATATTCATCACTGAAGTCCTCAAATTCACAATTCACTGAGCCTATCTCTCAATCATTACGCATTGCACATTTACAGTGACTAGTCATGCTCATCCTACTAATTAAGATCCATCATTTTTCAATCCTTTTTCCAAGATTGTTACCTACTATGCATTACATAATTCTAGTTTAAATTGATTCCTTCCCTCGGTCCCTGTGATTCCCAACTGTGCAATCCCTCCCTCCTTCAGCTTGGGTACTCCTCATTGTACTTCATCAGTTAGCATGTTTCGTACCTTACCTCTAAGAATCCCTCAATGTGTAAGAATAACTATCAAGCCCTCTTCTATTATGCATTGTGCAGTTCCAGTGAGTAGTGAGGCATCCCTGAGTTCTTACAACCCTCAACTACGCAATTCCCAGCCTCCTCCTCTCAAAACCCTTACATGTTGTCACAACTCAATCAACATATTCCATGAGTAAGAAGAGGTAGAATAGGTGGTTTTTGGACTAATTGTTGCTTGTCATGAGTGGTATCCATCAAAAAGTATCATCATCACAACATGACAAGGTAATGCTTAAGAGAGCTCATCAAGGAGAGGCCATCAAGGAGAAACTACAAGAGAGTACTTGTGAAGGAGAAGAGGAAGAACTATCATGAAGAACACAAAAGGAACCTTGGATCAAGATAAAGAAGATGACTTGGAAGGTTTCAACATTTTCTCATCACAATGCCATATGTTTCAATGGGTCTTGCCACGTGATGTGGAGTGTAATTATGTATTTTTAGAAATTGACAAAATTCAAATGTGTGGAAGTCCAAGAGTCACATGTGGAATATGAAAAGTCACATGTGGACTAAAGAGTCACTATAAAAATTCCAAGAGTCTTACAAAAGTTCAAAAGACACTTGGAAGTCTAATAGTAATGAGTGAAGCTCAAAATTCATGGCGATATGAAAGGCCATTCCTCTTGCTATAAATACACCCTCATTACTCAAGAAATGGCTTTTGGATGCTTAAGCTTTGGAGAGCTAACCTTGGCTTCTCTCACTTGGAATAGGGGAGAAGATCATTCTTTGGAGAAGCAGGAAGTGAATTGATGTTCCACTATTGGATCTAGTGTCCCACCATTGTAATTGTGTACTTGGATCTATCACCTAATAATCAGAATCTCATTGAGCCAACACATTTTCATTCATGTATTATGAATATTGTAAGACTATTCTTTGGATGTATGCAATATATGTACTAAAGAAATTGAACTATTTCATTCAATTTGGTGCTTATATTTTTTAATATGTGTTATATTTTTTTTCATGATCACTATGTCTATGTGCACTACTTTTCTATATATCAAACAAACCTTTCCTTGCTCTTGTGTGCTTCTCTTATGATAATACTATTACTTTCCTTCTAGAGACTCACTTTTTACTCCCCTCTCATGAAAGTCTCCTTTTACACATTTCAATTGGAGTTTCATAGTGTCAACTTACTTGTTGATTTTAAAGGTTATGTGCATACTCTCTTATGTTATTCATTGCATCTAAGGAAATCCTTCGTGTTATGGTGGCTAGGTCGATACTCTGGATGGGGCTCGCGCTCCAAACAGTGTGAGGTATAATTGGGACTTCACAATGGGGAGCCCCCCTAGTTGACAAATTTCTAACACCATCATTTTCTTCCTATTTTACACACAAAGACCATTCTAACGGTGCAAGAAGCACATCAATCGGAGTTTGTATGAAATTTTTTTTCCACTTGAAAGTTAACCTTTTTGTTTTCACCACCATAATTCGAGAGGATGCCACACTAGACCTCATTATTCATAGAAATGGGGCTAGCCATGTGATTATGAGGAAGAAGAATCTAAAATAGTATATATTATAACTCTGGTTAAGAGTTGAGGTGGTCAAACCTAACAACTACTAAGCTATCAAGATGTGTTATAACTAGGCCATTAGGAGGAAAAGAGGTTCCATTCTTTTTTAGTGCATTTGTTCCATAGATGAGAAAAAAAATCAAGAGGGATAGGTGATAGAGTGCACAAAGAGGATTTATGCATTGTTGTAGCATACATGCCACATACCATACTTCTTTGTACTTGCAACCATTTTCTATCTAGAGAAAGGAAGTAGAGTGACCTCATCTTCCAGCTGGGTTTTCTTCCGAAATGGCTCCCCATGTCATTTCTTGTGTTAAATCGTGGTTTGTGAGATTTTATTTCATTTTTATCTATTTTCTACATAATTTTAATTTACATGCATACACAAATAATAGTAATTTACAAATCTAGAAATGTCAAGAGAAATTAAACCCTAATAGTGTAGGTTTTGGATTTTTAAATATGATTTTACCGGATATATTGTGATGAATTTTCCAATGGAATATCAACATGGTAGTTTATAGAACATTTATGCATTTTTTTAGAAATAGTAGCAGTTACTAATGTTCCTTCAATTTATTTCTCTTGTCGTTATAGATTTTATTGTTCACTATTTTGTTGTGTAATTGGCTATACAACTATAGGAAACACACAAAGATTCATTTCATACGGATAAGCTTGAATTTTGTTTCCTTGAGCTTTCATCAGTTGAATGATCTCATTTCCCAACATTTCCACAACTTTTTTTCATCTCATATTTGTATTGTATCTGGTTTACATGCTCATTGGATTATTTCCTATAGAAAAATAGAGACTCCTGTAGCAGTCTATAACCAAACCTCTTTTCTTACTCAGTATCGCAATAAACACAAGGTATTACAACACATCTGAGACACTGACAATGAATCTTGGAAGTATAGAGACCTTATAGATTCCCTTATCAATTGTTTTCTGAAGGTTGTTTTTTTAGAAAATTAGGGTTTTGTTCTTGGTTCTTCATTTCAACAAGTTTCATTTTCCATTTATTGCAAAAAGCATATAATTATGTGTCATTCAATGTGTTTTTTCTTTCATTGCAAGTAGCATAGATGTGTGTGTCGTTTCTTTTACTACTAATCATATCTATGAATCTATTTTCTCTGTAGCATGGCTTAATTAGTTTCATCTTTGTGCATCTAACCTTCATTTCAATACTTCCCACTTGCATAAAGATCAAAAACAGAAGAAAATAATTCTTGTTGTACATGTAGTGTCGACCCCTATTAAGTTTGTACGAACCTCATATTGATACTTTAAGCTAAGATCCTTTGGAGTTGCAATATTGAAGACCATCATTTATATCAACATCAGAAAATAAATACTGTAAAACTGCATTTATATATTAAGGTAGTAGATGTGTGAGGGATTATCACTAAGTTTGGAAGAATCTTAGAATTTTCAATTGAGTAGGGCTTTAGTGTATCCTCCCCTAATGTAATAATTCTTATTATAATGTTGGTTTGGAGTAGTTTAATTGGTAATAATGGTGGAAATGAAATTTTATTGAATGAGTAGAAATGTAATTATGGACTAAAAGGTAATAAATAATAAATTTAATAAAAAATAATAATTTAAATAAAAAAATTAATAAGTTTGAATGATTTAATAATTTTTATTATAATATTGGTTTGGAGTAGTTTAATTGGTAATAAAGGTGGAAATGAAATTTTATTGGATCAGTAGAAAAATAATTGACATAATTATAAAATAACGCTTCACACACAATGTCCCACCATAAAAATTTTATTTGTAATAAATCATAAATTGTGTTCATAAAAGAAAACGTACCAAAGCAAAAGAGGTTTAATTTATTCCTTCAACTAAGGTAAAGTGGAGATGCAAGGGGCATGAAAGAAAATATATGCCCCTAAAAACAAGCAATCCATCTGTCCATGGTCCTTTACGTCAGGGTAATCGGGCTCGTAGCTTCTGTATTACTTTACTGTCAGTTGTGTGCAGGGCCACTCCAACTATGATTTATAAATTGCCAATGCTGAAGCACAATATGCCATAAGCGAGCATATATGAAGTGAACCAATTCTTGTGCGGACTCATGTGATGAGAAGCACCAAAATATAACAACCAATTTTCATAGTTTTGAGAGACATTGCAAACAGGTAAAGCTTCATCTACCATATCTAATTTAGTAGATAAAACTTCATCAATCACACATGACTCAACTTGATTTTCTTCCTTCTTTGAGTTTTCAATGTACTCTTTTCCTTTCCAACAATGTTTCTTGAGATGCCCTATTTTGTTGCAATACCAGCATTTTGCTTTACACTTCTTGCCTTTTGATTTTGATCTAGAAGAACTTCTTGCTTTCTCCCTTCTTTCCTTGGACCAACCTCTGGCTACCATGGCTTCTGGTGCGGAAGTTTCAATGCTAGACTTCCTTCGTACTTCTTCAGATAACAGAGCTCCCATAACAGAATCAAATTCCAAAGATTTAAAAAATATAAGATAATTTAAAAAAAAAAAATACACTGAAAAACAATAAGATATATTAATAAAAAAATATCATATGAAATAATCATTTCCATCGATGAAATTTAAAAAAGTGTTATAATAATTAATAATTACTTATTCAATTAATCATTTTTTATTTAACATGTATGATGATAAATATTTGTAAGAGTTGTTTTATATTCTTGAGTAGATGTTCAAGTTAATTTGAAAGTGTTATACTCACTGACAATTACTTATTTAATTGGCCATTTGTGGTTATATAGTGTATGAAGATAATGTGACTTGTTTTGTATCCATAAATATATGTTAAAGAGTCAACATTATTATAACTCAATTTATTCAGAGTTTATTTGTTTGAAGTTTTGATAATTATTCATCTAATATTTGGAGTTAAATTTTATGTGTGGAGATAAATAAGTGAGAAAACTTACAGTAAGTTCATAAAGTTACTAAGAAAAATCCACAAAATAATACAGTGAATTTAGAAAATAATGTATTCGCAAAACATATCATAAATAACAAATTATTTTTTTCTCTAAGTAAAGCTATTCTATTGAAATAAGCGAAATAATAATACAGTGAGGCTCTGGCCTCTGCAGTGTGTAACAATGTTAAGTCATGATTGTCAAAAAAACAAACTCGACTACCTTTTGAGGGGAACTAGTCCTAGAGAGATTACAGCAAAAAGCCCACACAAGGGTCCTAGTTCAAAATCAATTAAGACATACCAAAAAACTGAAAAAATAGGAGTAAAAACCTCAAACAGCTAGCTTGTAAAACCCCCGTTGATCTGCAAGGCGACACCTGACGACTAGACATATGGGTTGAGGTCGTTGACCATGCGAGGGACCCCCTTGATGTCGTAGGGGTTAGGCTCTTCCACAGTGCGACACACGTTCGCATCCTCTGTTGACATGTCGCGTAGGATGCCACTTGTTGTTTGAATGCCTGCTGAGCTGCCCATTGCTGCATGCATGCCTGATGTGTCTTCCGGGGTGCCACCAGCAGCCTTCGTGCCACCCGCTCTGCCCTCAGCTGCATGCTCACTTCCAGCCAGCTCCTTTCCATGCAGAGTATCGATTTTCCCAGCCTTCTACTTCTTTCCTGGTTCACTGTCCTCCCTGTGCCTCTTAGCTACCTTCTGCTTTACACCGCTATTCCTCTTCCCCAGTCTACAGTCGTGGGTGTGAGCATCTTTCTCAGCCTGTGAACTAGTATGCTTAGTGAAGGTTATGTTAACTGTGGCTAAGATTTCTGGCCAAGTCAACGAACTCTGGAAGCGAAATTGGGTGGTATGGTGAGAGGGGTGAGGGGGGTGAGTAAATTCTCTGTTTGGGTAGCTGCATTTGTGCTTTGGATGCCATGGGCATGTGACTGCCCTCTACCACCACGCATATCAGGGTATCTTCTAGAGAAGGGACCACATGAATGAGTGATAGATGGGGAGGAGAAAGGAGCAGCAGATTCAAGGCTGGGTGTTGCGGGGGGGCATATGCTTCCACCTCGGCTACCCCTGTGTCTGCTCTGCATGCGATGTCGAGTGCGCACCATGACTGTGATGATCTCAGGATTTGCAGGTGGGGAGGTGGAGGTTTCTCGGAGATTGAATTGGTTATGTCGAGGAAGAACAGAGGAATTCTGAGCATGAGAGGGCTCAATAGAATTAGCGGGCGGTTCAGAGTAGGGACTAGCAGCAGAGGCTGAGTGGAAGGCGAAATGGCAACCCAGGCTTTGAGTGAAGTGAGTTCTTGGGCCTAAATCAATGCAACATAGGAGATTGCAGCGCCTCCCCGTGGTGGTGCGAGAACTAGGTGTTGCAGCAGCCTGAGGGTAGAGACATTGCAGAGGCAGAGGATAATGGATAGGAGCAGTGGTATGATTATCACCAGAGGTCATCTTTACCTGGAGTCGAAGTGGGTAGTTGCAGATAGGTTGAAGACGGCGCCCACTTGAATGCCATTTATGGCTGGTGTTAATGCCATTTTTAGACTGTTGTGCCGGGTTACGGAGGGCCATGTGGTATGGCCACATGTCGTCCCGTTCCGCCGCCATTTTACTGACTTTGCTGGGCACCCACATCCAGGAATAAATAACAAAATATTACAAGCAAGAACAATATTAATTATTAAAATTTGAAAAAAATGGTATAATAATTAATAATTACTTATTTAATTAATTACTGATAATTTAATACTATTGGAGAATAAATATCACTTAGCCTTGTTTGTATTTATAAATATATGTTAAAACATTTTAATGAATATGATTTATCTTTATACTCAGAGTATAATTCTTTTCTAATTTATTCTCTTGGAGTTTCAATTAATGGCACTTTCAACATTTAGAATTAGATAACATATGAGTGAATTTGTGAACATATTGTGAAATTGCTTGAAGTGAGATTACTTTAATAAAGTAGAAATTTATTATGTGTAAGATTGTTGATGAGAGAAAACCACTCACAAAGTAGTTCAAGTAAGATTTGAAATAAAAAAAATAAAATTAAAATGTATATTTGAAAAGTTAACATATATAAAATTCAAAATGTGATATATATTTTTATTTTTTATATAAAAATTATTTACACTATTGACTCAACAAATTGTTATTCTATTAAACATAAATTTAATCATATTATAACCTATGTTAAAATCTTTTAACGATCTTAGAAAATATGTGTACACATATATGATGTGACATTGAAGTCAAACGGAAAATATAATCATGAGTAGTATGAAATAAAAACTAGAAAACCTAGGAAAACCTTGTAATTGTAAAAACTACAAAACCATGAAAACCTTGTAATTGTTGGTATTTATTTTTCCTTTTAGCAAAAATATTCAAGTTTAAAGAATTATAAGAAAAACCTCAGAAACATGGTATCATGAACAATATACCTAAGATTATATAAAAATAATAATACAATTTAAAACAAATATAAATTTCTTATTACATCTTTTAATTTATTTTTTTGTATAACTCATATTTAAATATAAAAATTATTGGTTTATACTTTAAAATCACAATTTCCTTAATAAACTACAAATGACATGCTATAAATAATAGAAATAATGTTAAAGCGGATCTTAAGGAGGAGGAAGAGTTTGGCATTAATATTACAAGACATTTAGAACAACATATTTATTTTCAAAAATTTCAAAATATTCATAATTTTTTATTTTTCTTTTATGATTCTTTTTTGCAATTAATTTTTTATTATTATTATTATTATTATTATTATTATTATTATTATTATTTATGTGAAGAATTTTAATTTAATATTTAAAATTGAATTATTTAACTAAAAGTGGGTAGGAAAATATCATGTTCGTGATAGTGATAATGATTTCTTATTGTACTCTTAGTAATAGCTCAATGCACATATATTTAAACTCTAAGGACATCACTTAACATAAATATAACCATATTTTTAATCAATAAATGGTAATTTTATTAAGACACTAACATTATCACTGTTTATTCATTATGATAAGAAATTTCTAATGTGGTAGCATTAAAATAAAAATCATAACACTAATAGAGCATACAATTATCACATCAACACAAAGGTTTAGAGTGGGAAGCTCTATCACATCAAGAAAAACCCACTTTGAAAATCAGCTTGATTAGATCACAAATAATATAGTACATGATTAGAGATGTGACCTTTATAACAAGTTACTATGATGGATATCTTTGTCCAAACCCAAGAATTCATTATTCATCACATGATCAAATATGACACTCATTTAACACTTACAATGTTGAGGATGTTTATGATACCTTAAATACTTAAGGATTTTAGGACATTGAACATAGGGCATTGAAAACACATAAGAGATTGAAGACATTAAGTACAATTGGGAAACTGATGTTGTGTGATATGTAAACCATCATAGATATTGTTCTTTAGGATTTTATATAATATCCTAACACTAATCCCACAATAAAGGGATTGGTCTTGACAAAAATAATAGGTAAATAAAAGGGTTGGTACTTCTATTCTTTCCAAAATTCCAAATTATATTGAGAACCAAAATAACATTGAATGAGAATGTCCTCGAAGAAAATAAATGGAAGAGATACCCAATATTGGCCCCATGTTGATATCTCTCTTTGTGTATCCTAGAATATAAGAAAGTAAGTCATTTTTCTTGAGTGGTCACACCAAACTAATTCAAAATGTATTATTAAATTCTTGTTAGAACAAAATCAATTTAGATATAATGAAAAGTGAGCCTAAAACCACAGTATAAAATCATCAAACAACATCATCATGAAGGATAGAATTCCAGGGATGGGGGAGTGAGTGTTACATGTCATTTTGTCACCATTAACAAATGACCACAAATCCAAATCATTACATGTCATTTTGTCACCATTAGCAAATGACCGCAAATCCAGATCTCTCACTAGCCGATGAACTCTTGCAAGCAATCCCCTACAATGTTGGAAGAAAAAACATTCTGAAAACAACAAGAATCCTGGATTACATTGCTAAAAAACCAATTTTGAAACAATGTCGCACTTTTCCTAACAACTGTCTCTGTAAATGCAATTTTAATGATTGTAGCCTATGTAATGTGTCGCTCTATTTTCCATTAAAAAGTGTGACAACATTTTAATGTAGGTAAAAATAAAATGAAATTTCTAGAAGCCTTGTTGGCAAATATCATCTCAACAAGAAGGACTCGAGCCCCTACCTATTTGAGCCTCATACCATGGTTTATGAATTTATTCCCTCTCATTATGGAACCCTAATCCCCATATTTGTGGATCTTATCCTTAGAAAGAGGATCTCTAACCCCCTCCTCTTGTCTTATAAATTCACTAATAGACCAAAGGGAAAATGGTTGACTTTTGATGTAAACTTATGTTGTCAATTTGAGGCTGAACGCATGTCACTTAAGGGAGGATTGGAGACTATTGGAAGGAAATTTCCCAACATCAAGGCTGGGTTGTAACACTCCTTTTCATTTAATTATAATACAAAAAAGTATTTCTTTCTCACTATATTGTCCATTGTATCTAATATATTGGATGTTTACTTTCATTTTCCATTGGTTATGATATTAAGTACTAGACTCCTTGATCACTAGTATAGGTTGTATTGAATCATTTATATATCATGTGCCTTTAATCCTTTGTTTGTTATTGTGTTTGCAGGTTTGAATTCTGAGCATTGAGAAGCTGCATCAAACCATAGTGAGGATCTTCATTAGGCATTTTGTTTGAAAGGTATGGATTTAATACTTCATTGCTCTTGCTTATTATTTAATATATATGGACCTAGGGAAACTAGTTTTCTTGCTTGTTACTAGATTCAGTCATTAAGTCTAGGGAGATATTTTCTTGTCCACAAGACTAGATTTGTTTGCCTAACAAATTGGTGAACATAATGGGGAATTTTATTTTTTCTATATGCCTTCCTGTGTTCTCTGATTGTATTCCACTACCTTGATTAACTGTATTTATATGCTTGAAAAGTTAAATTTTTGGATCTGCGGCTACATTTTTTTGTTTTATTTATCTTTTTCGAGTGTCACGATTTTCTATTTAGCAACACTAGAGCGACAGTTTGGAAATTTAATATTAGAAATAATGTGACACCACATTGGTATTAATAGCTTACCTACGACATGCTTAGAAAATTTGAAAAGGATGGGGTTTTTTCCATTTAGGTCTGAAGAATTTTCCTTGTTATGATTTCTTGGGTCTATTTACATTATGAAGAAGTCAATTGTATTTTGATTTGATGTTTTGGATCCTCATTTTGAAAAATTCCTTATCTTTGTAAACTAGGGCTTAGAGTTTGATCTCTTGACTTATCAAAAGAAAGGTTGGTCTTGAAATAGTAACAAGAAATGCTAAACATAACATTGCTATAAACAGAATTTCGGAATAGATTCCAATTTTAATTAGTCACTGAATTAAAATTGAAAATTAAAATTTGAATTTGGTCTCAACAGTTGTTTGAAAAATAATTAATTAATTCACCTTGAGTTAATTAGTTGGAGAAAATAAAACATGAAGTCTATGTGAAGACATGCAATAGTTATTCCTTTGATTGAGGAAGTTATCGCTTAGTTAAGGAGATAAGGTTGAGTTGTAATTAGTTAGCTCAGTTAACTGAGTTAAGTCCAGTTAAATTAGTTACAAACAGTTGGAGGAACTAATTGTGAGTTCAGTCAGTTAATGCATGTATGAATGAAACTTGTGTTCTCCAGATAATTGAATATTCTCTCATAAATAACTCATGCATGTTAGTCCAGAGAAATACCTAGTTGAGATTAAATGAAGGGACAATGTATTATCAGTTGGAGGAATTTTCCTATAATGGAAACTCATCCATGCATAAGGAATTATCTCCTTCAGGATTGTGCAGTTATTTTAGAGGTCAGTGTTGTGTGTGAGGTGAGAATCACACAGGTTGCAGTTGGAGGACTCTGGAGAAAATGCACAAGAAAATAGGAGGCTTGGAGGACTGAATGAAGGCATATGTTTTGTCTATTCTGTTTATGAGCAGCAGTTAGGGATTGTACTAAGAGCTAGATAGCTTGTGAGCTAAAGCTTTGTGTAATCCTGAGATATTTCCACTTGTATGATAATACAAATAGCAGGGTTTTTAGATGAGGCTTTTCCCAGAGTATTCTTCTGTGTTCATGTGTGACTGAATCTTCTTCTCTGTTATATGTGTTCTATTTGATCTTGCTCAAAATCAATTAAGCTTCCGCAGCTTTGATTGTAGAAGTAGATTAAGTATTTTGCTTTAGTACATTGCATAATCAGTTTAATCTACGGTGAAATTTCTACATGGTATCAGAGCAAAGGTGATCAAAGCAGAGAACAATATACAAAGAATGGAGAAGTTCAAAGTTTGAAGTTCTTGATTATAGAAATCGAATTCTTATCACATCTCAGAGTTCACCAATGACGTTCAATGGTTTGAGACTCGAGTATGCCCTGGATGGCAGCTCGAATTATATATCCTGGAAGGATCACATGGAAGCAGTATTAGAAGACAATGGTTTGAAGGACTTCATTGATCAAGAAGTCCCCAATCCAGAAGCAGCTAATGCCCAAGAATTAGCGGAATGGAAGAAATGTGTGGCTAGAGCGACGAGGATTCTTCTGGAGGGAGTTAGAGACCATATTGTCTCAATTCTCCATGGGAAGGATACACCATTCTCAATGTGGAAGACATTGAAGGCTCTATATCAGAACAGTAGTGACCAGAGGAAGCTGGCGCTAAAGGACAAGCTTCGAAAAATCAAGTGTGAAAACGGTGACACTATCTCTACATATCTGAACAAGCTCACCACCTGTAGAGATGAGCTTGGAAGTGTAGGAATCACGACAGGCGATGATGATATGGTGAGTCTTTCTCTCCTCGGTCTTCCTAAGAGTTGGCATAGCTACCAGGACTCACTGAATGGAAGAGAGAAACTGCCAGATTGGGAATGACCACGGTCGGGCATGATGCAGGAGGAGATCAGGAGAAGCACCAGAGATGGTTCTTCATCCAAGGAGGATGAAGAAAATTTTTCCTTAATGAGTAAGGAGAGGAAAGGAAAGGAGAAGGATTCTCATCGCAAATCGAGTTCTTCTCATGGAGGGAAAAAGATTGAAAAATCTAAAGTGAGATGGTTTAATTGTCATGAGGTGGGCCATTATGCAACTAATTATCCATTGAAAAAATCCAAGAAGGAATCCTCAGAAGGATTTGAAGGTAAGGCATTGACCTCTTAGTTCGAATTGGATTTTACCATCATCGCATGCATGGTTTCATTGATGATGGGTTGTGTTTGGTTTCTTGACAGTGGGGCCTCATTCCACATGACTGGCGATAAGATTTTTTTCAGTACCTTGGAGGAGAAAGACCTCAAGATACTCATAGAGATGGATGACAATGAAAGGTACCATGTTTCAGGTGAAGGTACAGTTTCTTTTCAGAGGGAGCATGGAGCTCGCATCACCTTGACAGATGTGAAGTATGTGTCAAGACTGAAGAAGAACTTGGTATCGATCTTGATGTTGGAGGACAAAGGTTATGATGTAGTCTTCAGTAAGGGAAAGTTTTTCCTTAGACATGTCACCATGAGACAAGTAAAGCAGATCAGTTCACAAGTCAAGAATCGGTATGCTCTTGAGGTTCACGATGCATGCAAAAGCTTCAGGAGCTAGGCAACTATTGGAGACTTGGTGGTTGAGAGGGAGAGTACATTAACTCTCAACATGCAATGCCAGAAGAAGTCTCAGACAAATGTGGTGGAGCCACAATTGGTGAAGCAGCTTCAGGAGGTTGTGGAGCAGCCACAACTGGAGAATTCGAGAGGATACCAAGTGGAGGCATCCACTCATGCAGAGACCTCCAGTAGGGGGAAATTTCGAGCCAAGTGGGCAGAGGGATCACATGCATTCCATACCTCCAGGTTTGAGGTGGGGCGATGTGAAGTGATAGTCCCAAGAAGGATGAAACAGGGGTAGGATCCTTGAGTTACCCAGCCTCTTTGATTAAACCTTGCTATGAGAGCCCCGACGAGGAGTAGCAGGACTAGCTAAGTGGGTAGAGACAGATGGGGATGGAGTGGCAGAGAGAACTACAATCCAGGAGTCCCAAGACAGCTTAGAGCTAGCAGGTTGCAGCAATTCGAGAGGCACAGGAGTGTTGCACCAGTGCAAGATGGCACGGAGAGGTGTGCAACGGTGCGAGATGCAAGGAGTTGTTGCAGCAGTGCAGAGGTCAGAGAGGGAGCACTTGTCAGTGGCAGAGGGAGATTCAGCATCAGCGAGTGTTTCTAGCCCAACAGGGAGGTTATTTGGGAGATCAGTTACTTACTTCTCAGTAACTGAGTTGCAATGCAACAGTGGGCAACATGATGCAACATGATGAGACGAGGTGCAATGTGGATGCAGTGCTGGGAGATAGGACCAACAGCAACACGGATGCAGCAGGAGGAATCAGTGTGATTGATGCAGTCAAAGATCAAAGTGACAGAGGCTAGAGCAGTCAGATACTGAAGGGCACAGAGGTGCTGAGTTTTCAATCGATAAAGGCAATAGAAGTCAGAGACTTTGATGACAGAGGCATCATTCTGATTCAGGTTGGACATTTTTTGTTTCAGAGTTGTTGAAGCAACAACACTTGAGAGAAGTGTTGCATGCAGAACATTCCAAAGGTTCAAGATCAGGTTCAAGTTGAATGCCTTTCTTGCTGAGAGGGAGTGTTGAAAATAGCAACAAGAAATGCTAAAAATAGCATTACTATAAATAGCATTTCAGGATAGATTCCAATTTTAATTAGCACCTGAATTAAAATTGATAATTAAAATTCGAATTTGGTCTCAACAGTTGTTTGAAAAATAATTAATTAATTCATCTTGAGTTAATTAGTTGGAGAAAATCAAACATGAAGTCTATGTGAAGACATGCAACAGTTATTCCTTTGATTGAGGAAGTTATCCCTTAATTAAGGAGATAAGGTTGAGTTGTAATTACTTATCTCAGTTAAATGAGTTAAGTCCAATTAAATTAGTTCCAAATAGTTGGAGGAACTAATTTCGAGTTTAGTCAATTAATGCATGCATGCATGCAACTAGTGTTTTCCAGATAACTGAATATTTTGTCATAAATAACTCATGCATGTCAGTTCAGAGAAAGAAACAGTTGAGATTAAAGGAAGGGACAGTGTACTATTAGTTGGAGGAATTCTCCTATAAAGGAAACTCATCATGCAGAAGGAATTATCTCCTTCAGGTTTGTGCAGTTATTTCAAAGGTCAGTGTTGTGTGTGAGGTGAGAATCACACAGGTTGCAGCTAGAGGACCCAGGAGAAACTGTGCAAGGAAATAGGAGGCTTGGAGGACTGAAGGAAGGCATATGTGTTTTATATTCTATCTATGAGTAGCAGTGAGGGATTGTACTGATAGCTGGATAGCTTGTGAGCTAAAGCTTTGTGTAATCCTGAGATATTTCCTCTTGTATAATAATACAAATAGCGGGGTTTTTAGCTGAGGCTTTCCCCAGAGTATTCTTCTATGTTCATGTGTGATTGAATCTTCTTCTCTAGTATATGTGTTCTATTTGATCTTGCTCAAAATCGATTAAGCCTCCGCAAGTTTGATTGTAGAAGTAGATTAAGTATTTTGCTTTAGTACATTGCATAATCAGTTTAATCTACAGTAAAATTTCAACAGGTCATTATTGGGTTAGTGCGAGTCTTTCTTTCTTCTCTCAATAGGTCAAATTAAATACTTATGTATGCATGCTTCCAAAGACTCATTAGCTTAGGTGAAAAGTTAGAGTTTTTCAAAGTTAGCACTTTTGATCATTGTTGGTTCTTTTTATTGAATTGAAAAGAATAGTGATTATTCCTTTACTATAAAACAACATTGAATTCTGCTTACAGTGATTTGATACTCATTACATCAATTTCAAATTATTATTTTTAAGAGTTTGTTGGTTTTCTCTTTAGTATTTTAAAGTTTAGGGTTTTTTGTGATTGAAAAGATCTTTTTGCTATTATTGTGTTATTTGATGAATTGAAATATGAAAGTGAAATTTCTATATTTGGTGAAAAGAAATGTGGTGAAAGTTGATTTTTTGCATTTTGTTAGAATACCAAAATAACTTTCTCCTTCCCATAGATAGAATTTCATCAAATTAAAGAATACATTTTCTCATATTGGCTGCATTAGATTAGAATTGAAATCTTTATAGCATTTACATCACATAATATCAAATCAACTTTAATGAAAAGAGGACCTTGAAAATCAATCAAACATTAAATCAACTGAAAATTATTGTGCTTCTAGATTAGAAGACATGTTCCAATGTTTCTAAACATAAAAATTTTCTTTAATTTTCCGTGTTACATTTTGTGGGTAGTCAGTATTCCACGTACCTAAGTATATAGGATCGTTCTCTGTGTACCCTTAGGTATATTAGATGGCACTCCACATATGAAAAATATATCAGAAAGTTACTTGTTGTACAAGACACACTAGAAAAAATTAATAGTCTTATCTTCCATGTACTCTTGGGCATATCAGAACACCCCCTCTAGGTTGCATACCATCCATAGCTAACCATGTCAGTCGCCTTGTCATCTATGATACATTGAACACAACATTCGGGGAGATTGCCTACGCGTATAGGAAACAGGGCTTGGTAGTCCTTTTGTAGCTAGTTACCCATTTATTTGATTTTGGTTATTTATTTTGTTGATTAGAATTTGGAACAAATATTTAATAAAATTCATTGTGGCAGAATTACTAAGACATTCACGTAGAATGCGAGGTTTACTCTCTGAATACACAGCTGGTCAATTGGAACAAATCAAAGAAGAGAAATTAAAATCAGCAGAATATAGAATGTCAAACCAACCTAAAACATATGGTGTTGTACAACTTGAAACGACAAAATATAAAGTAACTCAACCAAAAAGGATAGAATTAGAGATAGTTCAATATAAACCCGAAGTTATTGAAACCCTAGGACCTGATATGATTCAGGGTGAATCAGAGATCAGTAGAACTTTAGAAACATAATTTACCAAACTAACGTTGAAAAACTTGAATATGACATTTCTAAACCTGAGTCATCTTCAGTTGCTATAACTCCTAGCCCTCTACCAGTTTCATCTAAAAGAACTATTATTATAACTAGTCTACCTCCTAATCTTCTAAGAATTAAAAATATTACTGAAGGAGAAGAGGAAATTATTGTATATCCTCTTCTTAGTACTGGTGATTAGTTAATTTTTTAAGCTCTTTCCTTTTGAACCTTTTCTATTAGATCCTTGGTATTTGACTCCATTAAAAAATTTAGGTCAAGGTATTCCTCATTTACATAGTCCTTCTGATTTTACACCTAGGAGAATCATGTCAGAAGCTTCTCCTGTAAGTCAAACCTCATCTTCTCAAATGGGTAGACCACTTAGCCAACTTATTGTGAATTCTATGTTTATAGGATTATAGGAATCATTCTTATATGGTGGACTTGGTATCAACACTCAATGGAAATTTTTTGAGAGCCACTCCTTCTCAAGTTTCTACTTGGCTTTCTGGAATATCATTTGGTTTATCTACTTCCAATGTAGAAATTACTGCTCAGAGCATGACTTCCTTGCCTAAAACACCTTTGGAATTATACCAATACATTCATATGTTATCTAACAACACATGTATTCCTCAACTGGGATTTAGTTTTTAGCAGGGGGTTAACCATCCTATATTTCTCCTAGAGGGCAACCTCCTTGAGGAATTTATTCTCCATTTGTAGGACTATATGTTACTGGAACTTATATAAACCTTGGATAGATACCTCAGGTCGATCCAAGTCAATATGTTATATCTCAACCCTTGATTGGTGCTCCATTCCTGGAATGGGGAGTACTATTTGGAACCCGCTTTATGTTCAACATCCTATTCAAGTTGCTCCACAAGTTCCTGTCTATCAACATGTCTAAGATATTGGCTGAACTATATCATAGGCACGTGTTCAACAAACTTTCCAAGTTACTTCTCAAGTATACGTTCAACAACCTGTCAAGGGTATTCCTCAAATATTTTCTTATCCTATTGTGAAAACAAATGTTCAATAACCGATTCCTAGTACACCTCGAACACATGTCAAATCTATGCCACAAATGACTATGCAAGGAATGCCTCAAATATCAGTTCAACAACCTATAGAAACCATGCCTCAAGCATTTGGTTATCAAACTAGCCAGCCTATACCCCAATCTTTTATTGGTCCAACTTTCTAGTCTATGGCTTAGATACCTGTTTGTCAACCTAGTGTAGGAACAATTCAAACAATGTATATAGGTCAAGCTTACCTAGGTCATCAAGCTCTCTTCAACTACCGGAATTAACCAAGATCTTTTACTTCTGCAATGTTAGCAGAATTGCATATAAAAGAGTATGAAAAACCACATGTGCATGCTATAAATAAGATGAAACATAATGAAAACCATAAAATCAAAGGACAAAACACATTGATAATGGAGTTCACGCAGTGTGGGTTATGTCTTCGGACCCTGCTATCAAGAGTGGGGAGACCGCTTCATTATGCTGCAAATGATGATGATGTACATGGCATGTTCTTTATCATTACAAGGATGAATAACCTCAACTAAAGTGGCTTACCTCTGCATGATATGTTCTTAGGAACTCACTCATATGGGTAAATTTCCTCAACAAGAGTGACATGTCTCTCCACGAGACGTCCTATAGGAACTGTCACTCAATGGGCTATTCCTTTATCATGATAAGCTAATAAAATCTCACATTATGTGGCATACAAGTATCCCTCAACATAATAGTAATCAAGGATCTCCACAACAAAAACATCATATCAACAAATCTTAAGAAAACCATGGCATAACTAAATCATATACCTCCACTTTCGGGGATGGCCGAAAAATGCAAAGCTCAACTGCTGAAACGGACATCACATTGAATTTGTGGCACAAAATCATGTCTAAAAAATATAAACTTGGCCCCTTTCTAACACCATCAAATTTTGGACCCTCACACATCTTGAAGATTCCCTCAAAGATTCCTTCCTGAAGATAGCCGAAAAATTCACTACTCGGATGAAGATTCTAAGCACACCATTGCACTCTCTATGAAATTCTATGAAAAATGACTATAAAGTTGGCATCATTCTATCTCAATCAAAATCTACCTCAAAGGGAATCTTTTAGATTCCATAAGATTCTCCAAAGATTTCTTGCTGCTGAAAACTTGCATTTATGTTGTTTAGATGGAGATTCTGACTGCACGGTGGGATTCCTGGTAAGAAAAAGTGTAAAAATGACTATAAGCTTAACAAATTTTGTCACTAGCATCTCTTTCTTTAAGAAAATATTTTCAACATCTTAAGAATCTCCACATTCAGGTTTCCACTTCTCCTCTTGGGCATGGTTCTGCCACTCCACCAATATGCCTCTATCGCTAGGAAAATAAACTTAGGTTTTATATTCTAGTTGGTTGAAAATAACGAAGTCATGATTGTTGGCCTAACAGTGAAGCTCCCAGATTAGGTGGGTGGTAGGTGCGGGTTCAACCCTCTACATTATTTTTTTAAACTGACAGTTAAATGAATTGGTTGTTGTTGGAACGGAACAGAGTTTTATATCAATTTTGGTAGCATTTGTTAGTGTTTGCAACGGAGTTGACTGTTTTAGAGCGCAGAGATAACAATTTATATGACGTGTTGTGGTTGGAGTTACTTTAATATAACATTTGTTTTGGAATGTGTATTGGTATGCATTGGTTTTGATGATATTCATTGGTTTAATTTGTTAAAACCCATACTTTAAATAACCCGCTATGACATTTTAATATGGCACCCACCCTAAGTTATTTTAATATATGTATTTTTTTATTTTTTTTTGGTTTTTTATATTGAGTTGGATCATGGCCCTTTTTATAATATGGGTTTTTTACTTTATATGGTTGTTAACCATTTTTAATGACCCTTTATAATTTATTTATTTTAAACCAACAAATCCAACTTTAATATTGTTGATATTTTTGTTGAAAATAGCAACAAGAAATGCTAAAAATAGAAATGCTATATAGAGCATTTCAGGTACCAGTGTTGGAAATAGCAATAAGGAATGATAAAATAGTAATGCTATAAATAGCATTTTGGGATACATTCCAATTTTAATTAGTCCCTAAATTAAAATTGTGAATTAAAATTCGAATTTGGTCTCAACAGTTGTTTGAAAAATAATTAATTAATTCATCTTGAGTTAATTAGTTGGAGAAAATCAAACATGAAGTCTATGTGAAGACATGCAACAGTTATCCCTTTGATTGAGGAAGTTATCCCTTAATTAAGGAGATCAGGATGAGTTGTACTTTGAGTTGTAATTAGTTAGCTCAGTTAACTGAGTTAAGTCCAGTTAAATTAGTTCCAAACAGTTGGAGGAACTAATTGTGAGTTCAGTCAGTTAATGCATGCATGCATGCAACTAGTGTTCTCCAGATAACTAAATATTCTCTCATAAATAACTCATGCATGTCAGTTCAGTCAGAGATCTAGTTGATATCAAAGGAAGGGACAATGTACTATCAGTTGGAGGAGTTTTCCTATATAGGAAACTCATCCATGCAAAAAGAATTATCTAATTCAAGATTGTGCAGTTATTTCAAAGGTCACTATTGTGTGTGAGAGGATTATTCACACAGGTTGCAGCTAGAGGACCCAGGAGAAACTGCGCAAGGAAATAGGAGGCTTGGAGGACTGAAGGAAGGCATATGTGTTGTCTATTTTGTCTATGAGCAGCGATGAGGGATAGTACTGAGAGTTTGATAGCTTTTGTGCTAAAGCTTTGCGTAATCCTGATATTTTCCACTTGTATGATAATACAGATAGCGGGGTTTTAAGTTGAGGCTTTCCCCAAAGTATTCTTTTGTGTTACATGTGTGATTGAATCTTCTTCTCTGTTATATGTGTTCTATTTGATCTTGCTCAAAATCAATTAAGCTTCCACAAGTTTGATTGTAGAACTAGATTAAGTGTTTTGCTTTAGTACATTGCATAATCAATTTAATCTACGGTGAAATTTCTATAATTTTGTTTTATGTAGGGTATTATTATATAGTTTTTTTTTTTTTTAGGTGTAAGAAGCCAATGAAAGGGTGTCATGTGTCAGGGTATGGTAGGGAAACACTTGATTTCCATGTAAGCTTCTCAATCTCACTTATTGATTGAGATGCCATGTGGCAAACTGTGGGCCTTTCTTTCTTCTTTTCTTGTCTTGTCAAACTCTAAAGAGCCATCAGTTGGTCATACAGACTTGGATTTGAGTGTTGTCTGTGCCACCGAAGTCATAATGATGAGAACTTTAACTTGGTATCGATTTGGATACATTTTGAATACTTTGATTTTCAAGCCTTTCCATAGCCACTGTTGATTTCTAAGCGTGTTTGCAGCCACCTAGATCACCAGATCAACATTTTCAAGTTTAGGGTCAAATGGTATAAGGTCAGTCATATCATGGTCAACCTTTTCAAAGTCAACCATATCTTGGTCAACCTTTTCAAGGATTTTAATTTCAAACTCAACCTGGTATGACTTACCCTGGTTATCCTAGAGCAATGTAAATTCCAACTACACAAGCTATTCTAGGATACCCTGGATATCCTCCTCCACATGTTGGGCTAAATCCTCAAGGATATTCGTATTCTCAACAATAATTTAACCGAAAGTTACCTTTCATTGTGATGTTAGATTTACCAAATCTATCTCGACTCATGAATGATCCAATTTATCATTATCATTTTTGGTCTATGATTCCTACTAAATTACCAAGTGACAGATTGAAATTTGATTGTAAGCCTAGAGAGGATTCGTTGAATCACATAATGACTTATCACCTATGGTGTTCTTCAAATTCATTAAATTATTATTCCATTAGGTTACGAATTTTTCAGTGGACTTTAACAGGTCCAACAACGAAATGCTACATTGAGTTACCATGTGCCTCCTTCCACAATTTCAACTCCTTAGTAATGAAATTTTTAACGCATTTTCAGTTACATATTCAATATGACACTAGTACTAAATTTTTGACATTGTTAATGTAGGAGAATCATCTACTGGTAATCCTCAACAACCTGGAAGTAAGAATAAGGGAAAAGGAAAATCAAAACAAAATAACTCTAAAAAGAAAATACTAACAAAAAACAAACATTGCGAAGAGAAAAGGAAACCTTGGCATCCTTGTTTGATTTGTAATGATGACCATTATACTAAGGAATGTCTACATTGTTTAGAGGTTAATAAATTCCTCAGAGGTCCTCTACACCTATTGTCTTAAAAGATCATTTTTCTTCTAAGGAAAATAAATGATTGCTCACAATTCATCTTCTTCATCCACATTTGTAGATATCATAATGATGTACTCTCAAGTTTTTGTAGCAATAAGGTATAAATATTACGGGTCTAAAACTCATTTTAATGAAAAATATACCAATCAACCTTCTGCATTGGTTCCACCTCTTTTTGAACCTTTAGAGATTGAGAAATCAACCTCTGAGATAGTAATATGTCCTCCTCTAAAGGTGTTATTCAAAAGTTGTCTTTTAATCCACATGTCATAGCAGCTCAAAATTATAACATTGTTAAATTCTTGGCTCAGTCTCCTTCAGCAATGTTGGCTCTCGAAGTGCTTCAAACATGTCCAACACAACGAGAATTACTATTTTCATCCATTGGTGCAATCGATCCACAAGATTCTAACCTCATAGTCTTGATGTTGAAAGTAATATACCTAGACTCCAACATTAACTAGAATTTCAAATTCTAGTTTTTGTTAAAACCAAAAGAGGTTTTAGTACAATAATTGAAAAGGGAGGCTCTATTTGTATTATGTTTATTTCTTGTTGGAAAGCTCTGGGCTCTCTGACAATCAACCAATCACCTAACACTCTCAAAGCTTTTGAGGGAAGAGCATTTCAACCTTATGGTATTTAAAATGATATACCATTAGGTTAGAGGACAAAATGGTTGCTTTTGAAGTACAAGTTGTTGATGTTCAACTTGATTACAATATTTTACTAGGTCAAAGTTGGATTTATGCAATGTGAGCAATGGTATGATTACTTTTTCGATTAATACTATTCCCTCATTAAGGGAGGATAGTTAAAGTAGACCAAATAGCTTCTTACACTTCTGATCCAAATTCCACTCATAGTGTACCCTTTGTGGGGAAAATGACTAGTTCTTATGAGAATGTTGGAGTTGGTTTGCTTAATTATTCATCATTGATGCGAAATTTTGCACTTCCTCCACCCAACAATCCTTTTACTTCTTCCTGGGTCAATATTATTTCATCAAACACCCCAAAATCATTAGATCATGCCTACACAATCAGAATTGACTAATGATGATCAAATGCCTCTAAGCCCATTGGAACTAGCTTATGAGGTTGTTCAATCATTTTCAGAACCCCTTCTTAATGAAACTGATCGATTAAATGCGATCATCAATGAGTATTTTGAATCATCTTGGTTGGAACCTATATCATTCTCTGACCCTTTCGATAACATGTTTCTAATAGGCGAGAGTATAATGGATTTTATGAATTTAGATGAAATGCCTTGGAATGATTATCATCATCCTTCCTTTTTTCTTCCCAACCTTGAAAATATTGAGAACAACTTTTCTACAATGTTTTCACTTCAGATTGTAGATGACCTTTAATTCCATACATTGATTTTTGAATTTGAATCTGAAAAGAATTTAAGGAATATATCTACAACAATTCCACTCAATATCTCAATGAAACCTGGAATTACAGAGAACATTCATATGGGTGCCCCCTGCTAAATTGATGAAATTAATATTTATAAGGCCCTATTCCAATAATTCCATGACAATGTTTCCTGGTATTATGAGGAAATTCCCATAATCGACCCAAGTATTGTTATTCATGAAATAAATACCTACCTGAATGCTAAGCCTATCACACAAACATTACGTCCAGTGCATCATAGGAAAATTGCCACTATCAAAGCTGAAGTTAAAAAACTTCTCAAGGCTAGTTTTATCTATCCTTCTCCCTTGACCGATTGGGTTTCTAATATCATTCCTGTTAGTAAAAAGCAAGGGACAATAAGAGTATGCTTTGATTATAGAGATATTAATAAATCTTGTCCAAGGATAATTATCCTACTACTTACGTCGACCAAATAATTGATGATTGTGCCGATAACAAAATATTTTCTTTGACAGACAAAATTTTTAGTTACAATCAAATTAACATACTCCCTGCAGATCAACATAAAACCACATTCATTCTTCCATGGGGAAATTTCACCTATCGAAAGCTTCCATTCATGCTAAAGAATGTTGCTTCCACTTTTCAATGGCTTGTGTCTTATACCTTTCATGATATTAAGCATATTGTACAACCATACTTAGATAATCTACCAACACATTTTTTAAGACGTCAAAATCATCCAATGCATCTACGAGTGATTTTTCTCCGATTTAGGCATTATAATATAGGCTTAAACCCACATAAATGTGTTTTTTGTGTCACATGTGGTCGTTTACTGGGATTTTTCATGTCTAAATAAGGCATTCGTCCTGGTCGTCTTAAGGTAGAAGATACATTGAATTTGCCTCCTCCTTCCAATTTACGCCAACTCCAAAGTTTGTAGGGGAAGTGTAACAGCCATGGTGAAAAATCCATGTAATAAAAGTTAATAAAGGAAAAATAATAATGATGATTGATGGGAAACTTATTCCAAGTTGAATGTTGGGAAAAACATCCTAGTGTGGGTGTTCATCGACTTACTATGGCTAAAGGAAATTGACAAAGGCAATAACTAAGGCTTTGGAAAGGCAAAATGGGATTTTTGGCACATTTATTTATGAAAATAATGGAAATTAGGAGAAAAGGAAGGTGAAAGGTCACAGTTTGTATGTGAGGAGGAAAATGAAGAAAATAGAGGCCTAATTGATAAAAAGGCTTCTGAGGATTAGTTTGTAACCTTTTGTCAGTTCAGTTTTGGCGCTCTATCATTATTCCATCTCCTTCTCTCACTCTTAGACACTTAAAGTTCTCTTGGAGCATTTTGGCATTGGATCAAGAAAGGCAAAGAAGGCAAGAGGAAGACGAGATCAAGCAAGGAAGAGCAGTATCAAGCAACAACAGCAATATTTTTTACAAGTATCGATTTGCATGTGTATATTGTTGGAAATAATACTGAGAGGGGGGGGGGGGTGAATCAGTATTATCAAGTCAATAAAACTTTTCCAAACTCTGATTCATATATTCTACTTCCACAACTTCTTATCATTAAGTTAATTGATCTTCAATGAGCGCATTAGAACATTATCAACCATATTATCAGTTAACAGATGCAGTAACATAGAATAGATCATCACACATAAGGCACACACATGAACACCATGATATAAGGTGGAAACCCAATGCGAGAGAAAACCACCTGCTGCAAGTCATCTCAATCTTCTTCTTAATAAGAAAATCCTTTTACAATATTTTGTACTGGTGCAGTCTTATACCAGTACGGGAGCTACAACCCCCTTTACTCTTGTACTAGTCGATTCATTTACTAGTACGCAGGCTGCTACCTGCTACAATGCTCCATAGATTTCCCTTAGCTCTTGTACTAGCTTAGATACTAGTACGTAGGTGCTGGCCTACAATCTTCTCTCCTCCAGGTACCATGTTTCATCATTTTCAGACTGGATACACTGAAGCACAACACATAATCTGAAAGGCCACATTTCATCCAATTTTCATACTGGACCCAACAACAACATTGAACCTCATAATTAAACAACCTTCTAAATCACCCAATCACCAGATCAATGCATATACAATGAGAGTTATCAACTAGATCTAGTCCACCAGATCATATAAGGATAAGTCATTATGAACCTGATCCATTCATCTATCAATACTGAAGCTAATCATAATCATTCAATCAATCACTGCTGTTATCAGAACATAATCCCAAAAACCAGACATCACTTCAAAAAACCCAGAACACAGCTATAATAAACAGGGGCAGCTAAATAGATTTCATGAAGAGTCCGCAGCTTCACCCATAGAACACCTGCGTACATCTGCACTGTTTCCAACTGCTTTCCTGCGCACCCCCGCACTGTGTCTCACGGACTTCCTGCGCACCTCCGCTCTGTGTCCAATGCAATGCCTGCGCCCTTCCGCATCTTCTGCAATTCTAGGTCTGTGAACCTCCGCACCCACAGTGCTTCTGGGCCTGCGTACCTACGCACTTTTCCTTCACTGTACTTGCGGTCCTGCGGGTATAGATAATTTCAAGACTTCAAGAATAACCCAGACTGTCAGATCTACAGATCTGAACATGCGCCGAGGAGATATCAACCCATTAGTAGATCCGACTTGTAATTCTCATGTTTCTCCTTGATATTGATTCAACTCTCTCTCACAAATCGATTACAAGAATTTCAGATCTAGCTTCTCTTAAGATCTTCTAATTTCACAAGTGTCTAGCCAAATGATCTCCTTTGCTTTATATAGGCAAGCTCTTGCTAAAACCATGAGTCAATACCATAGATAACCAATACAAGGGGCCCAAAAACATGGGGCTCAATAATAATAATAATAATAATATAAAACAATACCACTGACCAAACCATAGGATCAAATACGTCGGGCTAAATACTATGGTCCACCATTGGATTCCCACGTGAGAATACTTTTTCACTGCATGAAAGTGCGTGAACTAGGGTCCGCACCTTTTACATGGTGTACCTGCGGGTATGTATGCACTTTATCTATGATATTCCTACGGGTACGCAGCTTTTGTACAGTGTACCTGCGTACCTCTTATTTTCTTCATTATTTGTGAGCTAATCATAAATCTCTGCTACTGACCTGTTGTATTGTGATCCATCACCTGTATGCGTTGCCATCAAGGACAACACTTTAGCCATAATGCCAACAATCTCCCCCTTTGGACTTGATGGAAAAGCTTACTAAGAACTTGATCTATGTATTATGTCACATCTGATATCTCTTCTGTAGATTCATCTGAATGTATATAAGTGAGATGTTCTTCTATGAGTGGTTTGCCATCAAGTACAACACATGCATCATAATGCCAACAGTCTCCCCCTTTGGACTTGATGGCAACAACACCACATCACTCTCCCCCTTTGACATCAAGGGCAAAGGGTTATGCTCCCCCTAAGAACATGCTCCCCCTGACTATAAATCAGATGAGCTCCCCCTTTGTATATGCCATGGTGCACCAATCTGATCATGCTGAAATGTCTGCTCTGTTATATAGTGTTGTTCATGCTCAAGCTCCCCCTGACAGTAAGCAAGGTCTGCAAAAAGATGTTCTACAAGAAGACCATGACTCTATACATCATAAATGACCTTCCTATCACCAAAAGACTCAATACATACATCCATCACCCAACCAAGTGGGGATACATCAGGAACTAAATACATAACATCTTCATCCCAGGCATAGTGGGGAGACCAACATAGGTCGTTACATGACATGAAGAGATGACTACAATAGATAGAGACACACTATTACATCATGAGCCGTGATATGACATTTATAACAGAGACCAATCATCTAAGATAAACATCAGCAACAACACTATATGATCTGCTCCATAACATCTTTTATCATAAGGAGAAACACCAAAGCCATCTAGATCATCATTTGGGAATATCTGCATCAATCAACCTATCATCATATAGGTAAGAGCTCATCATCATCATGTCTCCAACAATGCAACTTTGAATAATCACCCATGTATCCAGCTAACAATCCTCATATGTGCCAAGAACAAAAACAAATCTTGCATCATAATTCTTCTTATCCTTATGAAGATCACCATGTAAGCACCAGATATGTAGCATCATAGAATCAACCATAAATCTGATTTGAAAATCAACTATGTAAATTCAAGAATCATATGAGATGGACAACTCATAACCACATCATAGCAAGATATATCATTTAGCCATATAATCTTCATCACCAAGGACTATTAACCATAATGCCAACAATGCATTAAAAACATATGCTCCCCCGAAACTGGTGCCATCTGTCAGAACTTATCAACAAGAAAAGTCAGCCAATAAATGCCTTAAGACAGGTCCGCAGTTTCTCATTATATGGCTTGCGTGGCTCCGCACGTCACCTTCCGCTACTCTGCGTATCCCCGCACTTGACTTTCTGAGTTTCTGTGTATTCCCGCAGAGAGCCTTCTACTACAGCGCGTACCCACGCACTATTTCTTCAATTGCGCCGCGTACCTCTACTGTGGCCACGCATTCTTAGCTTCTATCACACCGCGTAATTTTATGTACCTCCGCAGGTTTTCCTTCTATCGCGCCGCGTACTACTACTGTGGCTCCGCACCTGAACCTCTATCACACCGCGTACCTCCACACTGGGACTGTGCCTTCACTGTGTATCCTCGCACTTTCACTGTGTATCACCTGCGTTCCTCCGCACAGGAACTTCCGCTCTGCTGCGTACGCCCGCACTTTCGCAGTGAATGGTCTGCGTACCTCTGATTAAAACCCAATTAAATAGTCCTCCTCTGTGCTACTGACAGTCAGATTCCCAGATCTGATCTTGTGCTCGAGAGATCACACTTCATAGATTCACTTCCAACTTCACTTTCCCTACTGCCTTTCTTCAAACAATCATATACGCGATTGTGCAGTATCCAACTCGCGTATATACGCGACTTCCCTTTATGGAGTTTGCATATGAGATTCAGGACACTGAAGTTTTGTACTTTCAGCTCCCTCTGATTCTGGTATGTTTGTACGTTGTGCTGTGCCGCCTTTTTCTGACTGTACTTCCTTTTTCCTCCATATCTTCAAGCGTGATGACGTTTTCTCCTTTTGGTGTGATGTCTGTGCTTTGTTCCTGCATTCCTTTGCTATATGTCCAAGCTTGTTACATGCATAACATCTTACATGTTTCATATTCCGCCTGTAACAGTCAGCAGCTTTATGACCATACATATTGCAAGCAAAGCAATATCCATTAAAGTACCTTGAATGTGATGATCTTTTTGCATAATGGTCTTGAACCCTTCTTCTTCTACATCTAGCTGCAACATGTCCAAGATTATGACATACATAACATTCAACGTTATTCATAGGAGGAGTAAAGGATTTTCTTTGAGGAATCTCTTTCCTTGGTTGATGATGAGATTGATCTTTCATTTCTTCGTTGATCACTTTAGATTTCTCTTTAGAGTTCCTTGCCTCACCTTGTGAACTAGATTCACCTTCAACAGATTCATGGAAACCAAGACCAGTCTTTATAGCAGGAGACCTTTGACTACTAAGAATATCATCCAAGGCTTTAGAACTATCTTGAAATCGTAAAAGCTTATCCTTTTCTTCTAATTTACCTTTCAAGATATTTACCTCAACCTGAAGTTGTTCTTCTTTTTCCAGACATTGCTTCTTCATGTCTTCTTCAGCTTTTCTTCCTTCTTCCATTTGTTGCCTTAGTTTGAGTATCTCCTTTTCTTTTTCTTCATTTAGATCCTGCTGCATTTGACGAAGTCTGAAGGCACATTCCAGCTGAGATTTTAAGCTAATGACTTCGTTGTCTTGTTTTTCAATTGCTTGATGTAGATCTTCATTTTGCTTCTTTGATTCTTCAAGATCTCCTTTTAGTGAGAGGATCGTGGCTTCAAGATTTTCATAATAACTGGATCGATCTCTGAGCTCCTTGATTGTTGTGTTCTTTTCAATGACTTCATTTCTTAGTGATGTTACTTCATCCAACAACTTTTGATATTTGTCCTTAAATAGCTTCCTTACCTTGCTTCCTCTCTTGATGAGCTTTTAGTTCAGCAGTTACCCTTTCAAAAGCACAGTTCCTTTTGTCCAACAGATCTTGCTGAGTTCTAATTTTGTCTGTAAGACTTCTAAATTCTGCCTCAATTTGATATCTTTCTTGCTCACCCATAAGAGAAAATTCAGTAGTCTCACTATCACTTTCGTCTTTTCCAAAAGGAAAGATAGCTGGAACATCAGAGGATAGCAAATTCATACCTGATAGTTCATCTTCATTCTGAAATGATTCTGAATCTGATTTTGAATCTGAAGAGCTTCTTATACCTAATCCCCAATCGATTCTCCCACTGTCATAGTTCTTCTGAGATGTCTTCTTCTTCTTATTTTCTTTCTTCTTAAGCTTCTTTCCCATTGTTCCACGGATCTCCTTCAAGCGATCAAGCTTCTACCAAAGGACCTGCTCTGATACCAATTGTTGGAAATAATACTGAGAGGGGGGGGTGAATCAGTATTATCAAGTCAATGAAACTTTTCCAAACTCTGATTCATATATTCTACTTCCACAACTTCTTATGATTAAGTTAACTGATCTTCAATGAGTGCATTAGAACATTATCAACCATATTATCAGTTAACAGATGCAGTAACATAGAATAGATCATCACACATAAGGCACACACATGAACACCATGATATAAGGTGGAAACCCAATGCGGGAGAAAACCACCTGTTGCAAGTCATCTCAATCTTCTTCTTAATAAGAAAATCCTTTTACAATATTTTGTACTGGTGCAGTCTTATACTAGTACGGGAGCTACAACCCCCTTTGCTCTTGTACTAGCCGATTCATTTACTAGTACGCAGGCTGCTACCTGCTACAATGCTCCATAGATTTCCCTTAGCTCTTGTACTAGCTTAGATACTAGTACGTAGGTGCTGGCCTACAATCTTCTCTCCTCCAGGTACCAAGTTTCATCAATTTTCAGACTGGATACACTGAAGCACAACACATAATCTGAAAGGCCACATTTCATCCAATTTTCATACTGGACCCAACAACAACATTGAACCTCATAATCAAACAACCTTCTAAATCACCCAATCACCAGATCAATGCATATACAATGAGAGTTATCAACTAGATCTAGTCCACCCGATCATATAAGGATAAGTCATTATGAACCTGATCCATTCATCTATCAATACTGAAGCTAATCATAATCATTCAATCAATCACTGTTGTTATCATAACATAATCCCAGAAACCAGACATCACTTCAAAAAACCCAGAACACAGCTATAATAAACAGGGGCAGCTAAATAGATTTCATGAAAAGTCTGCAGCTTCACCCATAGAACACCTGCGTACATCCGCACTGTTTCCAACTGCTTTCCTGCACACCCCCGCACTGTGTCTCACGGACTTCCTGCGCACCTCCGCTCTGTGTCCAATGGAATGCCTGCGCCCCTCCGCATCTTCTGCAATTCTGGGCCTGCGAACCTCCGCACCCACAGTGCTTCTGGGCCTGCGTACCTACGCACTTTTCCTTCACTGTACTTGCGGTCCTGCGGGTATAGATAATTTCAAGACTTCAAGAATAACCCAGATTGTCAGATCTACAGATCTAAACATGCGCCGAGGAGATATCAACCCATTAGTAGATTCGACTTGTAATTCTCATGTTTCTCCTTGATATTGATTCAACTCTCTCTCACAAATCGATTACAAGAATTTCAGATCTAGCTTCTCTTAAGATCTTCTAATTTCACAAGTGTCTAGCCAAATGATCTCCTTTACTTTATATAGGCAAGCTCTTGCTAAAACCATGAGTCAATACCATAGATAACCAATACAAGGGGCCCAAAAACATGGGGCTCAATAATAATAATAATAATATAAAACAATACCACCGACCAAACCATAGGATCAAATACGTTGGGCTAAATACTATGGTCCACCATTGGATTCCCATGTGACAATACTTTTTCACTGCATGAAAGTACGTGAACTAGGGTCCGCACCTTTTACATGGTGTACCTGCGGGTATGTACGCACTTTATCTATGATATTCCTGCGAGTCCGCAGCTTTTGTACGGTGTACCTACGTACCTCTTATTTTCTTCATTATTTGTGAGCTAATCATCAATCTCTGCTACTGACCTGTTGTACTGTGATCCATCACCTGTATGCATTGCCATCAAGGACAACACTTTAGCCATAATGCCAACATATATTCCTTACTATATTTGGCATGCATGGTATTGCATGTGGTTCTTTTGTTGTTATGGCATGCATTTTGCTAGGCGTGACAGTGTTTTCAACCTAGCCTTGCCAATTCCGGATAGCCAAAGTGTGATGGGGTTCTCATGTTTTGGTCGAGCTGGATTGCCGAATGGATTTGAAGCTAAGTAAGGTGGATCTCCAAATGATAGAGAACATGGCCTAGTGGTCCCTAAATGGATTGTGGATCACGGTAAAGCCACTGGCCTAGTAACCCCTGAGCTAGACTGTGGGTTGCGGTAAAGCCAAGATTGTTGATGAGCCCCAAATTTGGTAACATTTTGGGCTCATTTGGCCTAACTACCTTTGCTCAATCCTTAATTTTTCATAACTTCTGCATCATTTTTTAGTATGTTTATGTCATTTGTACGAATAAGGGTAGTCACTATTCCTAGGTGGCTAACACGTGCTCATTTCAAGATTTTTTGACACATGTGGAGCAAAACCAAGCAGACAAGGGCTAGGAGACAGCCAAGCTTGGGTTGAGGATTCGTAGGGGGGTTGTCTATGGCATTAAATAGCCTCCCTCGGGATCTTCACCCCCAACTCCAAGCTCCAAAGGCCACCAAAACCAGATCTAGAAGGCAGCCAAACAGATTTTGTGGAAGCAGCTGTTTACTCCCAGTTTGGTCAGCCAAGTCCCATGGATTTAGGAGGCCAGCTAGGGCCTCGTGGTGTATAAATGTGAGGGCTTCAGCCTTCGAGAGGGACGTTTTGAAAAACTTTTGCACATCCTGCACTACAAGCTGCTAGCTCTATTTTGTTCTTTTGTAGCCATTATTGGCATGACTCTTGACTTATGATTATTATTTTAATGGGAAGCAGTCAGATTTGACATCAGCTCTGAGTTTTTTGAGGAGCCATATCTCTCAGGGTTGGGCCCAACCTGAGAGCCTAGGGCCTCCTTCTTTGTATTGATATCTTTCCTTTCAGCATTATGATTTTCCTTGTATGCATTTGAAACACAGTTTGTTGAGCTAGATCTCGTTGTGTGGTTAAATAGGTTATTGTTGAAAAATAGAGTTGCTTCGGATGTCTAGAATAGATTAACAAGATAAGAATTGATAAAAGCTTCAGAAAAGTGTTGCCTGCACTCTCGTTTTCACCTCTTTCTAGGGGCAGGAATTTCAGACAGTGTTGCCCAACAAAAACACTAGTTCGCTTACCCATGCAATCTTTGGTGCAATGTTTTCATTTTTAGGAGTTATTCATGTGTTCAGATCTCTTGGAATGTTTCTTTGCTTAAGTACTTTACATGGTTCTCTTTAGAAATAATGTTGTTGTTCAGTGGTTTCATTGACAGTTAGGATAGACTGGTTAATATTTTGATTGTGTGCAGGACGTGGGTGATTTGGTTAAGTGTCCACTGTGTTGTGCATATCCATCACTCTCTCGTCCATCTAAGCTTCGTCCAGACCAACTACTCCCTCTCCAAGTTAGGTCCCTCGTCTCATAACTACTTGCCTGCCCACATAACCCTACCTTCTTGCTCTTCCATTGCCTCAGCCTTCTTTAAGACAAGTTAGCTCCCCACACCCTCTCATCACTTCATCCCTCGGTCACTGAATCATTTCAGACCCCTACCCTACCTCCCTATCCATTCATGTATCCTCTTTCACTCACCCATCATCCAAAATCCAACCATAGAACATCCTGTAGAAATTCTGAACATCCTGTAGAAATTCCTGAAACATCTTGTACAACCCCTGCAGACTTCCTGTAGAAGCTCCCAAATGAGGTTTCTTGATAGCCAAACTTGGTGAAACTCTCCGGAAGGGTGTTAGGGACTCCTTAGACCCCTGCTGAACCTTCCCAACCTTTTCCAAGCCTTTCTCCTCCTTGATTCACCATTGCACAATAAAAAGCCAGTTAAAAGCAGATGCATGATAACTCAAATAACTTATTCAAAAATACAAAAAGATGTGTCTTCAGATAGAGATAGCATAGGCATGTGCATTTTACCTCTGTAGGAGTAATAGCATCTCTTTCAATAGTTTGCATCTTCTCCTTTGCATCAGTAGGACTAGCTGGTAACATTAGGGTTTGCTAGGGTTTTTGCTACTTTTTGGGTTTTTAGTTTCTTTCTGCAAGTAGATCAGTTTCTTTTGAGTTAGCTTCCATCTATCAGTTAAAAAGCTTCTTCTAAGAGCCCATAGAAGTTGGCTTAAGCCCCTAGCGAACTTGTGCCAGCTGACCAAGTGACAGCTGCGACAAGAGCTAGTACTTGTGCATACAGCACCGTCGCTTCCAAGTTTGTTACGAACTACCGGGTTGATAAAAGTAAAGAAGGGAGCCCCAGGAGTTGCAGCATTATTGCTGCAATACTGGAGCCCACCATCTTTTTGGCGCCGTTGCCGGGGAAGCGTCAGAGCATTGGTGATTGCTGCTATTCTTCTATTTTCTACTACAACCTTCTGCTAAGTAGTTTATTTCATTTCCATTCTGCAATTTCAATTCCGCAATTTCATTTCTGCAAGCATAGATTAGCATTTCAATTCCGCAAGCGTAGCCTAGCATTTCATTCCTGCAATTTCATTTGAGCAAAATAGATTAGTCCTTTCATGCTTTCATTTCAATTCTGCATTTCCATTTCAGCAAGATAGTTAGTTGCAGTTCAATCTATTTTAGTTTTGCAGGTACCAGAGGAAAAAAAAACAAAAGCAATCAAAAGTCTTTCCATTTCATGCCTCGTAGAAACCGAGATAAAACAGGCAAATTCTTACCCAACACCCCCACCACTTCACTGAGTCACCCTTCTCTCTTCTTTGGTGACAGTGATCTAGAAGAACCTATAGGCGAGCCTCCTGAGATATACGAAGATCCTATAACAGAAGAAGAGTTAGAGAACACTCCATCTGAAGCCATGGCTGACAATAAAAGAGAAGATGAGAGAATAGAAGGTGCCTTTCCCATCCGAGAGACCAATGGAGACATGAAAATGAAAAACATAAGCCCCTCCGCTTTACCTCACTTCCATGGACTGATTACTGAAGACCCTAATACCTTCCTATTCGAGTTTTTTGTCCTTTGTCGAACCTATGACTATACCGAAGATGAGAAAAAACTGAAACTCTTTCCCTCTACTCTCAAGGACGTGGCATTACGCTGGTTCATGGGCTTACTTGGGAACAGTATCACCACTTGGGCTCAGATGCAGCAAGCTTTCAATACCAAGTACCGGGACTACTGTAGGTCCAAGGAAGCCAAGGGAGAAATCTTTCGGATGACCATGGGAAACGATGAGTCTTTAGAGGATTATGAGAAAAGGTTTTAACTTAGCTATAAACGGGCCAGGTGCACACTTGACCCTGAATCTCTCAAGTTGGTCCTGCTCCGAGGAGTCCCTGAAGACCTCCTAGATACCCTTCACATGCTAGCTGGAGGAGATATTTACCAACTACCTTATGAGGACATAAAGACTGTGTTTAGAAACCACTCTAGGGCAGCCCGGAAAAGAGGTAGAGGAAACCCCCTTTTAGCTAATACTACTTTCTCCAAGCATGAGTTTGCAAATCAGCTGGAGGACCTCAAAAGTGAGGTGAGGCAGACCATTGCCATGCAACTTGATACATTCTGAATCCAGCAAAAGAAAGAGGAAGCTGAGAGGGCTTTGGCCATCTTCTGCCCCAGGTGTACAAGAAAGCACCCTAAGAACGAGTGCCCATTACATTCAGTAGAGGTATGTTTCGTTTGTGAGGAGGACCACCCCACAAACCAATGCCCAACCTTACCTGAGCTTAAAGCCATGTACCAAGGAATGGAGGCACCCACTGAACCTCTCTACTTCCTCAACCAAAGGAGGCCACATGGACCTAGGCCTTACCAACAGGGGATGCAAGGGACATCCCAAGCTTATTATAGCCCCAACCAATCTGCTCATATGCCTTCCTGGGGTCCCCTTGCTCATCCTTCCTGGTCTGTGCCTCCTCCATGGTCTTACCCACCTCAATACCATACTCATCCCACTACTCATTCGTTTCACCCACATGTCCAGCCACAGCCTCAGTGGAATGCACCTCAACCGGGGTGGAGGCCCCAGTACAACACTCCTCCTGCCATTTTTCCTCCACCAGCAGCTCAGCCACAACCATTACCTCCTGCTCCTCCAAGACAACCCCAGATGCCTGCTCAACCGAACTCGAACCCCAACAACGGACAGGCCCAGCAGGTATATGCTGGGGAAACAACATGCACTACCTATGCTGTGGAGATCCAAGAGATCAACCTGCAATCAGGAAAGACTCTTCCGGATCGCCAACCTCCTCCCCCAGAGGACGGGGAAGACAAACAGGAAAGTGAACCAAAAGCCATTCCACCCTTTCCTGAGAGACTAACAACAACCACACAACCCAACCCAGAAGAGAGTGAGCTTCTGGGAGAACTCAAGCAGTTGTGTGTGAAAATACCACTTCTCCAAGCCATCAAAGACGTACCGATATACAACAAGTTGGTTAAGGAAAAGTGTTTCAAGTACCCAGGCAGGCGAAAAAGAGATGCCTCAACCATCAATGTCATTGGACAACTGTCCGATCTTATGTTGGGGCAAGTTATCTGTCCAAAGTATCTGGATCCTGGGAGTCCTGTAGTTGATGTCCACATCAATGGCACCATCATACCCCACACTTTGATTGATTTAGGGGCTGCCATTAATGTGATGACCAGGGACACCATGCTCAAACTCAACCTTCAGGGTTCCTTAAGAAAGACCTCGACAGTCCTGCAGCTAGTAGATCACTCTACCGTGACTCCCGAAGGGATTGTGGAGGATGTATTGGTCTCTGTTGACTCTTGGGAGTACCCTGCGGACTTCTTGGTTCTTCAACCAAAGGCAAAGCTTACTGGATACCCCCTTATTTTGGGAAGGCCTTGGTTAGCCACTGCGGATGCTTACATAAGCTGCCGAGCAGGAAACATGACCATCAAAAATGGTCCTATGTCTAAACAGCTAGTCCTATACCCTCCTGCCCAACCTCTATTAGAGCATGACTTACCACTTTGGTTGGAAGAAGGAGAGGAGGATGAGGTGTACTCTGCATCCTTGTGCACCCTGGGAGCCACCAGGGGAGGTCCTCAAACCGAGGATGATTTGATTGAGACCTTGATTCAGAATCCACCTCCCAGTGCATTGTCCTTAGAGAAATTGGTGGAGGATACCCAAGTCAGCACCTTAGTGGACCCTTGTGTGACCAATCCAATCACTCCCAGAGTTAAAAATGTGGAGTTTGGCCCTAAGAGAACGTTAAAGATCAGCTCCTCCCTATCTCCTTCCCAAGAAAAGGAGTTGTGCAGTCTGTTGGCTAGTCATCTAGATGCTTTTGCTTGGAGCTATAAGGAGATGAAAGGAGTCCATCCTTCGGTCTGTACCCATCACATCTACATCAAAGAAGATTGTAAACCAGTCAGCCAACATCAAAGGAGAATGAATCCAGCACTTGAGGACATTGTCAAAGAAGAATTGCAAAAACAGTTGGATGCAGGATTCGTCTACCCCATCTCGGATAGCGAGTGGGTGTCCCCTCTAGTGTTGGTTCCCAAGAAAAATGGGAAGTGGAGAATCTGTGTGGACTACCGAGAACTGAACAAAGCCACCAAGAAAGACCACTTTCCTCTACCCTTCATAGATCAAGTGTTGGATGGACTGGAAGGGAAGAAGTTTTTCTCTTTCCTGGATGGGTTTAGCGGGTATAATCAGATCCAAATCAGCCCGGAAGACCAAGATAAGACCACCTTCACTTGTCCTTGGGGTACCTTTGCTTACTGAGTTCTTCCCTTTGGGCTATGCAACGCTCCTGCGACCTTCCAGAGAGCCGTCTTGAGTATCTTTTCTGAGCTGGTCCATGATTCGGTGGAGATCAATATGGATGACTTCACTCCTTATGGGTCCAACTTCCAAGAAGCATTGTCCAATCTGGGAAAATTCCTAACCAAGTGCATTGAGATGAACCTGTCCCTTAGTCCTGAAAAATGTGAGTTCTTGATGACTGAAGGGACCGTGCTAGGACATACCATTTCTCACCAAGGGTTACAGGTGGATCCTAACAAAATTGCTCTCATCAAAAAGGTTCCACCCCCTCAGAAGGTAAGAGATGTTCGAAGTTTCTTAGGCTTGGTAGGATATTATAGAAGATTCATTAAAGACTTCAGTAAGCTAGCCTCGCCATTGTTTGGCCTCTTAGCAAAAGATGTTGAGTTTAAATGGACTAACGATTATCAGAGGGCTTTGAATGAATTAAAGGATAAGTTGGTGTCTGCCCCAATCTTGAGAGGTCCAAATTGGGCCCTACCTTTCCACATCCACACTGATCCCTCGAACAAAGCCATAGGGGCAGCCTTAGGACAAGTTGAACAAAAACTTCCATACGCCATATACTTTGTCAGCAAAAACTTATCCAAGGCAGAACTGAATTATACTGTAACTGAAAAAGAATTCTTGGCCATGGTCCATGCCCTGAACAAGTTCCAACACTACATCACTGGCTATCAAACATTTGTACATACTGATCATGCTGCAATTAGATATCTAATGAATAAACCGGATGTGAATGCTCGTATTATTAGATGGTTACTTTTGTTGTAGCAGTTTGATTTGACTATCGTTGACAAACCATGTAAAGAAAATGTTGTTGCTGACTTCTTGTCTAGATTGGATTTACCTGCAGGTGAGGATGGAACAGTGGATGATCAGATGCTAGATGAACATCTGTTTGCTATCTCAGTACTCTCTCCATGGTTTGCTGATATAGCAAACTACCTTGTCTCAGCACAGTTCCCTCTGCACCTATCCTCAAAAGAGAAGAGCAGAATCGTAAAGAAGAGTGCCTCATTCACTTGGATCGGGGGCAACCTGTTCAAGCTTGGCCCCAATTAGATCTTAAGGCGTTGTGTAAGGGAGGAGGAAGTCTTTGACATCCTCCTAACCTGTCATGACGGGCCTTGTGGAGGACATTTTGTAGCCAAAAGAACTGCCTTCAAAATTCTACAGGCAGGCTACTATTGGCCCACGCTTCATCAAGATGTCAGAAGATATATCAGCCAATGTGACCGATGCCAAAGGATGGGGAAACCGACTCCAAGGGACGAAATGCATCTCCAACCTCAAGTGACTCTTGAGCCATTTGAGAAGTGGGGTATGGATTTTGTGGGTCCTATCAATCCTCCTTCAAGGCAAAGGTCTTACATCATTGTGTGCACAGACTATCTGACAAAGTGGGCAGAAACCAAGGCAATCAAAGCAGCGACAAAAGAAAAGGTGGCTGAGTTTTTAAGAGAAAACATCTTCTACAAATTTGGCTACCCAAGAGAGCTAGTCACCGATCAAGGAAGCCAGTTCACCTCCAACTTAATTGAAGACCTACTCGCTCATCACAAGATCAAGCATAGGACTTCCACCCCCTATCATCCTCAAGCAAATGGGCAGGTGGAAGTCACCAATAGAGCATTAGAAGGGATCTTGACTAAGGTGGTGAGCAGCAGTAGGAAAGATTGGGCAGATCGCCTGGTTGAGGCCACTTGGGCTTACAACACCACTTGGAAGACCACAACCGGCTTCACACCTTATGAGCTGGTCTATGGGAAGAGAGCTTTGCTGTCAATTGAGTTCGAATACAACACATTAAGGATGGCAGCTCAGCTGGACCTGGATCTCAGCCATGCCCAACAAAAAAGGTTATTGCAGCTGAATGGGTTAGACGAGCACCGAATGCAGGCCCTTCTCCACTCAGAAGTGGTTCAACTTCAGAGGAAGGTATGGCATGACCGGCACCTCAATGACAAGCAATTCCAGCCGGGAGATTGGGCGCTGTTGTACGATTCCAGACATAAGGATTTTAAGGGAAAGCTGAGGACAAGATGGCTGGGACCATATGCAGTGGAGAAGTGCAATGACAATGGGTCTGTTCTTATTCGGACCATTGATGAGGAGGCCATCCCCATGCTCGTCAATGGGCATCGACTAAAGATCTACAGGAAACCTCTTTCGAGGCAAGAATTCATCAAAACTGTGGAAAAATTAGTGTTGGTCATAGAGAAGGGTTCTGCCTCTGTTTTGGGCATACCCTGAGCATCAAAAAAAAAAAAAGGATCCTTGGTTGAAAACCTTTCTGAGGCTCCCAAGGCAGATGATAGGGGTGAAAACCTCATTGAGGCGCCCCTGCTGTCTTTCTGAAAATTTTTGAATAGAAAAGACCCTTGGGTGAAAACCTCTCTGAGGCACTCAAGGCAGATGGTAGGGGTGAAAACCTCACTGAGGTGCCCCTGCTGTCTTCCAAAAAAAAAAAAACAAACAAACAAAGGAAAAGAAAACAGAAAAGAAGGAAGCAGAAACAGGAAAACAGTCTCAAGATTTGACAATTCATGCAGGTTGCAGGTATTCCATGCAGAAAAGGAGGTCTCTTAACTCAAGGACAAGGGTCCCTACCACGCTACCAGGTGACCTCACCAGCACTCCCTCCAGAAACACCCATCTCTTCCAAGGTCTGGGCACGATTTGGTCACAGTTTAGCCTTCTATAGGAAGCTACAGGACTTTCTACAGGAAGTTCTGTATTTCTACAGGAAACTTCCTGTAGAATCTTTGGACGACCCAGGACCGACTGTGTAGAAGAATGTGAAGCCTGAAGTCCAATCAGGAGGCATGCAACCAATGTTTTTCTCCATCACCCACTGCTGTCGCCTCCTTCTACCACCCCTGCTGCCATACAATGGAAATACCTGCACAGTCAAATCAAAACGTTGGATTCTCAGAAGAAACAATTCTCAAATGGAATAAAGTATGCAGAGGCCCAATGCGCTACTTATCAAGGCAATCCGAGGACCCTGCAACCGTGACCGTGATTCCACCGTTTCGGCATGCACCCTAGGAGGAGAAACGGCTACAGGATATCCTACAGGAATCCTGTAGCAGTTGATCCGGCTAGAGCATACAACATGAAGGCACCTGCAACTCATAAAGTTGGCGCATGCACCATCCACAGCCAGGCAACCGGTCTCGTAGCCAGCAGCAGTCGGCAAGAAGGAGCTCCCGTGCCTATGCATGAAGCAGCAGCAAGCGGGTCCGTCACCCTCGTCCTTAAGCATGAAAATAACGTCGCGGCTGCACAGGTAAGTGCCTCACCCTGTTTCGTCAAATTACATGAACAATGCTCTAAAATGTGTGCGAGTATGAAAATGAATGGGTTGAGCAAGTCGGGTAGCCATTCAACTGGCCACCACGACCAGTCGGATGGTCTCATCCAATCCGGAAAGCGTTGGTTGTGTCAAACAAGACAGGAAATGGACACGTGGGAAGCATCCAGTCGGAAAGAAGCAGCGATCTAATAGAAAATGGCGGCGGTAGATATGCAGGGAATGATTTGGTGGTTAGGCAGACTTACAGTGGAATGATAGCAGGTGACATCGTCCAACGGGCCGGCAGGGACAGCTCACCCCCGCGCCACGAGTTCCGCAGGGATTCAAATCCACCGGCTAGATCGTGTATGGCACTCCACTCATTTATCCTCAACCGCTTTGTAGTCGAGTAAGCATCCGAAATTTCCTGAAGACTGTTACTCCGAGTCCTCGGCCTGTTCAAATGTCCAGTGGTTGCACAGAAGGCCCAGAACCACTGACGCGCTCTCCAGAACCCGTGCACGACTTCTACAGGAAGCTCACCGCTACAGAGGAAATTAAACTATTCACGTCAAAGGTGGCAAGTTGGAATGAGGTAAGCCTGAACATAGTCCTCCCATGCAATTGGTTCAAAGGGTGGTGAAGTCGACGTCCTAAAAGGGTAGAATTACAGTCTGTGCATGAATTTGCAAGCGTCGTCTTACTTCTGCATGAGAATTGTCGTCGTAGTGTGTATGCGGGGTTTTTCTACAGGGTTTGGTTCATGATTGAGCCACTGTCAAGGCTCACCTGTAGACAGTCGTGAATTTATCGACTGTGTGCATGATAGAGGCGTAGCTCTGCGCTCTGTCTAAGGAAATCCAAAAGGACCATCTTTTTACGCGCCAGCCCGCTTAGACCAACACAGCAAGCTTTTACCATGCCGGGTGGGTTCATTAGGAAAGAGCCTACAGACTCAAAGAAGCTACGGGAAACCCCTGAGGTGGTAGAACTATTCTCTCATGCCCGGTGGATGTCATTCTGTGACAAACTTCAAGGTTATGATGACGAGGTTGCAGAAGAATTCCTGCGAGCTTTGCAGCCAAAGTCAAAAACGCTGGCCGTTGTCAATTTTAGAGGTTGAGCCTCAGACTCACCCCATAGTTCATTAGCAGGGTCACTGATCTCCCGATGGGGGTACCTTGGGATAAGGAGGAAAGAAAACTGGGCCAGAAGGCTAAGAAGGAGTTCTTTCTACCGGAGGTGCAATCCTCAGAGGACAAGAATGGAGTTCGAAGAGCCAGCCTACAACCACTCTGGAGTGAGGCCAGCCTCCAAATTATGAAGTATATCACGTGCGAGGGGCGATTCAGCATCGTGTATGGATACCATTTCCGGCTGCTCACAGAACTTAGGCACCAAATGGACCTACCCTCAAAGAACAAGTTGAGCATTCCTTACTTCCTCCTGCAGTCCATGACTGAATGTGCCACCAAATTAAGAGAGGGAACGCCAGACCAGGTAGCCCATCATGGGCTCATTAAGCTCCTCGTGGAGGATGCACTCCACACGTACACCGTCCCTCTCTCCTGGGAAGCCTTTCGAAATTTGACTAAGGATGATGACATCCGAATTTTGGCTGAGGAGCTCACCTCCTCCAGCAGCGAGGAGAAGGAACCAATTCAAACAGAGAAGAAAGGGAAAGGCCAAGAAACCATGGCCAAAGCACCAAAGAAAGAGCACAAGGGGAAACAAGAGAAACACCAGGCTGCCAAAACAGAGGATGACAAACCCACATTAACACCTAGGGAGAAAAGATTACAGAGCAGGGTGGAAAGGACTGAACAAGTCCACGTCAGTGAAGGCACCTCTAAGGCAGCCTCAGCAAAGTCAAAAGACAAAGCACCCTCAGCCAAGTAGGCTAAAATGGTGCCATCTGTGTCTACAGGAAAATTAAAAACAGCTTCTACAGGAAGCCAGAAATCAGCCGCTACAGGGCTTTCTACAGGAAGCCTTGATAAAGGAAAAAGGGAGGGGAAGACAGCTGAAATCCTTGCTAGGGAGGCAGCAGCTGTGCTGGCCACCCTAAGTACCCCTCCCAAGCCAAAGGAAAAACAAAAGAGGGAGACCCCTCTGTATTTCAAAGCAAGGAGAAGTGTAAGAATCAAAACAGGCAGGCCCCAACCTCCATCCAGTGACCCAATTACCATAGAAGACACCCCTACCTCGCCAAGGGAGAGGTCCCCCTCAAAAATATCAGTCACTTATGAGCGGGGGAGCCCGAAGACAACTGCCTGGAAGGAGAGAATGGAAAGGTTGGCTTCAAAAACCCCGCTACAGGATGCTGAGGTCGTTCTATAGGAAACATTGGCCAGGCTCAAGGAGACCGAAAGAATGGAGGGAGAGGCAGCCACATCACCACCAAGGGAAGAAGGAGGAGAGCCATGGAGGGAAGAAGAGGTAGAGCATATTCCAAAACCTAGTCCCCAGCCAAGCTTGAGCTCTTATTATAACTTTTTGGAGGCTGGAAAAATTATACCACAGAAATTCACGGTGCCGCTTTTCTTTGCGTTGGAGGAAGAAAGAGTGAGAACCCACACATGGATGAGGATAGCTAAATCTAAAGGAGTAGTAGATATAGGCCCCTTGGAGGAACAACTCAAGGAGGCAAGAAGAGAATTAGCTATGGCAAAACACGTGGGAAACTGCCAGCGGGTATTCCTACAAGAAGAGAATGAGAAACTCAAGCTGCAGTTACAGGAACAAAGGAAAGAAAGGGGCACAGCATCAGAGGACACTACAACAAAACCTCAAGGAAAAGAAGGACTGCAAGTTGGTCTTGGGGAACTAAACCAACATCTACAGGAAAGGGAATTGCAAGCACAAATCGAGATACAAGCTCTCAAACAGCAGTTGCAACAAAAAGAGGCACAACTGGCCTGCATGGCCAGTTGGGCCATGGATGCTCTACAATGTAGACAACCGGCCAAATCTTATGGCCTATACCTATGGGACCAATGGGTGCAATTCCAAATTAATGCATTTGCACAGAGGGGTATCTGCCAAATCCAAGACCCCCAGTAGTTCACAGATTTATGCAATAGCAGTTCAACAGAGGACAAGGCCAAGCTATCAGAGTTCTATCTCCATAATTTGGCCCTTCCTAATGTGACTTCATGGGATCCCAACACAGTCGTGGGAGATATGCAGTTGATGGCATTTGCCTCATGGTTGAACCATGAAGAAAAGAGAGCAGCAGAGGTCAAAGAGGTCATGAACCGAGAGTTACATGAACCACTGTTGATTAGAGCAGAGCCAGGGGACCCCACTGCATTGATATCAGCCCACCAACACTTAGCAACCGACTCTCAGGCTTTATTGAAATACATGGATCAACAGGCTCAGGCCATAGCACATTTCGAGGATATGGAGCGATTATTAGGGGACAATTTTGTTCATGCTTGCACCCGCCGGTGGAACACCTTGTCCCACAGCCTCAAAATCAGGGAATATCACACTCCAACTCGAATGAGGGAAGCTCTAGTACGGGTGCCCCTCTATAAGAAGTCCATACAGAACCTCCAAGACAGCTGGATTGGCCTCAAGCTAAGCCCACCTTTGCTTTTGGGATTGATGGAAGGCAGCACAGAGAAAGAAGAGCATAAGCAGTGGGAAGAGGTGGAAAGGAAGGTTGGGTTCCATGGCAGTGAGGAGGATACTACTTTAGAAGCCTGGGATGTGAGAGTGGCAGTGAAAGTGATGAAGGACGAGGAGTTGGATTAGTTGCTCAGGGATGAGCAATCATTTTAGTAGGGGGGTGATGATGAGCCCCAAATTTGGTAACATTTTGGGCTCATTTGGCCTAACTACCTTTGCTCAATCCTTCATTTTTCATAACTTCTGCATCATTTTTTAGTATGTTTATGTCATTTGTACGAATAAGGGTAGTCACTATTCCTAGGTGGCCAACACGTGCTCATTTCAGGATTTTTTGACACATGTGGAGCAAAACCAAGCAGACAAGGGCTAGGAGACAGCTAAGCTTGGGTTGAGGATTCGTAGGGGGGTTGTCTATGGCATTAAATAGCCTCCCTCGGGATATTCACCCCCAACTCCGAGCTCCAAAGGCCACCAAAACCGAATCTAGAAGGCAGCCAAACAGATTTTGTGGAAGCAGCTGTTCACTCCCAGTTTGGTCAGCCAAGTCCCATGGATTTAGGAAGCCAGCTAGGGCCTCGTGGTGTATAAATGTGAGGGCTTCAGCCTTCGAGAGGGACTTTTTGAAAAACTTTTGCACATCCTGCACTACAAGCTGCTAGCTCTGTTTTGTTCTTTTGTAGCCATTATTGGCATGACTCTTGACTTATGATTATTATTTTAATGGGAAGCAGTCAGATTTGACATCAGCGCTGAGTTTTTTGAGGAGCCATAGCTCTCGGGGTTGGGCCTAACCTGAGAGCCTAGGGCCTCCTTCTTTGTATTGATATCTTTCCTTTCAGCATTATGATTTTCCTTGTATGCATTTGAAACACAGTTTATTGAGCTAGATCTCGTTGTGTGGTTAAATAGGTTATTGTTGAAAAATAGAGTTGCTTCGGATGTCTAGAATAGATTAACGAGATAAGAATTGATAAAATCTTCAGAAAAGGGTTGCCTGCACTCTCGTTTTCACCTCTTTCTAGGGGCAGGAATTGCAGACAGTGCTGCCCAACAAAAACACTAGTTCGCTTACCCATGCAATATTTGGTGCAATGTTTTCATTTGTAGGAGTTATTCATGCATTCAGATCTCTTGGAATGTTTCTTTGCTTAAGTACTGTACATGGTTCTCTTTAGAAATAATGCTGTTGTTCAGTGGTTTCGTTGACAGTTAGGATAGACTGGTTAATATTTTGATTGTGTGCAGGACGTGGTTGATTTGGTTAAGTGTCCACTGTGTTGTGCATCTCCATCACTCTCTCGTCCATCTAAGCTTCGTCCAGGCCAACTACTCCCTCTCCAAGTTAGGTCCCTCGTCTCATAACTACTTGCCTGCCCACATAACCCTACCTTCTTGCTCTTCCATTGCCTCAGCCTTCTTTAAGACAAGTTAGCTCCCCACACCCTCTCATCACTTCATCCCTCGGTCACTGAATCATTTCAGACCCCTACCCTACCTCCCTATCCATTCATGCATCCTCTTTCACTCACCCATCATCCAAAATCCAACCATAGAACATCCTGTAGAAATTCTGAACATCCTGTAGAAATTCCTGAAACATCCTGTAGAACCCCTGCAAACTTCCTGTAGAAGCTCCCAAATGAGGTTTCTTGGTAGCCAAACTTGGTGAAACTCTCCGGAAGGGTGTTAGGGACTCCTTAGACCCCTGCTGAACCTTCCCAACCTTTTCCAAGCCTTTCTCCTCCTTGATTCACCCTTGCACAGTAAAAAGCCAGTTAAAAGCATCTGCATGATAACTCAAATAACTTATTCAAAAATACAAAAAGATGTGTCTTCAGATAGAGATAGCATAGGCATGTGCATTTTACCTCTGTAGGAGTAATGGCATCTCTTTCAATAGTTTGCATCTTCTCCTTTGCATCAGTAGGACTAGCTGGTAACATTAGGGTTTGCTAGGGTTTTTGCTACTTTTTGGGTTTTTAGTTTCTTTCTGCAAGTAGATCAGTTTCTTTTGAGTTAGCTTCCATCTATCAGTTAAAAATCTTCTTCTAAGAGCCCATAGAAGTTGGCTTAAGCCCCTAGTGGACTTGTGCCAGCTGACCAAGTGACAGCTGCGGCAAGAGCTAGTACTTGTGCATACAGCACCGTCGCTTCCAAGTTTGTTATGAACTACCAGGTTGATAAAAGTAAAGAAGGGAGCCCCAGGAGTTGCAGCATTATTGCTGCAATACTGGAGCCCACCAATTGTGTTGCCTTAGTGGGCCTAGGAATCCTTACCGTTGAATGGAAGAATATATGGTAAAGCCAAGAGGTGGATTGCTCTCCATTGGGCCTAGTAATCCCAGCTTTGGATATGCGGTAATTCCTGGAGAGTGGGTCTCAGTTTAGGGCCTAATGATCTAGTGTGGATTGCAGTAAAGCCTGAGAGACTATGAGACAGGAAAATTCCTCACGGCGTAGGTGGAGAAATCCGGTGGCATCCATGCTTGTTTGGCCTAGTGATTTGGTGGAAATCATGGTAAAGCCTGTTATTAGATGTTCATTATGTTGGCCTAGTGATCCGATATGGATTACGGTAAAGTATGGTTTCTATTGATGAAGGTGAGGTGGTTTAACATCGAGATGCCCTCGTTTATTCTTTTGGTTTGAGTCCCACATTCATTCTTGGAATATGGCATGGGGGTGAATATCTGAAGAGAGATTTGTCTCAGCCATTCTATGGTCGGGTGAACCTAGTAGTCCCATCCTGGGTTTGGATTTGCATCATCGATATGAGGTCATTTCTCCTTATATTTCTATGAGTATTATACCGATTTATATTTGGATCATATGGCTATGATTTCCTTGGTATTTTTGTTGCTATTATGCTGGTTATGTATGTGTTTTATGACAATGGCTATGTATGTCTCTCATCATGTTTTTACTTGTATATGAATGACTAATGTATCTATGACCCAATAGCTAATAATGCAACAAATGATATAAGGGAACAATTCTTCATAACGATTCTCAGATAAGTACGAGACCCCTATGCTTAATTCTATTGTTTACACCTATAGATTACATATTTGTGATATGTTTGAAAAAACACCTATCATGGCTAGTAGGGGTCCAATTAAGGGCTTTTTCAAGAATTTAAATTTGCATGATTGTTTCCTTGTTATCTCTTTGTTCTGAAGGTGTGACCTGGGCTTTGGGCCTGAAAAAGTGGCTCAAATCCCAGGGACGTTGGCACAACACTAGGAAAAATAGTCCCGCATGCCTTGGCATGAGAATGTCCAAAGCCTCATAGACGCTTTCAGGTCCATATCATGGGAGCGTCAGGGGGTCAAGTGGTCTAAGACCTCAATAAGACCCAAGGGCTACCTAACTGAGTGGTTGGGATAGTTCTTGGGAGTCCTATAGCTGATGTGGAAGGTTTGTATGTTGTTATACCATCAATTACACTTCCTTAATGTCACATAGGAGGTTGAATCTAATCATATTAGCCTCTCGTCACATGTTTACCCCTGTTGGTCGTTTACTTGGGTAGATTTGGGAGGAGGGTGTTACAGAGTGGTATCAGAGCATGGTTCAACCCTCAGATTGGATGGGTGGTGTGTTGGTCATGCATTCATTTTGTTTGAATGTGTGTTAATCATTCTTGTGGTCTATGTGCTTGTTGCATATGCACGGTGTCAGTCATGGTTTTCGTGATGTCACCATGTGAAAGAGGATGTTGTTGTTATGAAGTATGTCATCATGAGTGCATGATTGGTTACATGTTGTTTATGTTTGTGTATTGCTGGTATACGTTAGTATGGTTTTTGTTGTCATGCATAAGGTCATGGTATGTGTAATTGATATGGTCATTCATTGATGCCTGGACTCTCGCTAGGCTGATGGTTACATGGTTATATGCTTATGTATTATATGTTTATATGTTGTTATGATTATGCTATACATGTATCACGTTGATTCGATGATCTTGAAAAATGAGATATCCTCCCCAGATTATTTTAAGGTACGTTGATTTTTTTGTAATTTGGTTTAGCTAACATAGTATGCCTTGTAGGAAAGAAATCAAAATGATTGGGAAGATGATAGACTAAAAAGACTCTCCCTATGAATCAGGTGAGCAATGTGGTGTTGGGAACTCTTATGATTTGGTAGACATATTGATAAAGATCTTGAAGGAAGAAATAACGAGTTGTAAGGCAGACAATGACAAAATCATACAGGCACAAGAGAAACAAGCGAAGTTTAATGTTATACTTCTTCAAAGTTTGTTAGAATTGTAGTGACAAGGGCCACCTTGGATCAACCATGGATAGGAGGAAAAAAATCATGGGGCATATGGAAGTACGTCTCATGGTGGTTGTAGGTCGGATAGGGATGACATGGTGATAGATGGAAAATTTTTGGATACTTCGGATAGGAGAGGTGATGGATACATGTATTATTCTATTTCTAGTTCTGATAGGCATCATGATCGTCATCATTATCATTCTTACAGGGGGAGTGATAGAGGATACTTGCCAAATGAGTTTAAGAAAGAGAAGGCACCTAATTTTGATGGAGATGTGAAGAAGCTGGAAGATGCAGAGGCTTGGATACGTGGGATGAAGAAATTATTTGAGTTGCATAACTACACAGAAAACATGAAGGCCAAAATTGTTATCTTCAGCTTGAAAGGTAAAGAAAATATCTGGTGGGAAGATGTGAAGTGGGTTAGAGACATCAGGACAAATGACTTAACTTGGCATGAGGTCTAGAGGATTTGTAGGAAGAAGTACTTGTCAGAAAGGTACTACAATAGTAAGTCCAAAGAATTATATGAGCTAAATATGGAATCAATGACATATGAAGAGTAGATGGCTAAGTTCCTGGAGCTATTGAGATATGTACCATATCTTAAAGATGAGAAGGCTCAAGTTTAGAGATTTGTTAGTGGATTGCAATTAGCATTTAGAGATCAGATTGAGTATGATGAGCCTTAGTCACTTAAGGAAGTTATTGGGAAACTGAAGCATTGCTATGAAAAATCAAAGCGTAAGAATGAATTCGAGCAAGGATGGAAAGGAAATGACAAAGTAAAGGTAAATGGAAGCCAAAAAGAGCAAGGCCTTAGAATGTAGATGAAAAAGAGAATGTGGCACCACAAAAGAGGTTCAATTCAACTAGACAAGGATATGGATCATAGCAACAACAGAGAGGTGATGGTACTGGTCAGTTAGAGTGTTGGACATGCGGAGAGGAGCACCTTAAGATAGATTTTCCATAAAATCAGGGTGGTAGGCCTCAGATATATAAGTGCGTAGGAGGCACGGACTGCTGATGATGTTAATCAGAGCATTCCTCGTATTTATGTAACATTGGACAACAAACAGGTAAGCAATCATGCATCTATCATTGAGATGGACGATAAGCTTTGTGATCAAGTTATTGCTATTTTGATTGACCTTGGATCTAATTATAGCTATGTTAGTCCTGACTTGGTAGATAAGTGTGGTTTGAGTAAGGAATTGCATGCAGAATCTTGGTTAGTGTAGTTGGCTACAGGTACAAAGAAGCAATTCCATCATTGGGTAAGAGCTTGTGCATTTGATTTGGATGGTATGCCTACCACAACACATTTTAATGTATTACCGTTGGAATCATACAATAAGTTGTTGGGCATGGATTAGTTGTATCTTCATAGAACCAAGGTGGATTGTTATGATAAAGAAATTGAGTGTGTGGATGACAATGGAGAACTAAGAGTCTTGCATGGAAATAAGAAAGCCAGATTAGTTAGGATGGTGACAACTATGCATGCAAAGCATAGTCATAGGAAGGGGTATGTGTTATTTTCCATACATATTTCTAGTGACAAAGGTAAATAAGTTGAGGATAAAGATCTTTTAAGTAGGTACCTAGTTCTACAAAAGTTTTAGGGTTTGTTTCCCGAAGAGATTTTAGAGTTTCCTCCTCACAGGGAAGTAGACTTTTCTATTGAGTTAGTGTCAGGGGCAGCTCTAGCATCAAAAGCACCTTACAAGATGAGCACACCTAAGTTGGTAGATTTGAAGTTGTAATTGAAGTAAATGTTGGACAAGGGATACATTAGGCCAAGTGTATAACCTTGGGGTGCACCGATATTGTTTGTGAAGAATAAAGATGGTACTCTCAGATTGTGCATTAATTACAAGCAGTTTAACAAAGTGACCATCAAGAAAAAGTACTCGTTACCAAGGATTGATGCTTTATTTGATCACCCAAAGGGAGCAACAATGTTCTCTAAAATCGAATTGAGATCCAGATACCATCAAGTACGCATCAAAGAAGAGGACATCTACAATATCTCATTCAGAACCAGGTATGGCCATTATGAGTTTGTCATAGTTCCATTTGATTTGACTAATACTCCAGCTACATTTATATGCTTGATGAATAATGTGTTACGTCTATATTTGGATACGTTTGTTATTGTGTTCATTGATGACATATTGGTATATTCTAAAAATGAGGAAGAGCATGCTGAGCATTTAGCAACAGTGTTGAGGTTGTTGAGAGAGCATCAATTGTATGCTAAGCTTGGCAAGTGCATTTTTTTTCAAACTGAGGTACATTACTTGGGACATGTTGTCTCTAAGGAGGGCATTACAGTAAATCTAGAAAAGATAAAGGCCATCATGGAGTGGGTAGCTCCTATAAATGTGGATGAGGTGAGATATTTCATGGGGTTGGCAAGTTATTACAGGAGGTTCATCAAGAACTTCTCGCAGATTTCTTATCCTATTACATCATTGCAGAGGAAAGGTAAGAAGTTTGACTAGACTGAGGAGTGTGGGGCTAGTTTTAAGCAGCTTAAGAAGTTGTTGACACATGCTCCAATGTTAAATATTGAAGATCCAGACAAGGAGTTTGTAATATGTACAGATGATTGCAAGAGAGGACTTGGTGAGTCCTTATGCAAGATGGATAGGTGGTATGCTTGAATCACAAAAACTAAATGAGCATGAGAAGAACTACCCGACACATGATCTTGAGTTAGAAGCGATCATACATGCATTAAAGATGTGGAGGAACTATCTTCATGGCAGGAGGTTTGTGCTAATGAGTGATCACATTGGGTTGAGGTATTTTTTTACCAACCAAATATAAATGCCTGACAGGCTAGATGGTTCGCCACGATTAGTGACTTTGACTTCAAGATAAGTACATCAAAGGGAAGGAGAACATGGTGGAAAATTATCTTAATAGGCGGGTATAGGTAAATCACTTAGCAGCTATGAGGTCCTATGGGATAGACTTACAGGATAGGATCTTGCAGGCAGGTCAACAGGATGTCTAGTATATGGATATTGTGCACAGGGTAGTAGCACAGGTATAGGTACTAGTGGTACAGGTACAAGTACGGGTACAGGTGCATAGGATGTGGACTATTGTCTTACAAGAGACGGATTGGTTAGATTCAGAGATAGGATATATGTGTCAGAAAATAGTGAGCTTAAGAAGCTGATCTTGAGGGAGTTTCATGTGAAACCATATTCAGGTCATGTAGGCTACCAGAAGACGTTGACTGTAGTGAAAAAATTTTATTATTGGCCAAATCTGAATAAGGATGTAGCGAATTTTGTGGCTATATGTTTCGATTATCAACGTGTGAAGGTAGAGTGTAAGCATCCAAGTGGACTGCTACAACTGATTATGATTCCAGAGTGGAAATGGCAGGTCATTTCCATAGAATTTATCATAGGGTTACCGAGGACAGTGAGACAATATGATTCCATCATGGTTGTTGTAGGTATGTTGACAAAGGTTGCACACTTCATTCCAGTGAAGTCTACAGTATTTTCTAGCAATGTAGCACAAGTATTTGTCATAGATGTGGTCAGATTGCATGGTGTTTCAAAGAAGATTGTGTTAGATAGGTTGCAAAGTTCACTTCCAAGTTTTTGAAGGAGTTGTTTGTAGGTTTGGGCACAAAGTTGGCCTTCAGTACAGCTTATCATCCGCAGACAGATGGACATACTGAGAGGGTTAGCAGGATATTGGAGGACACGTTGAGGATGTACGTGATGCATCAATAGCGAAAGTGTGAAGAGTATCTTCCATTGGTAGAGTTTACTTACAACAATGGGTATCATGAATATTTGAGGATGAGTCTGTTTGAGGAATTGTATGGGAGGAGTTGCAATACTCCCATCAGTTGGGGTGATCTTGTTAACAGGGTTTTCATTGGACTAGACATGTTGGCAAAGATGAAACAAGAAATGCAGGCTATAAAGAAGAATCTAAAGGTAGCAAAAGATAGGTAGAAGAGATATGTAGATCAGAATAGGTTGTTCAAGGAGTTCTAGGTTGGGAAGCAAGTGCACTTGTTCATCAAACCAAAGAAGAGCTCCTTACAAATTGGATCATGTGCCAAGCTGGCACCTCGGTTTTTTGGACCCTTCAATATTGTTGATAGGATTGGGCTAGTAACCTATCAACTTGCACTTCCTCTGACAGTGAAAGTCAATGATGTTTTCCATGTGTCATTGCTTAAGAAGTATGTTAAATATGTTGATCATCTGATTGACTGATCGGTATTGCAGGTGGAACCAGCTGGAGAATTCCAGTCAATGTATATTGCAAGAAAAAGGTGCTCATGCTTTGGAACCAAGAAATCAAGTAGTTTAAAGTGTAGTGGAAGCAATTTGGGCCCGATGAAGCTACATGGGAGATTGTGGATCAGATGCAAGCTATGTGACCTTCATTGTTTTCTGGTTGAGGCAAAGAATTTTTGGTATGGTGTTTTGGTACATGTTTGGTGATGTTTTGGTATATGTACATATGTATATGGATGTAAGTACCACAATGAGCTATGTTATAAAGCTCCAATAAGCGGTATGGGTGTCATGTCATTATGATGTTATTCTTATTATAGTGTCATGTTGTTTTTCTTCAAAGCATGGTGATCATTGTAAATACTGCATCAAGCTATGTTATAAAGCTCCATGGGAATTATGTTCGTTTTCAACCATTTTTTTGAGGTATAGGTGTGGTTGAACACCGAGGACTGTGTCCCACAACGGGGAGGGTTCTATAACAACCTTGGTGAAAATTCCATGTAATAAAAGTTAATAAATGAAAAATAATAACCACGGTTGATGGGAGGCTTATTGTAAGCTTAATGTTGGGAAAAACATCCTAGTGTGGGTGTCCATTGGTTTAGTGTGGCTAAAGGAAAGTGGCAAAGGAAATGGCTAAGGCTTTGGAAAGGAAAAATGGAACTTTTGGCACATTTATTTATGAAAATAAAGGAAATTAGGAGAAAAGGAAGGTGAAAGGTCATAGGTTTCATGTGAGGAGGAAAATGAAGGACAACAATGGAAAATGAAGAAATTAGAGGCCTAATTGATAAAAAGGCTTCTGAGGACCAGTTTGTAACCTTTTGTCAGTTCAATTTTCGAGCTCTCTCATTATTTTCCCTCTCTCTCTCACCCTTGGACACTTCGATTTTTCTTTGTTCATTTTGGAATTTGATCAAGAAAGGCAAAGAAGGCAAGAGGAAGCAAATACCAAGCAAGGAAGAGTAGGTATAAGTAGCTACATCAACATGCTTTGTAGATATCGATTTGCATGTGTATTTTCCTTGCTAGATTTGGCATGTGTGGTATTTCATGTGGTTCTTTTGTTGATATGGCATGGGTTTTTCCAGGTGTGACAATGTTTCGAGCCTAGCCTTTCCATTTCTAGATAGCCATGGTGTGATGGGGTTCTCATGTTTTGGTTGAGTTGGATTGCCGAATGGATTTGAATTTGAGTGAGGTGGATCTTTGAATGTTAGAGCACATGAAGTAGTGGTTCCTAAACCAAAATGTGGATCAAGGTAAAGCCACTACCCTAGTAACCCCTAAGCCAGATTGTGGGTTGCAGTAAAGCCATGATTGTGCTGCCTTAGTGGGCTTAGGAATCCTTGCCAGTGAATGGAAGGATATAGAGTAAATCCAAGAGATCGATTGCTCTCCGTTGGGCCTAGTAATCTCGGGTTGGGATATGAGGTAAAGCTTGGAAAGTGCGTCTCGGTTTAGGGCCTAGTGATCCAGTGTGGATTGTGGTAAAGCCTGAGAGACTAGGAGACATGAAAATTCCTCATGGTGTAGGCAGAGAAATTTGGTGGCCTCCATGCCTGTTTGGCCTAGTAATCAGGTGGAGATCATGGTAAGTCTTGTTATTACATTTTTATTGTGTTGGCCTAGTGATCCGTGATGGATTACAGTAAAGCCTGGTTTCTATTGATGAGGGTGAGGTGGCTTAGCCTTGGAATGCCCTAGTTGGTTCTTTTCATTTGAGTCCCATATTCATGCTTGGAATATGGCATGGGGGTGAATGGATGAAGAGAGATTTGGATCATCCATTCTATGGCCAGGTGGAACGTGGTAGTCCCATCTCCGGTTTAGATTTTGCATCATCAATATGAGATCATTTCTCCTTGTATTTCTATGATTATATTGGTTTATATGTGGATCATATGGTTGTGATTTCCTTGGTATTTATGTTGCTATTATGTTCGTTATGTATGTGTTTTACGACAGTGACTATTTATGCCTCTCATCATGCTTTTACTTGTATATGAAAAACCAATGTATCTATGACCTAAAAGATGATAATGCAACATATGATATAAGGTAACAATGCTTCATATCGATTCTCAGATAAGTATGAGACCCCTATGCTTAAATTTGTGGTTTACACCTGTAGATTACATATTCATGATATGTTTGAAGAAATGCCTATCATGGCTTGTAGGGGTCTGTTTAAGGACTTGTTCAAGTATTTACATTTGCATCATTGCTTCCTTGTTATCTCTCAATTTTGGGAAGCAACTTGGGCTCTATGCCCAAAAAAGTGGTTCAAATCCTAGGGATGCTGGCACAACACTAGGAAAAATCATCCCTAGATGTTGACATGCCTTGGCATGAGAGCGTCCAGAGCCTCCTCGACGTTGTCAGGTCCATATCATGGGAGCATCTGGGGGTCAAGTGGTTTAAAACCTCAGTGGGACCCAGGGGCTAGCTACCTGAGTGGTTGGGATGGTTCATGGGAGTCCTATAGCTTATATGGAAGGTTTGTATGTTGTGTTTCCTTCGATTCCACTTCCTTAAGGTGAAATAGGAGGCTGAATCTAATCATAGTAGCCTCTCGTCACATGTTTAACCTGGTTGGCTGATTACTTGGATAGATGTGGGAGGAGGGTGTTACCAGAAATGAAACTTTTTACGGCGATTCATTCCAAACTATGCAGAGATAACTAAAGGTTTTACTCGAATTTTGAAAAAAATATCCCCTTCATTTGGGATGAAACTGTGCAAAAAAAATTTGATGCACTTAAAGTCATGTTGACTCACATACCTTTATTGCTTCTGCCTAATTATCACCGAGATTATTTTTTTATTTTGTTGCATCAGACGTTACCTTCTGTATGGTACTATTCCAAGAGGTTGAATTAAATAATTAACATGTTGTTTACTACTTGAGTAGGACTCTTACCAATTCTGAAATAAAATATGCACTTGTGGATAAATTGGCCCTGACAATTGTACAAGTTGTCCAGAGATTTTGCCATTATATTCCATTACACAAAAGAACAATAGTTTCAGATTGTAACCCCATGGTTTATATTCTTACCAAACAATTTCTTTAGGGGGAATATTCCAAATGGATTATTATCCTATAGGAATTTGACTTAGAATTTTTTAAATCCAAGTCAAAGAAATCACTAGGGTTTGTTGAGCTTATTTTTTACTTTCCCTATTCTTAGACAAAAACAATGGCAAGGGATTCTCTTCTTGATGAGTCTCTCTTTCTTATCAACACTAGATCTGTGGTATAGAAATATCATTGTTTATCTCCAAAATCAAACTTTTCGATCAGACTTATCTCAAATTGACCGTCTTCGCATTCAATACCGATCCTCACAATACACTATTGTTGGTGATACACTATTATCGTGGTGCTAATTAAATTTTTTGACGATGTTTAACACATGACGAAGCCAAAAACACTTTGAATGGCTATCACTCTTGGGCATCTAGCGGTCATATGTCAGAGTTTTCCACTACTCAAAAAATCTATGTGTTGAATGTTTCTATCCTTCTATGTTCAAAGATTTCATTTTTGTGGTCCAGAAATGTCACAATTGTCAAATATATCATCGCAAAATGCACACACCTCTTGCTCCTCTTCACCCAATAATCCTTGTTAGCCCCTTTGTGAAATGGGGCATCGATTTCATTTCATGTAACCCTCACTCGGCTAAGGGGCATGGCTATATTATCCTAGTTGTGGATTATTTTACGAAACGAGTTGAGATGATGGTGGAACCTCACGACAATTCCATTTGACTGTGGAAACCTAGTTTCAACAATCACCCATTAACATCTTGGGTGAGACTTCACCCACTCAGTGGGCGTTGTCAAAAGAGTCGATGCTAAGTGAGCTTTTGTTGACCATTGTGCCACGAATCTCGGTTCTATTAATATCCCTCATGCCAACAACATACTTAGTATTCTAAATATTTTCAAAGCTATGAATTTACTTTTATATTTAAAAATATGTTTCATATAAAGAAAATTAAATGTAATAAAAATTAAAAAAGACTAAAAATTATATTTTTAAATCTTAATTAGATATACATGATAATTAAATTTCATTTGTATTATATTTATATAAAATTTAAATTTTTTTAAATATTAATTATATTTTTAAAACTTAAATTTAATTTTATTTCATATATATAAACAAAAATAATATAAAAAAATATTAGTAAAAAATCTTAATAATAATCATTTGATTGTCATTACTCCATATAAATACACATAAAAAAGAAATATATGACAAAAACTCAAAAAAGTACATTAAAACTATATTTTTACAAATATGTCTCATTTACTTTTATAAAAACAAATTAAAACTATATTTTTACAAATATGTCTCATTTACTTTTAGATAAAAACAAATTGTAGACATTTAATTGTATAAATAAATTGGTGATTTATTTTTAGCACTTAATATTATCTATACAAATAAACTAAGTATAAATAAGTATCATTTATAATTAGTGAGAATCTTGATTTTTTAGAATTTTTTTTTGTCTTTACTAGGTCTAAGAAGAAAATGAACATTGCAATGATAACACTTAATTCTCATAAGCAATTTTGATTTTTTAGAATTTTCTTTTTTTTGACTAGTGCTAAGAAGAAAATGAACATTGCAATGATAAGAGTTAATTCTCATGAGCTTTGTAGCGATGTTGGGTAGCAAGGTTGGGTGATGGTTTATTCCCAAAACACCTTGAGACAAAAGAATCCCTCCTTTGGAATACTGAGAGGGTTGAAGATAAACAACACTTTCTCGTATATTGCCCAGCTCTTACTCACATTCGCTCTAGTTTCAAAACATTTGTCACACTTCCAATGTTTTTGACTAGTCAAATAAAAAATAGACCACATTTATCTCAATAAACATTAATCATCATCATCATATCAATTTAAATTAATTTAAATTATTTTATATTCACTCAATATAATAATTATCATCTTAACCATAATCAAATGTTGTATAATTATAAAATTAGTGAGAGCCCTCATTAATTTTATATGGATTAAATCATGTTCGTAAAAGCAAATAAAAGCAAACATACCAAAGCAAAAGACATGTAATTTATTCCCTTGGGCTGACAAAAGTAAAGAGACAAGGGGGCCTCAAAGAAAATTTACACGAAACAGAAACGGTCCATCTCTCCATGACCCAAACAGTCCTTTACGTCCGGGGAATGGGGCTCGTGGCTTCTGTATTACCTTACTGTCAGTAGTGTGCAGGGCCACTCCAACCCTGCTTTATAAATTGTCCAATGTTGAAGCGCAATATGCCATAACCGGACAAACTCAATTTTTTGTTTATCGCAAATTTGAAAAGCTTGAACTCTCGTTGAATTTTGAGATGGATGTCTCACGAAGCCGATACATACTGCACTTGTTCATTATTCATTTCTTTAGCTACTTGGGATGGCTAAAGAAATTGTTATAAAGAATAATAATATTTATCATTAAAATTTGAAAAAAAAAATTATAATAATTAATAATTACTTATTTAATTAATTATTAATAATTTAATAGAGTTAGAGAATAAATATTTCTCAGACTTGTTTCTATTTATAAGTATATGTTAAATATTTTAATGAATATGATTTTTTGTCTTGTATTGTCACATACAATTTTCTTTTAACTTATTCCCTTGGAGTTTCAATTAATATCTTTTTCAACATTTAGGATTAGATCTCATATATAAGTGAGAGATGGTTTGAAGATAGATTGCTTTAATAAAGTAGAAATTTGTTGTGTGTAAGATTGTTGATGAGAGAAGACTACTCACAAAGTCGTTCAAATAAGATTTGAAATAAGAGAAATTAAAAATAAAAAATTAACATTTATATTTGAAAAGTTAATATGAAATACGAGTAAAGATTTTTTTAAATACATATATTAAATTTATTCAAAATGCGATATATAATAAAATAAAATGTTAACGTCTATAATGTTGCATTTTAACTAGGGTTTATGAAGCATCTAATGTTCTGCAGGGTGTCCTCGGGTCATCTCTAGGCTTTTTTCCATTCGACTGAAGTTTCATCCAAGCCCCAATAGTTGCGATTCACAAGCAAAGTTTAGTGGTGGGCCTATGAGCGGCCCCTCGTAGGGGAGGGGAGGTCCCTCATCGTTCAAAGATGTGGTCAATCAGAGTATTTCTAGCACCTCACAACTAGGACATTAGGGTAATGGTCTTCCATCTTCTCCACCTGGCCATTCCCCTGTGATGGACGCTCAATAGAAAGCTTGTGGTAAGAGTCGTTGCCTTCCAAAATCATCTAAGAACCCAAGGTTTGTTATTCTGAATAATCTATTAGAAAATTCTTGCCAATATATGAAAGATCATGCAATGATCTGCAAATTTATAGGGATCTGGCCAACAGAATAAGAAATTATCCAATGGAGCCAGTCAAAATGGAACTCTAGAAGGAAGATCGAGTTGAGGATGAGAGAAAAAGGATTTTTTATGGATATATTTGCAGATATGGATGACCGAAAGTGTATCTTTAAAAATGGCCCGTACTTTATGAATAGTTTCAGACTATTCATCATGTTTTGGGAGGAATGCTATAATCTAGAAAAGGAGCAATTCAAGGTAGCACAAGTTTGGGTTTGTGTGTTCTCCCTTACAGAAGACTTCTGGGAACCATATATTCTTGAAGGGATCAACAAAGCAATTGGAGAATTTGTCAAAGCATCTGAAATATCAAAGTGAAGATGTCATGCATCATTGATCTGAATTGGATCCTAGAATACTCTCTAAGCTTTCGTAACTCTGTAAAATTCATGACCAAGTTTCAAAGACTTACACAGGTTGAGCTTATCAGGAATACCCTCGGAACAGTTGTAACTGTGAGTAGCATGGAACAACGAGGACCCTCAGTCAAGCGCACAAACCATTGGCCCATGGTAACACGTGCTGCCACGAAACAGCAAAACGGGAAGTCCTTTTGGGAAACAGGGGGAGGTTTCTGATATGCGATTAGCGACAAGTCACTAATCGCATATCACCGGGAAAACTCCCTCGAGAAGAAAAAGCCCCGAGCGACCCAGACCCACAAAGTCATAAAACCGTACGAAATTCGCCAATTCCGTCAGAGGCGGGTCCCACACTAAAACCGGCAGGATATCGAAAGGGCTTCGAGCAGTAAGTGGTTTCAACCGAGTCCCGCCCGATGCCACAAACTAGGTGCCCCACATTTGGTGGAAGAGAGAGAAAGCTGCTCACATCGGACGGGTAAAAGTCGTGCTACTTACGCACCCGATATGGACGGAGACCGTAGGATATAGGAGCTCCAGATCGACATTAGAAATGAAATCTGACGGATGACCAGATTCAGCGGGGTAAAGAGGCCAAGTTGTATAAAGTTTGAAGTCCGGCATGAACGATGAGTTAGCAGAGAAATCAGGTTTGTGGGAATTCTTGGAGCTAACGGTAAAAATGGTTGTTTCACAGATGTCCAAGAGAATTGACACTCAGTTCGTTACGAAACAGGTGGTCACCTCCCTGTGAGGCGTTTCATGGTGATGATGACACAGAATAGGGGAATTCAAATGGACAGAGGCAGGGAAACTAGAAAGCCGGGAAGTGGAAACGAATAGTCAAAGAACAGACTGGCTTTAAAGCCATGAACTGACAGAAGCATAGAACAAGAGGAGAGTTAGTTAGACGTAGAAAGGTAAGAGTAGAGAATAGAGAGAAGAAGCTGAGCTGACCTGAAGGCAACATCGAGCCAGATAGAGCCAGAGAGAGTGAGAGAGTCTGTGTACTCCAGAGAAGGCTTGAGAGGCTCAAGTGAACTCCTCGAAATAGGCCTGTCATGTATGAGTCTCAAATTGGGCTCATACTATTATGACCAATAGATGTCAAGTTTTAGTACGGAGAGTCTGTGTACTCCAGAGACTTGAAGGATCCAAGTCTAGTCCTACTGATTTTTATCTATGTAGTGAGACTCGAATTGAGCTCACTGTTGTAAAAACTCTTCTTTGAAAACATAATAGAGGGGCCACCATTGAAGGCTAGACCAAGAGACGTAGCCCAGGAGCATTGGGTGAACTCCTTATTAAACTTGTTGTGTTTACATGTTTGCCTGTTACATTTTCTCTAACTGCCTCACTGTTTATGTATTTCGCAATCTTATCGATCCATTGCATAAAGTAACATAGGCACGTCCATGCACATGAGTCTGTAATACCTTTAATTCTTTGTTCTGGATAAATTCTAGATCAAGTGGTATCAAAGCCCTAGGTTATTAAGGTTAGACAAGCTTGTGCTGGATTTTGTTGTTGAATGCTAACTAGATCAAAGCTTAAATTAGGAGAAGGAGAGTTGGTTGAAGCTAACCCTGAAATTGGAAGAGTCTACCCTAAGAAGAAAATGTTAAAGGAAAACCCCTTGGAATCATACTCCCAGTGCATGGATGGTTTTCTGACCATGAAAGCCATGGCGGAGGAAATGTTTAGGGAATTTAAGAAAGGTAGAAATGAAGATTCATCAAACTCCAAACAAGACAAAGGAGTAGAAGAATCTCCCCTCCATGACCACTCTAAAGGCAAAGGGAAAGAAGAAAAATTTCTCACACCTCCTAATAGCCCTGAAAATAAGAAGAAAACATCTTTGATTAAATTAGATGTTAAATTTTATTTACCAATATATTATGGAGATTTGAATGCAGAGAAGTTGGATAAATGGATTAGACAGATTGATGTGTATTGCAGAGTGCAGAGCATTGATTCAGACAAGAGTAAGATTCAGCTGGCCACCCTATGCCTTGGAGGCACTACCTTAGTATGGTGGGAAGGCAGGACATAAGCAAACATGAAGAAACATGGTAAGATTCTTTTTCTCTGGAGTGAATTTATTCCTACAATAAAAAAGCAATTCTATCCACTAGCCTATATGGAGCAAGCCATGATGAGCTGGCAAACTCTTCGCCAATTAAAAGGGCAAAGTGTACAAAGTTACACCCAACAATTTAGGAAAAGGGCTTTGATTCTAGGAATTTATTTAGACTCACCTGAAACTCTGCTGAAGTATATAGGTGGTCTACACAACTACTTAAGGCACACTATTCCCATGTTTAATCCCACTGGCATAGATGAGGTATATGTTTAGGCTACACATCTAGAGGCTAGAGCTAAGAATGTGAACCCAGAAGTTGGGGGATCATCAAAGCCCACTGCAAGCAAGAATAAGGAGAAAAGAAAACAGAAATGGAAAGAGAGGAAGACAAATATTGTACAAAAGACCAAGCCTTCATGCACCCACTGCAAGAAGGATGGGCATGATGATGAACACTATTGGATTCTGCATCCAGAGCTGAAACCCAAGAGCAGCTATTCAAAAGGATTTGGGGTCAGACTCAGGGGATGAAACAACAATCACAACCACAGGTATAAAAGGTAAAAATTCTGAAGCATCTACTAGTAATTCTGCACAATCTACTGAAAAAGAAGAAAATGAGAGGAAAAGACATGATCTTTTTCATATTCGAGTTATTGCCAAGCATCAAAAGATTGATACTTTGTTTGATAGTGGATCACAAGTAAATTTAATTTCTGAAGCAATTGTAAAGAAGTTGGGATTACTAACCACACCTCACAAGAAGTCATATCCATTAGGTTGGTTATGTGATAAAGCAAAGCTACAAGTGACTAGACAATGTAAACTTAAGTTTTATTTTGGGTCAACATTTGTAGATGAGGTGGAGTTAGACATAGTTCCTTTGGATATATGTGAAATCGTTTTTGGAAGTCCTTACTTATATGGTAGAAAAGCTATTTTCTATAGAGTTGAGAATAAGTATCAACTCGTTAAATATGGAATCGAATATATTGTAAGAGCTCATAAACTCAGGGCAGATGAAAAGAATTGTAAATTCATGCAAACAATTTTTATTGATGGTTGTAAAGGAAAAGAAACCTGATAAAACCAATGTATTTGAGGGCTGTGATGCTAAACAGCAAGCTGATTTAGAAAAAGTTGTTTTAGAATATGATATACTATTTCAAGAACCTAAAGGTCTGCCACCCAAAAAGGAAATAGTACATGATATTAATTTGCAGCAAGATGTTCCATTGCCTAACATCGGAATGTACAGGTTGTCCGCTTTAGAGAATGCAAAAATCAAGAAGGAGGTACAGGAGCTTCTCGAGAAATGGTTCATAAGACCTAGCACATCGCCATGTGGGTCTCCAATTATCTTGGTGAGAAAGAAAGATGGCTCATGGAGAATGTGCAATGATTACCGAGCACTGAATAAAATAACGATAAAAAATGGTTATCCTCTTCCTCGCATAGATGATCTATTAGATCAGTTGAAAGAAGTTGTTTATTTTTCCAAGTTGGACTTGCATAGTGGATATCATCAGGTAAAAGTTGTAAAGCAAGATCCATGGAAGACTGCTTTCAAAACAAAGCAGGGATTGTATGAGTGGTTGGTTATGCCTTTTGGCTTAACTAATGCTCTGCTACTTTCATGAGAGTAATGAATGATGTACTCAGACCTTTTATTGATGATTTTGTCATTGTATATCTAGATGACATTCTTATATTCAGTAAAACATGGGAAGAACATTTAAAGCATGTTAAGAAGAATCTAGATTTTTTGAAAAGAGAAAACCTTTATGTTAAACTCTCAAAATGTGAATTTTGCAAAACATCTTTGAATTATTTGGGTCACATAGTAGGGGGTGGTGAATTGAAGATAGATCCCTCCAAGGTTGCAGTCATTGTAAACTACCCTAAACCCAAATCTGCTACAGAAGTTAGAAGCTTCCTAGGAGCAGCACAATATTGGAGAAAGTTTATTTCTAACTTTTCCTTAATTGCAGCTCCCTTACATGCTTTAACAGGATTGAACAAGGTGTTTCAGTGGGGATGCAAATAGCAGAAAGCATTTGACACCTTGAAAGAAAAGATTAGTATAGAACCAGTACTAGCACTGCTCGATCTTCAAAGACCATTTGAGATTGAAACAGATGCCAATGAGTATGCCATGGGCACAGTGTTGATGCAGCACAGTAAACCCATATGTTATCATTCCGAGACATTTAATTCTGTAGCAGTTAATTATCCCACATATGATAAAGAATTGTATGCACTAGTACAGAGTGTGAAAAAGTGGAAACATTACTTAATGGGGAAAGAGACAGTTATACATACTGATCATCAACCCTTTCAATATTTACACTCCCAAACTAAGTTGCAGCAATCAATACACTATAGGTGGATGGGTTTTCTACAACAGTTTCATCTTGTCATCAGATATAAAAGGGGCATACACAATAAAGTTGCAAACATGTTGTCCAGACCAATCATACATGTATCTACTCTACTTAAGCATAATTCAGTATTGCATGAAAGCTACATTGAACAATATGCTCAAGATATAGATTTTAAAGATGTATATGCAACTTTAAGTCAAGGCAAACAAGTAGGAGAATTGGATTATCATGTTAAGGACTAGCTCTTGTATCATTTTGGGAAGTTATGCATTCCACAAACTGAAAGAGTAAAGATAATTCGAGAGGCACACACTTCTCTAATATCAAGTCACTTTGGGGTAGGTAAAACAGTTGCACAGCTGCAAATATTTTGTTATTGGACAAAAAGGAATAAGATAGTTTCTAGATATGTAAGAGGGTGTACCATGTGTTCTAAAAGCAAGCCCGTTAATAAAAAACTAGGCTTGTACACTCCACTACCAGTTCCTTCTCATCCTTGGGAAAGTGTTTCCATGGATTTTGTTGGGGGACTGCCTAAATCTAGGAAAGGTCATGACTATTTATATGTTGTTGTGGATAGGTTCAGAAAAATGTGTATTTTAATACCTTGTAAATAACAGGTTACATCTGAACAAACTGCAAAGTTGTTCTTCCAGCATGTATGGGTTCATTTTGGATTACCCACTTCCATTATATCCAATCGAGATACCCGATTTTTTGGGAAAATTTGGTCGAGTTTGTGAAAATTGATGGACACCAAACTGAAAAAGAGCACAACTTTTCATCTGCAAACAGATGGCAAAACAGAAGTGGTCAACAGGAAAGTGATCCAATTGCTCAGAGGCTATTGCAGCAAGCATCCCAAGCTTTGGGATGAACATTTATGTTATGTGCAGCATGCTTACAACCGAGCTAAACATTATTCTACACAGAGATCTCCTTTTGAGACCTATTTTGATTTCACACCAAGGTCTCCCTTGGATTTTGTCTTTGGTAAAGACATAGCAGTTGATGGACACAGTGATGTGGACAAGGCAACCAAGTTCATTGAACAAATCCAAGAGATTCATCAGGCAGTATAGGAACAACTGGAAAAGAACCAAGCCAAGTACAAGGCAAGGCATGATAAGCATCGAATGGGGCATATTTTCCAAGTTAGTGATCAAGTCTAGCTGTATATAAACAAGGACAGAATGCAAGGTGAAGGTAAGAAGTTGAAGCCAATAAGGTATGGACCTTTCAAAATACTTGAGAAAATTGGTGAGAATGCTTGGCGCCTTGATTTACTAGCCTACATGCACATCTACTCAATTGTTAATGAAGACAGCTTGAGACTATTTGAACCTTCATTAATTGAAGATCCCGAAGAGCAGAGTCAATTGCCTTCTATTGATGATCTGTTGCCTGAATATCTTAATGAGTTGCAGGAAGACACAGTTCTGGACAAGAAGGTGAGAACCATGCATAGAGGGGATGTTGAGTACCTCAGAATTGGACTCAAAGGTTCAAAACCAAGTAGTGCGAAATGGATAGAAAGTGGGCAAGCGAGGAATCTATACCCTCACTTGATTGATGCTTAAAAACCAACTTTTGGTGGTCGAAAAGATTTTTCAGTGGGAAGGTCGTGATTCGAATTGGATCCTAAAATACTCTCTAAGCTTTCATAACTCTGTAAAATTCATGACCAAGTTTCAAAGACTTACACAGGTCGAGCTTCTCAGGAATACCCTTAGAACAGTTGTAACTGTGAGCAGCACAAAACAACGAGGACCCTCGGTCAAGCATGCAGACCGTTGGCCCATGGTAACGTGCGCTGCCACGAAACAAAGAAACAAGAGGTCCTTTTGGGAAACAAGGGGAGGTTTCTGATATACGATTAGTGACACATGTCACTAATCGCAAATCATTGGGAAAACCCCCTCGAGAAGAAAAAGCCCCGAGTGACCTGGACCCATAAAGTCATAAAACTGTATGGAATTCTCCGATTCCATTAGAGGCGGGTCCCACACTAAAACCGGCAGGATATCAGAAGGGCTTCGAGCAGTAAGTGGTTTCAACCGAGTCCCACCTGATGCCACACACTGGGTGCCACGCGTCCGACGGAAGAGAAAGAAAACCACTCACATTAGACGGGTAAACGTCGTGCTAATTAACACTTGATATGGACAGAGACCGTAGGATCTGGGAGCTCCAGATCGATGGCAGAAATGCAATCCAATGGATGACCAAATTCAGCGAGGTAAATAGGCCGAGTTGTATAAAGTTTGAATTCCGGCATGAACAATGAGTTGGTAGAGAGATCAGGTTCGCGGGCATTCTTGGAGCTAATGGTAAAAAAGGTCATTTCACAGACGTCCAAGAGAACTGACACTCAGTTCATTACGAAATAGGTGGCCACCTCCCTGTGAGGCATTTCAAGGTGATGATGACACAGAACAGGGGAATTCTAACAAATAGAGGCAGGTAAACTAGAATGTCGGGAAGCAGAAATGAGTAGTCAAAGAATAGACTGGCTTTAAAGCCATGAACTAATAGAAGCAGAGAATAAGAGGAGAGTTAGTTAGACACAGAAAGCTAAGAGCAGAGAACAGAGAGAAGAATCCGAGCTGACCTGAAGGCAGCATCGAGCCAGACAGAGCTAGAGAGAGTCAGAGAATCTATGTACTCCAGAGAAGGCTTGAGAGGTTCAAGTGAACTCCTCAAAATAGGCCTGTCGTGTATGAGTATCAGATTGGGCTCATACTACTATGACCAATAGAGGTTGAGTTTCAGTAAGGAGAGTCTATGTACTCCAGGGACTTGAAGGATCCAAGTCTAGTCTTACTGATTTTTATCTGTTTAATGAGACTCGAATTGAGCTCACTGTTGTAAAAACTCTGCTTTGAAAACATAATAGAGAGGCCACCACTAAAGGCTGGACTAGGATTGTCTATGGAGCAATAATTCATCTACTTTTTCTAAAATTTACTCTCATCGGATGTACTCGACTGCTTTAAAGAAATAGACAGGGTCACTCAGTGTATTCCTCGAATTGTGACTACAGACGAGAATGAGGCTCTAATGCGCCAAATTTTAGCTGATGAGGTGGAAGTGCTTGTTAAAGAAATGACTGGATATAAATCCCTAAGCCTATATGGCTTTACTTTAGAATTCTTCAACGCATGCTAGTCCTTTTTAGGTTTTGACATAGTCAACCTAGTGGAGGAATCTCGTCAACATCGCTAGGTATGGTTTTGTTTGAGTGCAACTTTTATTACTCTTATTCTTAAGCCTAATGCTATCAATGACCCTAGTGGTTTTTGCCCCATTTCCCTTTATAACATCAATTATAAGATCCTATTTTATGTTCTTATTTGTTGCCTTAAGCCCATCCTGCACTATGTTATTAGCCTAGAGTAATCCGGTTTTATGGAGGTGAGTCACATCTTAGATGGGATAGTATCCTCTCATGAAGTTATCCATTCCCTTAGGAGCAGTAAGTTGCATGGCATGTTGATGAAGTTGGACCTATCTAAAGCTTATGATTGTCTTAATTGGTAGTTCTTTCTTTCTGTCTTAAGGGATTTTGGGTTTGAAGAGGAATGGATCTGGTGGATACGTTCCCTGATTTCCACCCATTTATCTTCTCTCCTCCTTAATGGCACTCCTACGGCTACTTTCAGATCCTCTCATGGGATTTTCCAGGGTGACCCTATTTCCCCCTTCTTGTTTATCGTTGTTGCGAAGGCCTTGGGCCGTTTAATTGGGAAATCAGTGTGACATAATGAGATAGTTTTCCTCCATATCCCAAGAATTGATATCACTATGTACCATCATTTGTTCTTAGATAATTTGTTGTATGGGGAACCTTCTATCCTAGAATTAGTGGCCTTCGATGGGATTCTACCGAAATTTTAGGCGGCTTCAAGTATGCTCCTTAATAAAGGAATGTCTTATCTTTATATTTCCCACACTCTGAAACCAGTACAACAGCACTTGACACACATTTTGGGTTTTTCTATTGACTCAATCCCTTCAAAATACCTGTGGATCCCTCTCATTGCAAATACTTTGTGCAATTCCTGTTGGAAGGAAGTTTGTAACAAGCTCCTAAATCACTTGTCCAATTGGGCCTTTCATGTACTAAACCTTGTTGGATGATCCACTCTTCTGATATCAATATTGCAAGCTATCCTTGTTTATTAACTCTCGGTCCTCCCAACTCCCAAAAGCATATATAAAGAGTTGGTATCAATATGCCAAAAATTATTATGGCCAGGAGATAATTTGGAAAAGCAGAAATGGTCCCTTGTGGCATGGGATAAGATCTACCTTGCAAATACTCATGGTGGCTTGAGACTAAGGGACCCTAAAGATCTGAATGCGATCATGGGCGTGAAGCTCTAGTGGAGATGGGTGCAAGGTGGCACTGAGCAATGGAAGAACATATGGAACCAAAAATATAGGCAAGGTAGATCTCAACCCTCCCTCCTGCGTGACCCTTCCACGCCTACTGGCACTACCATTTAAAACTTAGCATGTCATAATGGTTTCCTTATTCGTGACCACTTCTTCTGGGAGATCAAGAATGGCTCTACTACTCTCTTCTGGGAAGAATCCTGGCAACAGTTTCCATGCTTATATTTTAATGTATCTCTGCAAGGCATGAAAGAAAACCTGACCCAGCTCAATAATAGGATAGTTGCATAATTTTGGTCGGAGACTCCCTCCTAATTAGATTGGCGTATTTGGAAATCAACCCAGGACTCGAAGGTAGTTGATCCTCTGGATCACTAGAAGATCATGACTCAAGCTTTGTGGGAGGGCCCTATTCTCGTCTCCTTAGCTTCGAATAAGATTCGTTGGGGTTATAAGTCATGGGGCTCATTTTCTATGAAAGAGGCTTATCTGCTCAAGATCAACGCTCAAGAAATTCAAAGAGGAGGTTTGTGGGTGGAAACTTTGGCCTAAATTTGCTCATTTCATGTGGTTGTTGGGTCACAAAAGAATATTGACATGGGATGGGTTGATCAAGAAAGGCTTTACTGGGCCATCCCATTTCCCAATGTGCAAAAAATAGGAAGAGACCATTAATCATCTATTGAACACTTGAAAAATAGCGAATGAAGTATGGATGGAGGTGGGTAAGTTGTTTGGACCATTGGAATGGGACAATGAGGATCTAATTACAATGATCAACAAATATAAGAGGGTGCACTTCAAAAATCTAATAGTAAACATAGCATGGATCATAGTCCTAAGCTTTCTGCTCTAGCATACCTAGAAAGAGAAGAATTGTGTTATCTTTCATAACGTGACCCTATCGAGTTCTTCCATATGGAATACCATCAAATATAATCTCAGGGAATCTATCTGGGCAGAAAAATTGGATGAGGAGGACTGGAAAGAGGACCCACCTGAATTTGGGATTCTCTCCTTGCTTACATTGTCCCTTGAATTGACCTTTGGGCCATCTCTTCCTCTACAATCGAGCTACTCTGATTCCATCGCCTTCTAGATTCATTCAATCCCCTATTGGATCTGCAAAAATCAACTTTTATGGTTCCTCTAAAGGTAACCCAGGTCCAACAGGATTTGGGGGGGTGATTCATGACTCCCAAGGAATCTATGTTAGCTTTTGTGGTGTTACAGGCCATTTTGTCACATCTGGTCAATAGGCCTTCAAACAGGATCATTCACATCCTTTGAACACTTTTTCATCCTCCCTATACAAAGCCCTAAGTATGCCTCTCTCATATCCCTGAGTTTATGCCTGAAACTGCCTCATTTCAGTCATTTTTAGGCCTAGTGCACCTTGGCCCCTCTTTGGCCTAAGTTCAACTATAGGTTATCCTACTCTGGTCCTGCGTTGATCACCTATAGGTTGCCCTATGTTGGGAGTGCATTGATTCTAGAAATTTGGGAAAAAAAAAAGATAATCCCAAAGCTTCCTCTTCTAGAAGCTTCCAAGATTTATTGTAACTATTTACCTTTGACAAAAGTCTTGAACCCTATCCTATCCTACCTTATAGTTTTCATCCCTTATCCCTTGAGCTCATCCTTGTTACACTAAAAAATGTCACCATGACTATTTACAGTTAGGATGACTCTATCAACAGTCATACTACCCTCTTAGGCAAGTCTTATGCCTCTGCTCTCCATGTCAAACTCCAAAAAAGAGAGAAAGTCTTTCTAAATGTATTTATCTCTGGGGACGCAGGTTCTCTCAACCTTACCTGCGGGGACGCACCCAAGGTTCACAAAAGCTGCGTCTTTGGACGCTCTGTATGTAAAGGTGCAGGTGCGTCCCCATGAAAAGGTTAAAATGCGCAAGTTTCATCTTTAAAAAGTCACTTGTGGTTATTTCTAGAGCATTCTAGAAGGTTGTTCGACGTGTATTGAGCGCCTCCAGATGGTTCATGCACTCCTACCAAAGAGGAACTTATCCCATCAATAGGGGAGCTATCCCATCCAAAGAGGGGATTATCCCATTGATGGTGGACCTGATTAACTTCCTCTTGAACACTATAAATACAGGCATTGGGCCAGAAGGAGGAGAGGTTGAAAGCTATACATTTCTAAGGGTAAATGTTTCAGGAATTAGGACTCCCATTTAGAAGCTTGTGAGGAGAGATTGCCATCTTTACTTGTTCTATTTGGAAGTGGGTGAGCTTTGTCAAAGTAAAGGAGAACCCTTGTGGACCCTGGAAGGAGCTTGCACAACACCAAGGCTCAGGTTGTAATGGTTCCTTTTGATTACCTTTAATGCAAATTAGTCCATTCTTCTCAATAACTTGTTGTTTATGAGTTATTTCATGTACTCCTTGGTCTATATGTTGAATATGCTTTGTTTTATGTTATAATCAGGTGCTATATAATGGTTTAACTGTTGGTGATTGCAGGTTTTGGAGAAAGGGAGGAGCTCATCCAGATCAACAAAGCTTGGACTTCTACAACAGCGTTTGGACAAAGGTAAGAACAAAACACTTGATTTCTCATATCATAATGCATGTTTAGAGAAGGATAGCTCTAGTTTGTTTTGTTTGTCATTAGAATGTCTTAGACTTCTAGGAAGGTCGGTTGTGTCCGCACTATTGACTGATCCCGTGTGACAAATTGGCGACCATACTGGGGATTCCATTGATGAGAAAAGTCTTTTCCTTTGTGTGAACTTTGCTCTGAGAAAATTGGTTTATTTTTCTGGTTTTGGCTCTGTGACTTTGTCTTTGGGTGGGTTAGCTTAGGATTAGTTTCATTTTGGTTTTTCTTGAGTTTTTCAATAGGACGCACCCTCTGAGTGCTGCACAGTGCGTCCCTGGACGCACTTTTGCTGTGTGCACAGAGCGGGCCCGCACCTGTGCTAACGGGTTGCCTGCGTCCCCTGCCAAAATTTGAGAAAATTCCATTTTTTGCATTTTTGCTCTTAGATTTTGTTTTTTCTTAGTTTTTACTGCCCAGATTCATTAGTCCCTTGTCAAAGATCTTCACCTGAACTTGTTTCGATAGCATTGAGTGTTTTAGTGGATTTCATCGAAGTGTAAGCCCTAGGGTTTGATTTTTGAGTAGGTCTTGTAGTGACTTTGGCGGTAGAAGTTGTCAAGCCTTAGATCACTCTGGTTTTGTCAGCATTCTAAGAAGTCAGACCTGTCACAAAGTCTACCTATGAGAGCAACTTACCATTGAGTTGTTTCTTTGGGAAAATTTCGAAGTGCTTGTTGATTAAGTCTTGAATTCCATTTTACAAAAAGAACAAAAAGATTTGAGTTTTGTTTTGACTAGTCTTTTGATTCTGCATTAGCTGGTCCTTGATTTGATTTTGATCAAGTAAAACAACCTAGAATCATCTTTGTGAGCTTTTGCCTTGTTAGGTTTGCTTAGAGTAATTTCTCTTTTGATTTGCTTGTGAGTCAAGTTTTCATAGATTTTATAGCTTTTGAAATTGTTTTTTGTTAAGATAGGTTTATATGCTTTATTAAAAAGAGAAAATACAAAAACATCTCCTTTGAAAAGTTTTGTTTCAAGTAGCTTTGAAAAGTTTTGAAAGAAAAAGAGTTTTTCGTGCACGTAAGGAGTGGTCATGTTTGTATGCTTGAAAAGATAAAGAGAATTGTTTCTTTGATTGTCTTTTCTAAGGAAGTGGTTCTCTATAAAATTTGCATCTCTCAACTCTCTTAGTTAAGAATTTCATTGAAAAAGCAAAGTAGCGTAAATCATCTTAGGTGCATCTTTGTAGTGGTTTGAGTCGAGTCTACACACCATTGGTTTCACTTCCACTACCTTTTGTCTTTAAAGAAAAACCATAAAATTAACGCTTAAAGTAAAATCGACGTAGTAAATTTTATTTACTAGGGCTCTGAAACACCAATTTAGATCAGGCTAGTGTCTTGGAGTAGGTGAGTAATTAACTCTCCAAGACAACAAAACCAAACAAGTAGCTTATCTTGTGATAGAATAAATCCAATTGTCTCACTTGTACTCTGGGAAAGCTCCTCTTAAAGGAGAAGCACGAGCTCGTGTCCGAACCAGTGAGGGGATCAATCCCCCCTCATTGGGAACGACGCCAGACACGCACGTATTACAAACGATAAACCTCAGATTAACCATTGTCGAGGAGCCAGGGGTCACTTGTCAGTAAACCTTGGATTATTGTCAAGGAGCCGGCAAGGGGATTGAGCTTGCTACTCTGCCCTTGCGTGCTGTCAGAGTTTAGACTGTTCCCCCAGGTGCATTTGTTGCGGTTGGTAACCTTAGTGACCATTATCTTTAGGATTCTACCGAGGTGACGGTGGAGGGAAGATCCTACTGTACCTGGAGCAGACGTCGGCTAGACTCACTTGGATTTTCTGGGGGGTTCACTTCACTTGAGACGGTTAAAGTGGAGGAACTTGGTCCAGTCTATTCATTAAGCAGGTTGCCGGGGTAACTGTTCCACACGCCACTTCTGTACTGAATCCAGCGAGGTTGGGCTTCATCACCAACTAGCGCTTTCGGTCTGGAAGGCTACTGTTTGTGTTTGGTTTGACGCCCTAGATTCTTTAGGCGTGTGATTCAAATTTGTTTGGTTCTTTAGAGACTTTAGGTGGTTTGATTTGAAATTTTATTTTGTTTTCGTGTGTAGTAGTTAAAAGTTTTTAGCTGTGGCGGAATTACCGAGACAGTCCCGTAGACTTCGGGGCAAGTCACCTGAAATTATTACCGGAACAGATTTGTTAAGAAAACTCCGTAGATCGCGGGGTGGATCTCCTGAAGACGTTCCGGGTCAGTACGAAGGGTTGAAGGTCCTTGTAACTCCTCCTAGTGGCAGTAGAGTAGGTTCACCTGAAGAAGGAGAATCTTCCTTGGTGGTCCATCCAGATTACCAAAGTTTAGAGACAGGTTATAATCCCGAAGCTGTTACAGTTTCTGAGCTTGTTGGTAGTTTTTCGTCTGCTAGTGATACAGGGGAAGAACCAGAAATATCTGAACCTGTTACTCCGACTTCTAGTGTTCCTGATTCACCAAGAATAGAAAGAATTATCACCGAAAATCTTCCTACTGGTTTGATTGCTATTGAAGAACTTGCTCCAGAGGAAGAAATAGGCGTCTCTAACCTTGAAGATCAACTTACTATTGATCTAAGAGAGCGTGAATCTATCTTTTACAGTCCTCCTAGAAGTACTACTTGGTACCTTTCGTTAACTAATTATTTAGACAACTTTGGGCTAGGTTTTTCCACACCTCGTACTCCTTTTCCACCTGGAGGTATTCATACTCCTGTAAATATGTCTGGTCAGTCGTCCGTGTTTACACAAAGTCCTGAATCTTTCTTACACGGCGGTCCTTCTGTTCCCACTGGGTATCAATCTCTTTCTGGTACCTTTGCGGGGGCATCTCCTCAACCCGTTGATCAAAGGTTATTAGTTGGAAACAGTGGTAATATACCATTGGGTGTAGGAGACATTTACATGATGTCAGGTTCAGTTCCCGTTTCCCAACCTCAAGGTGGCCAATTACCGCCTGGGGGGCAGCCTCAGTTAATGCCTGGGGGGCAACCTCAAGGTACATCATTTGTGTCTGGGGGGCAACCTCAAGGTCAGTACGCGCCTATGACGCAATACATGCCTCAAGGTCAACCCCAGCCTCAATATGTACCCCAAGGTCAACCTCAGTATCAATATCAACCTCAAGGATGGCAACCTCAAGGATGGCAACCCCAAGGGTATCAACCCCAAGGGTATCAACCTCAAGGGTACCAACCTCAAGGTCAAGGTCAACCCCAGTACCCGTATTTACCTCAAGGTCAATACTCAGGTCAAGGTTATCAACCACCTCAAGGTCAATCATATGGTCAAGGTATGGGAACTGCACCTTACAGTTATCAATCCTATCCTCAATCCGGCTATGGATCTCAGTATCCTCAACCTGTTACGGGTCAATACCCTGGAATGTTAGTGTGGGATCCGTCACAGGGTCAACAGATGTTGCAGCCAAGTATACAGTCGGTACCTCAAGCTGGACAACCCGTAGTTTCTGGTCCACCCCAGCAACCGCAACCTGTCCAGTCAAGTGTTCAAACTTCTGTAACTTCGGTAGTTACTCAGCCGCCAATTGCACCTAGTACTCCATCTCAAACGGCTGCTGCAACTACCGCCACATCTACCATACTTACTTCTGGAGTATCGACGGCTCCGGTTTCTACTGTCTCTGTAACCACTCCTCAGACATCTTTACCGTTGTCTGGATCTACGATTCAAACCACAGTCCAGATGCCTGTAGGCCAGCCTGGTATAAGTACGGTTGTCACTACTCAACCTCAATTTGTTCAACCTCCGTACCAGGGACAGTACCAACCTGGGCAAGCTGTCCAACAACCGGTTTACCAGTATCAACCGTATCCTGGGTACACTTATCAACAACCTCAGCAACCCCAGTACGGTCCGGTTAATCCTGGTTTTCCAGGAGGATATAATATCCCAAATGCGACTCCTGTTCCTAGTTATCCTGGATATCCTCCTCCTGGGGCCGGTATTGTGACCCAGAGTTTTAGAGATCCTAACCGGCAGTTACCGTTTATCGCAACTTTGGATTTACCAGACTTGACGCGCCTAACGAACGATCCAATTCAATATCTTCCGTTCTGGCCGCCAATGCCAAATAAGTTGCCCAGCGATATACCCAAGTTCGAAGGTAAGTCTGGAGAGGATCCGTCCAATCACGTGATGACTTACCACCTCTGGTGTGCTTCAAATTCTATCTCGGATGATTCGATCCGCTTACGTCTTTTCCAGCGTACACTCATTGGTCTCGCGGCCAAGTGGTACATTGAGTTACCACGGGCCTCTTTTTACAATTTTAGCCAGTTAGCTACCTCGTTCTTAACTCACTTTCAGTTGCCGGTCAGATACGATAACGGCACAGAGTTATTAACTTCACTAAAACAATCAACCTCCACGTATATTTCTGATCACATTCATGAGTGGAGACGTCGAAGAAGGCTAGTGAAAGTTTTTATCCCGGACCAAATCTTAGCTGAATGGTTTGTTAAATCATTATTACCAAGGATTACTGAAGATGTAGCTAAGGCCGGAGTAGTTACTGAGGAGCAAGTCATTGCTCAGGCGCAATACCTTGACTTAGTTTACACTCAGTCGGGTACATTACACGAGAAGATTCTGGATCTTCCAAAGTCGAATCAAATCGCTGCTGCTCCTTCGGGATCTCATGCCGCTGATGGTATGATTGGTATCGTGAATACAAAGAGCAAGAAGAAGTCTTCCAAGGCTTCAACTACTCCTATTATCACTTTGCCCGATTCCCCGACAGGAGAGTCTTCTCCTGAACTTACCGCCGATATTCACGCTGTAGAGTCATCTACGGCCAAATCAAAAAACGGCGGAAAGAAGAAAGGAAAGAAGAAGGCTAAAGCAGACAAGGCTCCGAAGGAGAAAACCAAAAGTCGGAAACCAATGACGAAAAGCGCAAACCTCGATATCCTTGTCTTATTTGTGAAGAGGATCATTTTACGAGAGATTGCCCTCATCGGGCCGAGGTTGTGAAAATAGTCAAAGGTTCTCCCACTCCTGCTGTGTTAAAAAATCCATTTCCGGAGCAGGAGAATAAGATGATAGGTTCTTCCTCGAATGCCAGTGAAGAACCCATTTTGATGATGTCTCATGTGAGGATTGCGACTCGATCGCAAGATTATGGTAGTAAGAATCCTGTTGATGGTAAGGAAGCAGAATCTTCTCACTCTAACCCATCAACCTCAGCTCCTGGTTCCGATCCACTACAGATCGAGAAACCTAACCCGGACTTAGTAATTAAACCGCCCGCCAAGGGTGTACTTCGAAGGTCTGCTTTCAATCCACATGCGAGAGCGGCCCAGAATTACAACATTGTTGAGGACTTAGCTGTTTCACCCTCAGCAATGTCGGCGTTAGAAGTGCTGCAATCATGCCCAGCACAACGAAAATTGCTTTTGTCGGCTATAGGAGCTGTTGATGTTCAGGACCCGAATCTAATAATCTTCGATCTAGAAAATAGTACACCGCGTCTCCCCCATCAAATGGCTTTCCAAATTCCAGTGATAGTCAAAAACAGGCCTATTCATAGGACTGTGATTGATGAGGGAGCTTCTACGTGTATTATGTCGATTCAATGTTGGAGATCCCTTGGTTCTCCTTCGTTGAACCAATCCCCCACCATCCTTAAGGCCTTTGATGGCCGTGGGTTCCGTCCGTTTGGTATTCTACAGGAATTGCCTATAGGGGTAGAAGGTAAAACCGTTAGTCTGGATGTGGAAGTGGTTGATGCCCCTCTAGACTACAACCTTCTTTTGGGTCGAAGTTGGTCATATGCTATGACGGCGGTCGTTTCATCGGTCTTCAGAGTAATTAAATTTCCACATAACGGTAAGATCGTGACTATTGATCAGCTGACATACTTTTCATCCGACCCAGCCTCTTCAGAGAGTATCCAGCATGTCGGTAAGACGACAATCCCTTATAGGGACGTTGGTGTAGGTTTAGTTAAGGATTCCGGTTTACTGGGAACTTTTCCTCTCCCTCCACTCAGCGTAGAACCTTCATTTGCAACAATTCATATGATTACATCAGAAAACATTATTTATGATGATCCTTGGATTGTCCCATCTGACTCTGAGATAGACTCATTCGGTGATGCTATGCCCTTGAGTCCATATGAAATTGCTTATGAAGCTCTCATGTCTTTTACCGACTCTCATTCAACCGAGATCGACCAAATGAATGTGGTCAGTGAAGAATCACGGATAGCGTTTCCCAAAGTCGTGTCATCTGACGAACAACTTCGCGAAATCCTAAGTGTAGACGATCTACCATGGGAGGATCTCCATCACAGATCTTCGTTTTTACCTAAGGATGATGCATTTGAAAATGATTTTTCATCTATCTTTACCGCTGAATATGTCAAAGACGCTCAGGATCCAACGAAACATTCTGATTCAGAGTTGAATTTAGGGAATATTTCTCGTACTATTCCCATTGATATTTCAGTGAAGCCCGAAATTGAGGAGAACATTCATATAGGTGCCGCATGTACAGACAATGAAATCCAAACTTACAAGGCCCTATTCCAAGAATTCCGCGATGTGTTTGCCTGGTCTTACGAGGAAATGCCGGGAATCGATCCTGCCATTGTTGTTCATGAAATAAAAACCTACCCGGATGCTAAACCCGTCCGGCAACGGTTGCGTCAGATTCACCCTCGAAAAGCGGCTGCGATTAAAGCAGAAGTCGAAAAGCTGTTGAAAGCAGGTTTCATTTATCCGATCCCGTTAACGGATTGGGTATCGAATATTGTTCCGGTCAATAAGAAACAAGGAACAATAAGAATCTGTATCGACTATAGGGATATCAATCGAGCTTGTCCAAAAGACAACTATCCTACGCCTTATATCGATCAAATTATTGATGATTGTGCCGGAAGTGAAATGTTTTCCTTCATGGATGGTTTTTCGGGCTATAATCAAATCAATATTCTACCTGCCGACCAACCAAAAACGGCATTCATTTGTCCATGGGGGACATTTGCTTATTGCAAATTACCTTTTGGGCTTAAGAATGCCGGGGCCACTTTTCAACGGGCGATGTCTTACGCATTTCATGACATCAAGCACATTGTGCAACCGTATCTCGATGATTTGCCTGCTCATTCATTACATCGAGCTGATCACCTTGTCCACCTACGAGCAATCTTTATGAGGTGTAGGCATTATCGAATTCGGTTGAATCCCCACAAATGTGTTTTCTGTATAGAAACAGGTCGATTGCTGGGATTTGTTGTTTCAAAAGCCGGCATTCGCGTCGATCCCTCGAAAGTCAAGGCTATCATCAAATTGCCTCCTCCTTCGAGTTTGCGCCAACTCCAAAGTTTGCAAGGGAAAGCGAACTTTTTACGCCGATTCATCCCAAACTACGCCGAGGTCACTAAAGGTTTTACACGGTTGTTGAAACAGAACGTTCAATTCTTTTGGGACGAGATTGCCCAACAATCTTTTGATGCACTTAAACACGCGTTGACCCATGCACCGTTGTTGCATCCTCCCAACTACAACCAGGACTACTTCTTATACCTCGCAGCTTCGCATTCCACCATTGGAATGGTGTTAGTTCAAGAAGATGAATTCGGAGCGGAGCATGTGATATATTATCTCAGTAGGACCTTAAATCCCACTGAGCTAAAATATTCGCATGTGGAGAAATTGGCCCTGGCAGCCGTTCAAGCTGTCCAGCGTTTTCGTCACTACATTCTTCTCCGTAAAACTACAGTTATTTCGGATTGCAACCCTATGATTTACATTTTGACAAAACAACTGCTAGGGGGCAAGTACTCTAAATGGATCGTTATCCTGCAAGAGTTCGACTTGGAGTTCGAGAAGTCCAAGTCTAAGAAATCCTTAGTTTTTGCGGAATTGATGTGTGATTTCCCGCGTACTGACACAGAGACTGTGGCAGAGGAGTCCATTGCGGACGAATCTTTGTTTCTTATCAGTACTTTAGATCCGTGGTACGGGGATATAATCATCTATCTCCAAACCCAAACCTTTCGGCCTGAAGCTTCAAAGGCGGAACGTCGAAAAATTCGGTTTCAATCCCAGCAATACAAAATTATTGGAGATACACTTTATCGCCGGGGGCAGACTTAGTTTTTCGACGTTGTCTAACTCACGAAGAGGCTGAGAGGGTTTTGAATGATTGTCACTCTGGAGCATGTGGCGGTCATATGTCTGGGTATGCCACAGCTCAGAAGGTGTTGCGCGCTGGTTACTTTTGGCCATCTATGTTTAAAGATTGTATCATTGCAGTCCGGAAGTGCCACAACTGCCAAGTGTTTGATCGAAAGATGCGCGCACCACCTGCTCCTCTCCACCCTATAATTGCCGTTGGTCCATTCGCCAAATGGGGTATCGACTTTATTACTTGTAACCCTCACTCGGCCGGGGGGCATGCGTATATCATCCTCGCGGTTGATTATTTCACTAAATGGGCCGAGGCGATGCCTACATTCGACGCAAGCGGCAAAACAGCTGCAGTTTTCGTATTCAATCATATTATAACTAGGTTTGGTGTCCCACAAGCAATCATTACTGACCATGGGAGCCATTTTCGAAACATCATGATGACTGAGCTTACAAGCCAGCTTGGTTTGCGCCACGATAGCTCTACTCCTTATTATCCGCAAGCCAACGGTTTGGTTGAGTCTATCAACAAAGTTCTAGTTATCATGATCCGACGAACCATTGGTATTCATCGGTCGAATTGGCACAACATGTTATTTTCGGCGCTATGGGCATACCGAACCTCAGTGAAAACCTCAACAGGGTTCACTCCTTTCCAGCTAGTTTATGGCTTGGAAGCTGTGTTACCCATTGAATGCGAAATCCCATCACTTCAAATGGCTGTCGAATTACTCCCAGCTACTTCCGAAGAGGAGAAACGTTTATTGTACTTAGCTAAATTAGATGAGACTCGACGTGACGCTGCATTGGCAATCGAGACTCACGCAAAGCGAATGAAAGCTCAGTATGATAGAAATGTGACCCCTCGAAGTTTTTCGGAGGGAGACCTAGTGCTTTTATATGATCAAGCTAACGATAAGCTAGGTGCTGGAAAATTCGTTCCTATGTGGCATGGACCCTATATTGTAAAGCGAAAGCTAGCAAAAGGGGCTTATGAGCTGGTAGATTTTGATGGGGACTCTTTGGGTAAACCCAGAAATGGACTTTACCTAAAGAGGTATTATGCTTAAATGGTGGGTATGGAGAAGTTTTAGTTAGGTTAGGTTTTCTTTCTAGCTAGTATGTTTGTTAGTTAGTCAGTGTGCTTAGCTTAGCGAGTGTGTTTTTTCGTCGTTATTCTGGCTTATCTTGGTTTTACTCTTGATATTGCAGATGTCGACGCCTCTCCAAACATACATTGGATTTGCTGATGGTGCTTGTCGTAGTACACGGAATATCTCTTCCGCAGCTTGGGTTATCTATTCACCCTCTGACGAGTTAGTTTCTATGCATGGGGTAAGCCTCGGTCAAACAACGAACAACATTGCAGAATACAGTGCAGTGGTTGAATTATTATCCGAATCTATTTCATTTGGAATTCGACGTTTGATAGTGAGGTTAGATTCTGAACTTGTTGTATTACAGCTTAATAGAGTTTATGCCATTAGAAATCCTGTGTTATTAAGGTTGTTTTTGAGAGTGCGTCTCTTGGAACGTGAATTTGATTACATTGAATATCAGCATATTCCAAGGTCTTTAAATACATTAGCAGATGCAATTGCTTCTCGAGTGTTGGACAGACATTTACGATAATCATGCAAGTAAATTTAAAAACATTTCATCATACATGTTAAACAAGATAAGCCGGTAATAGTGATATATATATAGATAGGAGTGTGTCAAAAAATATACATCGTCTTCGATCATAGGTTGAAAAACACCTTATGATCGGCAAAAATGATAAGTACAAAAAGTCAAAAATGTCACATGTGTCTACAAAGTGACTAGCCAATCACTGGTGGTGCTCCCTATACGACACCACTGCACGGGCTACCTTACGCAAAAATCTCCTAAACGGTCCAGGGACCGCGACTACATAGCGCTGAAGTCTGATAGGAATATCATCCATAGTAGTCTCAGGCATATCCGCCGTCAGACGCTCTAGATCATGCTCCAACTCAGCTAGTACCTCTGCAGCCGCCGCGTCCTGTGGGGCCGGTACCGGTGCAACTGGATGTCTTCTCTCAAAAGGCCGGAGGTTGGCTGGGCGCTGTGGACCAACATCTGCATTTTGAAAATTTTACTGTCAGTTTTGAGACGATATATATAAAAAACAAAAAAATACATAATTTGAAAACTTGTGAAAAATAAAGTACCTCTGTCATCCCATTGTTCTCCCTGTGGAAGAACCATGTCCGGATCACCTCGAAAATCTACTCCGGCATACGGAAAGTCCTGGATCGAGAAAACCTGGTCCTCCAACCAGTGAAAGTAACTATCAGAAAATCGAACAACTGCCGCGCCCTCGTCAGGATGCCGGGCCATCACCGCAACCCATCGTACCAGCTTTGGCTCCCGAGGACCCAAGATATCAACAGTGAGTTGCTGAGGGATCAGCATCGGAACTCTCTCTAAGGCAAAGCTCACGACTAAAGGCCCATATCCAAAAGTTTTCAGTCTTCCGTTCTTTGCCTTAGTCAGTTGGCTCTTCACGTTAGCCGACACAGCATCACACCAGTTGAAAATGGTGCCTTGGTAACAGTCAATTGCCATCCGCATTTGGGACCCGGAAGCAATGTGTAAAGCGGCCGCGCCGCAAATTCTGGTAACCGTGAACGCTATAACTTTGAGTTCGCGCAGAGAGATGTGTTTGATCTCCACGCCTTTCGAATGGTGTGCACCAATCTTCCCGGAGACTAACAAGGGATTGGCCACCCGGCCTAGTCCCAGCTAGATTGAGTTGCTCGTCTATTTGGCAAGCCAGTGAGAAAGTATACATCCGAGGGCTCTATCTCGAGCTGGTGCCCTCCTATGTAAAAGCATTGCTCTTGAACGTTCCATCTCTCAACCAGCCATTCTAAGAATCTTACCTGAGCCCTCATGCCAGGTATGGCCCAGTATTTATATAGCCCGCATTCTTTTAGGGCATCAATGGAAGGTTGATGTTCAATTGCAGCTAAATCAACGTCTTCATGCTCTCTTTCTCTCCAATCCAACATGGTGAGTGCCCTACACACCAAGAAACAATGATTAGAACTGATTTGGGGAAATTTGAATGGTTATTTGTGGAGATTGGGGTTTTAAAATCCGCCTTTCACGGAGGACGCACCCCGCGTTTACAACACAGGGCGTCCGGACGCAGCTGACCTGAAGGTGGGCTGCGTCCCCCGACCATTTTCCTGTATAGGAAAAAGTCGGGGGACGCAGGTCACCCGAAGGGCACCTGCGTCCACCGAGGGGCGCATTCTAAAACCTAAACCCCCCCAAAAACCAAAACTAAAACCTAAAAATCAACTTTAATCGGATGAAAAAGAAGAGTAGGATGTTGTAAAATACCTGGAAGAGACGACGTTCGATTCTGACGGTCGGATTTTCCGCAGCGACCACGGGAAGTTTCTTGCCAAAAGCTCCTTTTTCAACCTCAACAGTCAAACGGTAAAAATGACATGGTAAAAAGTCTTTTTATAGGTTTTTTGGATGAATTTGTTCATTTTTCACCATGGAAAGATGTTTTTCGATGTATTTTTGCCTATCTTAAACAGGTATGAGTAATGTGTCGCTTTTGTACAGGACAAAGGGACTTAGAGGGAAAATTGTCATTTTTCACAAACCAAAATATCAGAGTCATCTTTTAAGCCCTTTTCTGACTCCTAAAAAATGAAAAGATTGCCGAGCGTTTCTTTTACACTCGTTAAAACGGAATTAAAAGACGGTCCCCTTATAGCTCTTTTCTGATCGTAAAATCAGGAAAAGATTGTCGGGTTTTTGTCGTTTCAAACTCGATACGGAAATAAAACGACGTGTCTTTGATCGCTTTTTACTTTTCAGGTCAGTGACACTAATTATGAAAGTACTCCTTGGTCGCAAGATCAAGCGGTTCCCCCAGGTATTATTTTATACTTTTTCGGGCTTGAGGGACACAAATCTACGAAAAAGTTCAACTTGGAGTCTTCTTAAGTTTTTCAGACTCTCTAAAATTGAAAAACGCCGAGTTTCTCCTATACTGGGCTCGTTAAACATTTCACAGTAAAGGACCTGTTCAATTACAAACAGGAACGAACCACTCCTTCCTAGGGTTCGAATCAAAACTAGGTTGGACTCATCCGAAGGATGAGCTTATAATCAAGCATATGTTATCCTCCTCAAGCTTGTTAAAAATAAAGAGGTACTTGCCAAAAATGGTGGGGGAAAAGAGAGAAGAATGAGCCTATTTGTTACCTTTTGTCTCAGAAGAAGCTTTATTACCACTCTTGAACACGACACTTTTTCATTCACCTGGGTTGGGAAATCCTTTACCTCACAGTTGATCAAACCACTTTGAAAGTCTTCAGCCGGGTTCCGGGGATTAACTTTGAGTTATTCAGCACCAAGCCATCTGTCGTGTTGTTATGTGTTCAAGAGGTCTGCAAACAAAACTTTCATCTGCAAAATACTTGTCATCCATTTGACCATCCCTGAGTCAGTCCTTACAGCAACATTTCTTCAACTTGAACAATGATTTCGTGTTGTGGGCTTGCCTGCAACGGGTCGCTTTCTATCGACATCGACACATTATCTAGAGAGATGACTTAGAAATCATCAGTACCTTGAAGTCTGCATGCATCAATGGCAGGTTTCTCGCCTTTGACGTCAGTTTACATCATTGACTTTCGATCAAAGGATTCCGTGAAATGTTCGACATCAACTCATTCATTCACATCTCATGGATTGTACTGGGTACTTTGAGAACCATTGACATTACTGGTGGTCTCTCTCACGCTTGTTAACAGTTTACATCATTGACTGGTAATCAAGTGGTTTCTACCATGTTCGACATCAACTCATTTATTCGCATGGCTAGAATCGTACCAATTCGAGAAGTAGAAATGAAGACCCTGGATCTAGTTTCCACCATCCAGGCTGTGAGGAGTTTTGTATTCATTATCTAAGTAGACTAATCATAAACAGATGGTTGCGCCCATACTGTGTCTACAAAAGTCTATGATTATGATGTACTGCAAGATCATTCCTGTATCAGAGTAGTTAGTCTGTTAGTTAAAGTTTTAATCTGAGTATGGGAATGCCTACCTCAGTGATGATATAATCTTATACATGTATTTTGTGTTGAAAATTGTAGGTTCTGACCAGGCTCTCCACGAGATAATCCTTGAAATGATAAAGCGCTTCACCCTTCCTAGATAATACAAAACCCTAATCTATTCCAGGCTTCGCACTTTAGGGGGCAATCTGTTACACTAAAAAATGTCACCATGACTATTTACAGTTAGGATGACTCTATCAACAGTCATACTACCCTCTTAGGCAAGTCTTATGCCTTTGCTCTCCATGTCAAACTCCAAAAAAGAGAGAAAGTCTTTCTAAATGTATTTATCTCTGGGGACGTAGGTTCTCTCAACCTTACCTGCGGGGACGCACCCAAGGTTCACAAAAGCTGCGTCTTTGGACGCTCTGTATGTAAAGGTGCAGGTGCGTCCCCATGAAAAGGTTAAAATGCGCAAGTTTCATCTTTAAAAATTCACTTGTGGTTATTTCTAGAGCATTCTAGAAGGTTGTTCGACGTGTATTGAGCGCCTCCAGATGGTTCATGCACTCCTACCAAAGAGGAACTTATCCCATCAATAGGGGAGCTATCCCATCCAAAGAGGGGATTATCCCATTGATGGTGGACCTGATTAACTTCCTCTTGAACACTATAAATACAGGCATTGGGCCAGAAGGAGGAGAGGTTGAAAGCTATACATTTCTAAGGGTAAATGCTGCAGGAATTAGGACTCCCATTTAGAAGCTTGTGAGGAGAGATTGCCATCTTTACTTGTTCTATTTGGAAGTGGGTGAGCTTTGTCAAAGTAAAGGAGAACTCTTGTGGACCCTAGAAGGAGCTTGCACAACACCAAGGCTCAGGTTGTAATGGTTCCTTTTGATTACCTTTAATGCAAATTAGTCCATTCTTCTCAATAACTTGTTGTTTATGAGTTATTTCATGTACTCCTTGGTCTATATGTTGAATATGCTTTGTTTTATGTTATAATCAGGTGCTATTTAATGGTTTGACTGTTGGTGATTGCAGGTTTTGGAGAAAGGGAGGAGCTCATCCAGATCAACAAAGCTTGGACTTCTACAACAGCGTTTGGACAAAGGTAAGAACAAAACACTTGATTTCTCATATCATAATGCATGTTTAGAGAAGGATAGCTCTAGTTTGTTTTGTTTGTCATTAGAATGTCTTAGACTTCTAGGAAGGTCGGTTGTGTCCGCACTATTGACTGATCCCTTGTGACAATCCTCCCATCGAGAGTGGATCTCAAGCCTAGATTGGTAAAAGGATAAGAATTCATGAACTACCTCCCTCATCTATATATTTACAACCATCCATAGGCAAGAGGTTGGATTTTGGAGATTGATTCTACCCTTATGTTGTTGTTGTGAGAGACATTATTCCATGCATCAGGGTGACTAGAGGTGAAATTTGTGGTAAGTAAAGGACAAGTCAACCTGGAGGAGCTCTTCTACAAGATCAACACCAATTTTTGGTTGTAACTCACTCCATTTCTATTAATGCAAAGAGTTCTTTTCTTTCCTATATATTATTATGATTTCATGTATTTCAATACCCTATTGCTATATTGAATAAAGTGATTAGATGATGGTACACAAATCATATATATCGTTGGCTCGTGTTGTCTAATTGTGCAATTTCAAGTTATAGCGATCAAAGCTAGTATTGGAGCGTACAAGCCAAGGAAGGATTGAATCATACGACGGATTCCAGGTAGGCTTCATCCCGTTATCTATTTACTTTAAGGAAAAAAACATCTTCTTTGTCTTTCTCTTGTTCTAGGTCAATCCACCAGTCCCAAGGAAGATACTTCTATCTGCAGTCATAGATTCTACATAACAAATTGGCGACCATATTGGGGATTGGTGTATTCCCTTCATGGTTTCTTTTTCCATTGTTCTTGTATTACCTCTTCTTCATACCTTTACTGTCTCATTCAGTCAAGAACAGACCTAGGAAGACCCTTCAATGTGTTTCAATTGTAATTTTTCTATCGGAACCTTGCATCCCTTAACCAATGCACACTCTGGTCTAGAGAAAGAGCATTGCACCCCATCTGAGCCTTCTCTATGCCTGCCTTACAAAGAACTAGTGCCCCCTTTACATATATGGTGTCCCCTGCTCGTGCAAAAAAATGCTTTTGTCTTGATTTTCTCTCTGATCAACCTTCTTTTAGCTACTCTTCCTTGAGTCTTTGAGTGTCTTGTGGTCTCTCTGAAGTCTCCATTTCGTTTGCTTTCTTCTTTTAGTGCCTTTGGTAAGGATTTTTTTAGCCTTTCCTTTGTTCTTATAATTAGGTCATTTGCAAATTGATTTTGTTTGATCATGAGTGATTAGATGAATTGGTGTTTTAGTCATCATAGTGAAAAGTTTGTTTGAATCAGTGATTAAACTTTGCATCTTAGTTTTCATCATTTTCGAAAATTCAATGGTTTGAAAAGAAAAATCTTTGCATTTCCATTTAGGTTTTTGTATGTGCATGAACATTGGAAAATTTGCATTAAAAGGGAATTGTACTTTGCGCATTGTTTGTTGCATATTGTTTGCTACATACCCTTTGTCCCTTTCCTTCCTTAGATAGATTTTCATTGAACGAGAAAGATTTCATTTCCTCATGCTAGTTTGCATTTTAGTATATTTAGGTGAAATTCACGGTGAGCCTCAAAACTGAAATTTAGTTGAAGATAAACATTATAATTTATTGAATCAACCTAAGGAGAATTTGTAACATTAATGCAAACGCTTAGAGGTCTAGGATAGAGAGGTGTTCTGATGTCGTTAAACGTAGGAGATATCATTGTTTTCCAGCATTGTATCTTGGGGTGAAATCCCATTCCACGTATGTAAGTGTATAAGATCATTCTCCACATATCTTCGAGTATATTGGATGCTACTCCATGCATGAAAAGTATGTGGGAACACTCTCATTGAACAATTACAAATTAGTTAACATTACTACGGACTACACTTCCACATACCATCGAGTATATTTTGGAAGTCCTTGTAGAAATTTTGAATAATATAACACTTATTCACAGAGATTATCCTGATTATACACTATTTGTGGAATGCATGCATAATACATAACCTCCTCTACGTTGATCATCAATTTGCAGAATCAAAAACAATCGCATCCGCACATTGAAACATCAATCACACATATCAACACAGTATGTACCCAGGGAAAGCATACCGCTGAAAACCCACAACTATCTATATATTATATTGATTGAGAACATGTAACAATACATAGTACAATACTCCTCACAAGTACTCAGTACTATCTCCACCTGTTACACACAAACTAGCTCAGATCTGAATCAATCACAGGTTCAAATATCCTCCGCTTTTTGCCTGCCTCCACTGCACAATCCTACATGAGAATGGATGAGATGGGCTGATCCAAACTCGTATTTCCCTTGGCTAAACCACGCAATCCTCATTGGCAATACTCAATCCACTAATTTTGCAAATCTCATGCACAACTGACAGCTGTCTTGCCCTTTCACTCACCTCTAACACTTGTCTCCACTGAACTGTCCATGCACTGAGTTAACTGATGTATTCTTTAGTTGATTTATGAGTTAATAATTAGTGAATTAATTAATAATTAATTCACACCACTCATCACTAGTGTATTTGTTAGTTAGACTAAATACAACTAGTTCAACCAAGTCAAACTGAACACAACTCCATCAACTCCTCCATCAACTCCACCAAACTCAATCACTTGAGTTCTAACTGAAGTCCATCATGCAATAGCTCAACTAACCCATAAGAAAAGCGTATTTCCTTCTAGCAATTGCATGTGCCACATCTGTAGCTCAAACTGAAGTGCTCCAAGAGGATAAGATAATGTTTATAGTCCAAATATTATTAAGAGCTAATAATATTCGGCTGTTCTATTTTTAGCATAGCAGTCTAAAAATAGACTCCGCCCATATGTCTAAAAATAGAAGTCCATCTGTTTTTACCAACATGACCAATCATCCAAAAATAGCATCCTGCAACTCATAGACCATGATCCATATGTCTAAAAATAGACATAGTCTAAAAATAGACTTTGTGCCAAAAATAGCCTGTGGGCCCACTTAGTGAAGGCGACTTCTTTTCACTAAGCTCCATCATCTTGTTGCATTTTCAACACTCCCTCTCAACAAGATATGTATTATTTTCAACCCCTATCCTACCTCTATGGTATTCTAATTTGCTCTTAGCAAGCGCCTTCATCAAGATATCATCATCCTGATCCTCCGTGGGAATATATGAAAGTAACATGATTCTCCGCTGCAAACAATCTCTGATATGATGGTACCTGATGTCAATGTGCTTGGATCTATCATGAAATACTAGATTATCTGAGAGTTTAATGCAACTCTGGGTATCACAATAAATCACAGTAGGCTCCAAGTGTGACCCGAACAACCCGACCAGGATCTTCCTCATCCATATAGCCTCGCATGCAGCCAAACTTGCTGCCATATACTCGGCCTCTACTGAACTGAGTGCCACGGATTTCTGCTTCCTGCTGTACCAAGAAACTGTCGTCGACCCGATACTGAAGATCCCTCCAGATGTGCTCTTTCTGTCCATTGGGCTCCCTACCCAATCTACATCCGTGAAGCCACATAGCTTCAACTCATCCTCCTGTCTGTACCACAATCCATATCCCGATGTGCCTCTGAGATAACACAATACATGCTTGCCTACCTTCCAGAAGAGCTTGGTTGGCTTAACCATAGCTTGTGAAAGCTGGTTAATAGAATAGAATATATCGGGTCGTGTATTCACCAGATACATAAGCAACCCCACCAACTGTCGATAAACAGTGGCATCCACTACCTCCGTTGAAGTAGCATCCTCCTTCCTCCAACCTCAAGGAAGAGGAGTATCAACAGGCTTGCAGCCATGCATGTTGAACTTCTCCAGTATCTCCCGAGCATACTTACCCTGAGAAACAAATAGTCGATCACTGCGCTGCCAAATTTCCAATCCCAGGAAATAATGAAGGAGGCCCAAGTCCTTCATCTCAAACTCTCTAGCAAGATCCTCCTTACATGAAAGTATCAACAGCTCATCTCTCGTCAAAATCAAATCATCTACATAAAGTACAATGATAAGAAACTTACCCTCCACCACAATCTGGTATAGGTTAGGATCTGCCTCACTCTTGGAGAATCCAAGTCTGATGAAATAACTATCTATCCGTGTGTACCAAGCATGAGGTGCTTGTTTCAACCCATACAGTGCTCTCTTGAGCCTGTACACATGCGACCCGCTGCTGAAGATCTCGAAACCTTCGAGCTGCTCTATGTACACTTCCTCCTCAATGACTCCGTTGAGGAACGCAGTCTTCACATCCATCTGATGAATGTGCCACCCCATCTGCACTGAGAGAGTAAGAATCATCCGTATGGAAGAATACCTTGCAACAGGTGCAAAGGTCTCCTCATAATCGATCCCCTCTATCTGTGAGAAGCCTCGGGCAACAAATCTTGCCTTGTACTTCTGCACACCCCGTTAGCTGCCTACTTCACTTTGTAGATCCATCTCGAACCCACCACTGATTTCCCCTCCGGTCTTGGGACAATCTCCCATGCACTGTTTCTTACAATCGAATCATACTCTTCCACCATGGCATCTACCCATGCGGGATCCTCCACAGCTTCCTCGAAAGAGGATGGCTCAGTCACGACACATTTTCTCACAAGAGCCATGTATCCAGTGTACCGATCAGGTGATTGTCTCTATCTGTGCTGTCCTGTAGGTGGTCCTACAACCTTCTCTGCATCTTGAGCCAGTCGCTCAGCTTCTGTAGTGCGCTTTCGCCCTCTGATGGTTGGTGTTGCATGAGTGGTCTCTTCCACTCCATGAACTTCATCTTGTGGTTGATCCACGTCTTGAAGCTCATCCTTAGGAACTAATAGCTCCTCATCTGCATGCAAGTGTGGCTCCCTCTCAAGCGAACACTTCACGGCTTTCTCCTCCTAAAATTTTATATCCTGTCGCACAACAGTCTTGCGACTGTCTGGCAAATACACACGATAGTCGTGGGGCGTATCAGTGTACCCCACAAATATCCCAACCTCTGCGATCGGCTCCAGCTTCTTCCTGGCATCCTTCATCACATGCATGTAAACATTAGAACCAAAAATCCTCAAATGAGAAAGATCAGGCCTCTTACTAAAATAAGCCTCCTAGGGTGTACTCATGCCAAGTATCTTGTGAGGACAACGGTTTTGCACATATACTGCAGTATTGCATGCCTCCGCCCACAAGTGAAGGGGTAGGACCTGATCATGCAACATCGCCTGTGCAGCACCCACAATCGTTCTGTTCTTCCGCTCAGGAACCCCGTTCTGCTGTGAGTTATGGGGAGCTATGAGCTCTCTTTGAATCCCTTATGCGCTGCAGAAGTCCTTGAACTCGCCAGAGATGAATTCACCACCATTTTTTCTCCTAAGAGCCTTCACCTTGTTCCTTGATTCCTTCTCGACCAGTGCTTTGAACTCACAGAACTTTGAGTATGTCTCGCTCTTCTTCTGCATGAAGAAGATCCAGCACTTTCAAGAGAAATCATCAACAAAGATCACATAGTACCTATGCTTTGCTGTCGAAGCTACTGAGAAAGGTCCACACACGTCTGTGTGAATTCTCTCAAGGATCGTCGTGGCATGACTATCCTTCTCGTGAAAGGTGGCTTTCACAAATTTTCCCAAAGTACACCCCTTGCACTGATCTGACTGCGCAAGAGTGCCTTTAGGAAGCCCAGTAGAAATCTGTTGCAGTATCTTCAAGGCTCCATGGTGAAGGTGGCCCAATCTCTGGTGCCACAGCTCACCATCATCCCAGCTCACCACTCCTTCTACCTTACATACCATTGCTGCGCAACCATCTACATGCAACTGATAAAGGTTCCTGACTCGAACCCCTATCTTCCCGATTTCTCCAATTTTCTAACTGCGCAGGAAAGCCTTTCCCTCGCTGAAAACAACATCATATCCCTTGTCTTCTAACATTGCCACAGAGATAAGATTCTTCTTCAATCCTGGAACATGCATCACTTCCTTCAATACGAAGGGTTTACCAGACTCCCTCTCAAAGGAAATGGTACCAATACCGGTCGCACTATATCTACCATCATCGCCCATCTCGATGTGCACTCCAAGATCTTTCTCATCCAGATCAGAAAACAAATCTCGATCTCCTGTCATGTGAAAAGATGCACCACTGTCCAAGAACCATACCGATCCCATCACACTTGATACCAAGCATGCGATTAGCGAAAAATCCAGCTCAAACTGCGAGGCTAAGGCCTCTCCCGCTGCAGATCCAGCAGCTTGCTTATTTTTCTTCTTCTGCGGACAATTTGTGGCATAATGTCCGTGCTGGTGACAGTGAAAGCACTTCACCTTGGACATGTCCTGCTTCTTGCCTTTCGCACCGGAATGAGAAGCTTTCTTGTTCTTCCCCTTCTTTGCTTTGGCAGCCAAAGCACAATTTTCTTCATCAGATGCCTTTGATGAAGATCTGTCCCTGGTATTCCGCCTGATCTCCTCTTACACAAGATCCGACCAAAGTCTCTCCCATCCTGGCAATTTCTCCTGACCATTGACAAAGTCCTGATAGGAATGCCAACTCTTCGGAAGACCAAGGAGAGCCAAGCTCACCAAGTCCTCATCATCTACAGTCACCCCCACACTTCCCAGCTCATCCCGGCATTGGGTGAACTTCGTGAGATACTTGGGCATACTGTCTCCTTTCTCACACTTAATGTTTCTGAGTTTATCCTTGAGCGCCAACTTCCTCTGGTCGCTCTTGCTTTGGAATAAATCTGTCAACGCTTTCCACATCAAGTATGGAGAAGCCTTTCCATGCAGGTTGGACACAATGTGATCCTTCACGCCCTCCAACAGAATCCTTCGACACTTTGATGTCTTCTTTTGCCAAGCCTCAATGTGAGCAGCATCAGTAGGCTTTGGGACCTCAGCCTCTATGAACTCCTTCAACCCATTGTCATCTAACACCGCCTCCATCCTGTCTTTCCATGCAATATAATTCGAGTTGCCTTCAAGGGCATACTCTAATCGCAATCCGTTGAAAGACATTTCAACTTTGACACCAAGAAAACACTACTGCAAATTCGAATTCCACCAGCTCAAAACTCAACTGCTTCTGATCTAAGATTCGTGAGAACAAAGTCTTTCTCATATAGATATTGACTATATGGGATTTTACCAGATATCTCACCTTCCAAAAGAAGGATGAATCCAGAGGCTACCTGGCCCGATTATAGACTCTGCCTGAAGAAATAAAATGTAATTACTTTCTGAATAATAGATCTGATGATCAACTCTGCTCTGATACCATGTAGAAATTTTGAATAATATAACACTTATTCACAGAGATTATCCTGATTATACACTATTTATGGAATGCATGCATAATACATAACCTCCTCTACGTTGATCATCAATTTGCAGAATCAAAAACAATCGCATGCGCACATTGAAACATCAATCACACATATCAACACAATATGTACACGGGGAAAGCATACGGCTGCAAACCCCCAACTATCTGTATATTATATTGATTGAGAACATGTAAGAATACATAGTACAATACTCCTCACAAGTACTCAGTACTATCTCCACCTGTTACACACAAACTAGCTCAGATCTGAATCAATCACAGGTTCAAATCTCCTCCGTTGTTTGTCTGCCTCCACTGTGCAATCCTGCATGAGAATGGATGAGATGGGCTGATCCAAACTCATATTTCCTTTGGCTGAACCATGCAATCCTCATTGGCAATACTCAATCCACTGATTGTGCAAATCTCATGTACAACTATAGTCACAACTAACAGCTGTCTTGCCCTTTCACTCACATCTAACACTTGTCTCCACTGAACTATCCATGCACTGAGTTAACTGATGTATTCTTTAGTTGATTTATGAGTTAATAATTAGTGAATTAATTAATAATTAATTCACACCACTCATCACTAGTGTATTTGTTAGTTAGACTAAATACAACTAGTTCAACCAAGTCAAACTGAACACAACTCCATCAACTCCTCCATCAACTGCACCAAACTCAATCGCTTGAGTTCTAACTGAAGTCCATCATGCAATAGCTCAACTAACCCATAAGAAAAGCGTATTTCCTTCTGGCAGTTGCATGTGCCACATCTGTAGCTCAAACGGAAGTGCTCCAAGAGGATAAGATAATGTTTATAGTCCAAATATTATTAAGAGCTAATAACATTCGGTTGTTCTATTTTTAGCCTAACAGTCTAAAAATAGACTCCGCCCATATGTCTAAAAATAGACATAGTCTAAAAATAGACTTTGTGCCAAAAATAGCCTGCGGGCCCACTTAGTGAAGGCGACTTCTTTTCACTAAGCTCCATCATCTTGTTGCATTTTCAATAGTCCCTTATAGGCCGATATCCTCGGCATAGGTAACCGAGTCAGTGACATTTTATACCATGATACACCAAACACAAAATTTGGGGAAATTTCCTAAACATACATTAAGTCCTTGGTTCGCCAAGGTGTATATTGCAGTTCACGGTTTCTTGGTAATCCTTTATGCCTAGATTACCCTCTTTTTAATTTATTTTTGTGTTAATTTCTAAAATTTACTATCCAAAGTGGAAGAAAAAGATCCCACACTCATTCATTCATGTAGAATGAAAAATAACCCTCCTCTTCCACCTGGTCTTGTGAATATTGAAGAGATCCCACAAGAAGAGCATCATCCTTCTTTTTATCAAACTTACCCTCTTCCTCCTCCTAAAACTCCTTTACCTGATTCTTTTGACTCTCTTGTGAATTTCTCTTGGCAATCTTCATTGGGATTGTTAACCATGAATGGATTCGATAAGGCTTCCCAACCCGGTTGAGACATCAAATGTTTCTTCCTCATCCATGTTTACCACATCACCAAAGGCACATTTGTATGGTGGTTTGTCTATCACACTCGTGAGCACCTGATCCACGTGGATGTTGGTGGCCACCCACCTATCCCATTTAGACCCCCACAATTGTCTCTTTCAGTTTTTCAGTTTCCTAAATTGTAGCACCGTTTACTATTTTTAGTAGTTCTTCGGGTCCTGAATTGCCGGAGCCGTTTTGAGGCCCTAAACGACATTTTTGGGGAAATCTGGGGGCAACATGGGTCCATGGACTGATTTTTCCCTTCCCAAAGTTGTAGTGCTCAAATAGATCTTTCTAACGAGCTATTGTACGTGTCAAACGAAGATCATATGCCAAAGTTACGACCCCAGGAAATTAATGTACCAATTTACCCAAACGAGGCCACAATTTGGCGTTTCATCTTCTAGGGTTAGGATTCGGGATGTGAATGGTTTTCCATTGTTTCTCAACAACAAATAGGCCTTTAAGCCTCATTGTAACATAGTTCAAGGGCATGTAGCCGCCACATCTCTTCTCAGAGATAAGCTACCATCACCCTAGCTGGTTTATTTCCAATTCTGTTTGTAAGCATATTTCAATATTTTACATTAATGAAATGAAGTATTATTTCAGTTGCATCTATGTGTTTATGGTTATCTCTGTAATTTGTTGTGTTCCTATTTAAATCAGGATTAGTGGTATCATAACAGTCTAATTTTTCTCTATTTTTCTTTACATGTCCCCAACGAGGTCGGGATATAAGGAGTTAGGGCTTGAACTGGTCGAACCTTTGTAAGACCAGCCCTGCAAATCCCGATGATCTCCCATGGCTAATGAAAAGAAAGACGAGGGGGCAGGAGATCCCATCAAAATCTTGCTTGAAGAAGCCCTCGAGCGACAACGGAATGCGATGATGGACAGCTTTGCCCAGATTCTTCAGTAGCTACCCAGAGGCGACACATCGGCTTCCAACAGCTACTCTGGAAACGCCACACCATTTAAGGTACAAGTTAATTTTGAAATCCCCATATTCGAGGGTAAAATAGATGCAGATGCCGTAGATAAATGGTTAAATCTGCTAGATGGGTATTTTTCTGTTCATGAATTTTCGAGTCGGGAAAAGATTGTTTTCACTCTTCTCAAAGTAGCCCCCCACGTCAAGGACTGGTGGGCAACCTACTGCGAACGGAAGAATGAAAACACAGGCTCACTATTTTTAGCCGCACCCACTTGGGATTCATTCCGGGATGCCATCAAGGAGCAGTACTACCCTGTCAAAAGCTACAAGGACAAATACATCAAATGGACCACATTGTGCAAAGGAAGGGACCAAGATGTGCCAAAGTTCACAAACATTTTTCATAGCCTTCGCACACGATTGGGTATCAAATATTTTGATCTGCGTCTGGTACTCAAATACTATGGCTGCCTACACAGGTACATCTAGGGAGAGATGGAGTTCTTGAACATCTCCTCGCTCGGCATGGTGTACCAATATGCTGTCAAAATCAAGCAAAAGTTCAAATAGAACAAGCGTGACTTTGGATCTGCAAATCCGAAGCCCAAAGGACAAAGCCAAGGCGGGGTGACCTAAGACAACCCATCGAAGCCACAAGAAAAGAACAAAACCACGAAGTCAAAGAAGGACATAGGAAAGTGGTTTGAGTTTCACAAGAGTTCCACTCATAACACAAGCGAGTGTCAGACCAAGCAGTCGCTGGTGGCCGAGTTGAAGGCTTCCGAATCAAATGCATGTTCCGACCTTGAGCCAAAACCTGACAAGGGGAATGGCAAAGGGAAGTAGATCATTGATGCGGATCCCAGCGCCACTATTGCCACCACCAAGATCCAGAAAAATGAGCCCGAAGATCCAGAGGAGGGGGAACGTCTTTTCCACTCACAGATGTGGGTGAAGGGTTCACCGCTGCAATTCATTGTCGACAATGGTAGCCAAAATAACCTCATTTCAGCAGAGGTCGTGAAGCGGTTGGGCCTACCGACTACACCACACCCACAGCCGTACAATATCGAGTGGCTTCATGAAGGACGAGATCTCAAAGTTTGCCAACAGTGCCACCTTCCCTACAGCATCAAGCCCTTCACAGACGAGGTATTGTGTGATGTTACACCTTTGGATGTTTGTGATGTACTATTAGGCCAACCATACTTGTGGAGGAGACATGTTGTGTATGATTCAAGGCCTCGTGCTGTCATTATTTCTTTGGATAATTCATTATACAGGATACCAGAGGTAGCCCCACCTACCGCCACCTCTTTGATCACTGCTAAGAAAGGCAACAAGCTCATCTCACAGACTAGGAAATTCATTTTCTGTCTGATTCACTCCCAAAGTAAGGGGAAGATCATCACCACATCCATGACCCCCGCTAAGGGTTCCTCCACACATCAGTAGTAGCAAAGGAATACGGTCATGACAGAACACAGGAACAACTTCTCCTCTCCCATAGGGGTACCACAAAAGCTTCAAGTGGGCAACAGAGTCTGGTTGCATCTACAGAAAGAACGCCTAACAAGAGCCCATCAGAAGCTTCGACCATGCCAACATGGTCCTTACACCATTACTAAGGCTGTGGGAAATAATGCTTTGGAGCACAGAATTACTCCATTCCTTCGCCTTCACCAAGTGTTTAATGTGTATGGCCCTCGACCATGCTTCCCACCATTACTGGACACATCCGAGATTGCAGAACAGCTCACCAGGGACCAAGTTCAGCAGATGGAGGAACTCAACACAATGGGGACCATTGCTTCCTAAGGGGGGAGGAATGATCCAGGTGGATGTTGGTGGCCACCCACCTATCCCATTTGGACCCCCACAATTGTGTCTTTCAGTTTTTCAGTTTCCTAAATTGTAGCATAGTTTACTATTTTTAGCAATTGTTCGGGTCCTGAACTTCCAGAGCCGTTTTGAGGCCCTAAAGGACGTTTTTTTGGAAATCTGGGGGAAACTTGGGTCCATGGACCGATGTTTCCCTTCCCAAAGTTGTAGTGCTCGGATGGATCTTTCTAACAAGCTATTGTACGCATCAAACGAAGATCATACAAAGTTACGACCTCAGGAAATTGATGTACCAATTTACCCAAACGGGGCCCACAATTTGGCGTTTCATCTTCTAGGGTTAGGTTTCATGATGTGAAGAGTTTTCCATTGTTTCTCAACAATAAATAGGCCTTCGATCCTCATTGTAACACAGTTCAGAGGCATGTAGCCACCACATCTCTTCTCAAAGATAAGTTACCATCGCCCTAGCTGGTTTATTTCCAATTCTGTTTGTAAGCATATTTCAATATTTTACATTAATGAAATGAAGTATTATTTCCACTGTTTCTTTGTGTTTATGGTTATCTCTGTAATTTGTTGCATTCTTGTTTAAATCCGGATCAGCACCAGTATTGCAGCAATAATGCTGCAACTCCTGGGGCTTCCTACTTTACTTTTGTTAACCTGGTAGTTCGTAACAAACTTGGAAGCGATGGTGCTGTATGCACAAGTACTAGCTCTTACTGCAGGCTGTCACTTGATCAGCTGGCGCAAGTTCACTAGGAGCTTAAGCCAACTTCTATGAGTTCTCAGAAGAAGTTTTAACTATGATGAAAGGAAACTAACTCTACAGGGGCTATTCTACTTACAGAAAGAGAATGAAAACTGAAATTAAACGCAAACCCTAGTAAACCCTAGCAAACCCTAGCAAACCCTAGTTTACCCACTAACCCTACTTTTGCAAGAAAAGAGATGGAAACTACTGAAATGGGGGCCATTGACTACTAAAAAGGTAAATTTCATTTATTCAAGCTACTTCTGAAGAGAAATGAGAAGAAATCATCTTTTTATACTTTTGAGTGTTTTTATGTGAAATTATTATGCTTGTGATTTCTCTGGTTGTGACTGTGCATAGGATTGGTGGCAAAGGAAGGTGGAGTTGGCTGTTGCAGAGGTAAAGGAAGGTGTGGAGAGGTCCTAAGATGCCCCTAGTACCCTTCTAGAGACTTCCATAGCAATCAGATTTTGAAAAATCACTCACAGGAAATTCTACAGGAGGCTACAGGGGATCTACAAGAGGAGGCTGAAAGCTGTTTTTGGAGTTTTGAAGGTGGAAAAATGATGGGAAAGGGGCAATGAGGGCTAGATGAAGGTATTGAGGTGTCTAGAACTTGTCAAATAAGATCAAGGATGAACGTGATGGTTGGATTTGTTCAAAGGGCAAGAAAGCATCTTTATGGGGGAAAACGCAGAAATTAGGGCAGATTAGCGGAATGTTGCGAATGAGTTGGGAAATCTATGAGAAGTGAGCTGGTGCTGGCTATTTTATGGAGAGATGGTGAGCTGGGATGTCCTGCAAGAGATCTGCACATTTACTTATCAAAACTGACCAAAGAAAGAACAAAAAAACAGAACTTTGTCTAGCTTGACCTAATTTCTGCCCTATAACCAGAAAATGCTAAACAATACCCTATGAACAGAAAAGCATGCGAGAGAACTATGGTAAAATGACATGAAATGATCTAAGCAACTGAATCTGAACCAATATCAACTTTTCCAAATCAAAGTATCACACTAGCAGTTGCATGGAAGAGCAAAAACTTTGTTTTTGGTGGCAGCAATAGTGCCTTGACCTCAAATCATAATCCCAGGGAGGGAAAAAGGAGATCAAGACCCATTGTTGGCATTTTTGGATATTTTTCTGTCACTATAGCAACTTACTTAAGCAACTTGAAACAAAAACAACTATACTAACCATCAAAAGCAACCTAATCTAACAAAGTAAAGTGAATCTATGCAACATAAATTAACTCATGAATTGAAACAAAAGCATATAAGTACACATTAGGAGGTGTTGGGTAGCTTGGGTTGGGCCCTAACCCAAGAGCTTCAGCCCTCTGAATGAGATCAGTGCTGGCTCAAAAATTGTTTCATCTTCATTATCAAAAATAGCAGTTACATTACATAAACTGTTCTAAAAAAGAACTCGAAAATGAGTTGAACACAATGCTGCACAAAAGTGTGAAAATCTACTAATAAATAGCTAACCTACTAAGGCTCTAAGCCTTCTTATTTATACAAATGGGGACTTCCAATAGTCCTCCTAAAATCAAGGAACTCGGCTTCTTAGAACTAAAGATAAACAACAGTCCTACTTGACTTGCTTGGCTGCCCCTTGGAATCATCAATGTGGGCCTTTGTGCTCCGAGTTGCTGATGGAGGATTAGAGGAAAGGGGTCATAAATGAAGGATACACCCGCCCTAAAAGTCCTCTTCCTTGTTTTCCTCGAGTTTGGCTGCCATTTGCTCATAAATTCCTTGTCTTTGTCCAAAATTGTCCAAATCTGCATAAAACACACATTAGACTACATGGCAAAGTGACTAACCCAATTCACTCTATTAGCATAAATATATTCAAAAACATGCAACAAACTAATGATAATGGTGGATTAAGTTGAAATAAGAGGCAGAATGAGCCCATATAATTACCCATTTCTGGGGCTCATCATCACCCCCTGCTAAATGGGTTGCTCATCCTCTGAGCAACTAATCTAACTCTTCATCTTTAATGGCTCTGACAGATTCCCTGACATCCCAAGCCTCTAATGTGATGTCTTCTTCCCTATCATGGAAACCTGCTTTCCTATCCACTTCTTCCCATTGTTTCTGTTCTTCCTCCTCCTTAACTCCTTCCAACAGTCCTAGCAGCAGTGGAGGACTGAATTTAAGACCAATCCAGTTGGATTTCAAATTTTGCATTGAGTGCTTATATAGGGGCACTCTCCTCATGGTTTTCCTCATCCTGTTTGGGGAGGTATATTAGATGGCGCTCCACATATGTAAAGTATATCAGAACACTACTTATTATACAAGACACACTAGAAAACACTAATACAGACTTAGCTTCCATGTACTCTTAGGTATATTGGAAGCCCCCCTCTGGGTTGCATACCATCCATAGCTAACTGAGTTGGTCGCCTTGTCATCTGTGATACACCAAACACAACATTCGGGGATATTTACTACACGTACTGGAAATGATATTCCACAGTTCATAGGGGCTTGGTAGTCCTTTTATACCTAGTTACCCTTTTATTTGATTTTGGTTATTTATTTGGTGGAAAAAAACTTGAAACAAATATTTAATAAATTTTGGAACAAATATCTAATAAAATTCATCGTGGCAGAATTACCAAGACATTCATGTAGAATGCAAGTTTTACACTCTGAATACATACATGGTCAATTGGAATGAATCAAAGAATAGAAATTAAAATCAACAGAATCTGGAACGTCAAACCAACCTCAAACATATGGTGTTCCAAAACTTGAAACAATAAAAAATGAAGTAACTCAACCACAAAGGATAGAATTATACATATTTCAATCTGAACCTAAATTTATTGAAACCCTAGGACCTAAGACCATTTAGGGTGAATCATAGATCAATATAACTTTAGAAACATAATTTACCAAACCAAATGTTGAAGAACCTGAATATGACATTTATGAACCTAAGTCACCTTTAGTTGTTATAACTCCTACCCCTCTACCAGTTTCATCTAAAAGAAATATTATTACAACTGGTCTACCTCCCGGTCTTCTAATAATTGAAGATATTACTAAAGGAGAAGAGGAAAATATTGTATATCCTCTTCTTACTACTAGTCATCTGTTAATTGTTCAAGCTCTTCCTTTCGAACCTTTACTAGATCCTTGGTATTTGACTCCATTAAAATTTTTAGGTCAAGGTATTCCTCATTTACACAATCCTTTTGATTTTACACTTAGGTGAATCATGTGAGAAGCTTCTCCTATAAGTCAAACCTCATCTCTTCAGATGAGTATACCACCTAGCTAGCCTACTGTGAATTCTATGTTTATAGGATTATAGGAATTATTCTTATATGGTGGACTTTTGGTTCATGTTGGGTATCAATCACTCAGTGGAACTTTTTCGGGAGCCACTCCTTCTCAAGTTTTCTACTTGGTTTTATGGAATCTAATCTGATTTATCTACTACTAATGTAGAAATTACTGCTTAGAGCATGAATTCCATGCCTAAAACACCTTTGACATCATACCAATACATTCATATGTTATCCAACAACACAAGTATTCCTCAACTAACTCTAACTGGGATTAAATTTTTAGCTGGGGGGAAACCATCCTATCTTTCTCCTGGAGGGAAACCTCCTCGAGGAATTTATTCTTCATTTGTAGGATTGTCTGTTACTGGAACTTATACAAACCTTGGTCAAATACCTTAGGTTGATCCAAGTCAATCTATTATATCTCAATGCTTGATTGGTGCTCCATTTCCAGGAATGGGGAGTACTATTTGGAACCCTCCTTATGTTCAACATCTTGTTCAAGTTTCTCCACAAGTGTGTGTTTATCAACCTGTCTAAGTTACTGGACGAACTATATCACAGAAACATGTTCAACAACCTATCAATTTTACTCCTCAAGTATACATTCAACAACCTATCAAGGGTATTCCTTAGATATTTTCTCAGCCTATTGTGCAAACAACTATTCAACAACCGATTCCAGGTATACCTCGAACACATGTCCAATATATGCCACAAATGACTGTGCAAGGAACGCCTCGAATTTCAGTTCAACAACCTACAGAGACCATGCCTCAAGAATCTGGTTATCAAACTAGTCAGTCTATACCTCAAACTTTTATAGGTCCAACTTTCTAGTATATGGCTTAGATACCTATTCGTCAACCAAGTGTACAAACAATTGAAACATTGTATCCAGGTCAACCTTACCGAAGTCAACCTTTTCAGGGCTAGATTCAAATGGTACAGGGTCATTTGTATCAAGGTCAACCTTTTCAAAGTCAACCATATCCTGGTCAACCTTTTCAAGGATTTTCATTTCAAACTAAACCTAGCATGACTTACCCTGGTTATCCTAAAGCAATGCAAATTCCAACTACACAAGTTATTCTAGGATATCCTAGATATCCTCCTCCATGGGTTGGGCTAAATACTCAAGGGTATCTGTCTTCTCAGCAAGACTTTAACCGACAGTTACCTTTCATTGCAATATTAGATTTATTAGATCTATCTCATCGCATGAATGATCCAATTTATCATTATCCTTTTTGGTCGGTGATTCCTGCTAAATTACCAAGTGACATACTGAAATTTGATGGTAAGCCAAGAGAGGATCTGTCAAATCACGTAATGACTTATCACCTATGGTGTTCTTCAAATTCATTAAATGATTATTCCATTAGGTTACAACTTTTTAAGTGGACTTTAATAGGTCGAGCAACGAAATGGTACATTGAGTTACCACATGATCGAGGTGGATATTGGTGGCCACCAACCTATTCCACTTAGACCTCCAGTCGGCTTCATTTGTTTCCATGTTTATTTCATCATTTACTATTTTTAGTAGTTTTTTGGGTCCTGAACTTTCGGAGCAGTTTTGACCCCCTAAACGATGTTTTTTCAGGTCCATTGTAGGCTCATATCCATTGGCAAGGGTCTGCGGAAAATCCTGTAGTACATAGAGAGACCTTTCCAACAAGGTATCATACGCGCCAAACAGAGATAATATGACCAAGTAACGACCCTGGGAAGTTGGTTGCCCAACTAACCCCAACAGGGTCCACAAACTCTTGGCGTTACATCTCCTAGAGTTAGGTTATTTGTTGTTTAGGTTTTTCTTATGTTTTTCAATAATAAATAGGCCCTTGAGCCTCATTGTAATGCAATTCAGAGGCATGTAGCTGCCTCTTCCTGCATCCCGCTTCCTCCTGCCGCTTACGGGGAATTTTAGTGGTCACACAAGCAAAGATAATTTTTCTTTACAACATTGTAACTCGAGATGCCCTTGGATGCTTTATAGGATCTGCAAAAGTTGGAATCCTTAAGCAAAAAAAAGTTGAGCTGAATTATAATCAGTGAAGAGTAGCATTGAGGCACGAGAGATTGATGGAGCCAATGGAGAAATAAGGGACCCCACAACAGGGCCAGGGACGTGGTAACTTTGTTTTCTTTACCAAATGAACCCAAGAATGGATGGCAGTGATCTAGCTAGAGAGGATTTCATCTCATTATAGTGGTCTAGTAAATTCGAAATGGTGGAAGATGGAGGCATGAATGATTTGGCGAAGCAACCCAAGTTCGAATCGCATAAAAGTGCATCTGCCACATGCTCTTAGTCTTTGTTTGTACTATAGGTATTTTCTTGTTTTGGTTAGAATCTTCTTTCAGTGTACCTTCCCGTATTCAAATTGATTTTAAGTGTACCTTTATGTATTCAATTTGAGTCTAAATTGCTATTTCAACGCTCTTTGGTGTTCTGCTGTAATATGATAGATTGTGAGGTAACGAACTTATTTCTCCCAATTTTGATTAAATGAATGTAGTTCGAACAAAATGTTTTCCTTTCAAAAGAAAGGTGTGGAAAGATCTATGTGATATGTATAGATAACAAGACGTTAAGATGATGCTCTGCATATGTTTCTTTTATCATCTCATGCATGCAGGAAAAGACTTTGGGACTCTGCGCTTCGTTTATTCTTCATCCTCATGACTAATTTCTATGAATATCTAGTTCCTAATTTTCATGATGTGACTTAGAAAGGTCTTGGCTATCATATTGTATTGTTACTTAAGATTTCAGTCGATTGTTATGTGACTTTTCAATTTTTAATTTAACATCCATCAAAAACAAGTATTAGAAGAAATGTTGACATTCCAAGATTTTAGGTGGAGTCTCTATCTTTGGTGAAGGGCAATCAATATCCATGGTTTATGCTCAATTTAAGCATTCAACCTCAAATTAATTTTGGCTTCCAGTTACTTTTTACAAAAACAAAAATATCTAAGCATGATGTTTAAATTTTTGTATAGATAATAAAAGTCAAATAGTTTGGAGAAAAATAAGAAACATAGCCAAAAAAAACTTCTAAAACTCAAGCAATTTAAGCATTCAATCTCAAATTAATTTTTGCTTCTAGTTATTTTTACAAAAATAAAAATATCTGAGAATGATGTTTAATTTTTGTATAGATGATAAAAATCAAATAGTTTGGAAAAAAATAAGAAACATAGCCAGAAAAAATCTTTTGAAGTGCAATAAATTGTTTAATCATTGTGCTTCCGCTAAGTGACCAAGGCTCGAATGGCATAAAAATGCACTAGATATCTATTCTTGGTCTTTGTTTGTATCACCGATCTTTTCATGTTTTGGTCTAAACGTGCTTTCAATGTAATTTTCGAGTTTTATATTCAATGTTTAATCCAAACCCCATTTGACAAACAACGAGTTCAAGAAATTCAGAGCTCTAAGTTCATTTATGTGGAGCTTTCTTTCATTGATTATTGAAAAATAGCAAATTCAAAGATACTCAAAAGTGGCATGTGCATTTATTTGATATTCGTATTTATTTGATATTCGTTTAATTAAATTATGTTTCTGAAAAAATTAGAATAAGCTTTTTCTAACACATCTAAATTTGTGTTCGAGGGCTGTAGCAGTGTGGCAACCAATAAATCCCATGCTATAAGCTATTAAATGCCTTGACAGTGCCCTGACAGCAGAGGATTCTGACATTTGCTTTCACGGTAAATCTATGTACATAATTTCTCCAACAAACACACTTTCCGGTTAACGGTTGCGGAAATGGGATGACGCATCATCCATGACTTATGCGGATGCCAGATGAACCCCATGAGCATGATGGCCAATAAATAATGTTTGCAGTCATACTGTACTTAATCCAGTCTGGCGAAATTAATGTTGAAAACCCATTTGAAGTGAATTCAAATTTGAATTTGGAAGGGCGCTATTTTATTCATTCCAAAATCTGGTGCTTTTATTTAATTAAGCTTTTATCACAGCTTGGCCCTTTTCAGTTTTTGTGATAACTTCCCGCAGCAGCATCTTGCAGGTTTTCCATGGATCTGGCTATAGATGTTTATATTCCAGAAGATTATGTCTGAATGTGCTGCAAGCCAAATATATCGATGCAGAAATGAGATGGCCGACTTTCTTTCAACGATGTGGAGGCCGCGGCGGAGAAGATGTTCCATCTGCTGGGCAATAAAAATATGATGATCTCTGCTTTTATTAGTCATAGCAATAGCAACAGCGTCAAGGAGGACATGATTTTTAATTAGTTCAATCCATAAACTCTTGCCCGACTATTTCCGTAGTTCCTTGATCTACAGCTTCGAATAGCAGAGAAGTAGAATGTCTTCTCTTTGAATCGAAAAAATTGTAAACTCAATTTTGTAAGCATTTATTCATTTTTTCGCAACTAGTCTTACGCATTTCTGCTTGTGTGCTGTTGAACTATCTGCTTTTCTTTCGATTTCGTTGCTTTGAGAAAATTTATCAAACAATATTTTATTTAAAATTTATATTACAAAAACAATACAATTGATTCAGATCGGACAAGTACACAGGAAGAGGTAACTGGTATTTCTAATAAAATTCAAGCTCATCCATGTATCGAAATTACCTGTATCCAATCCAATCCGAACTTGTTCCATTATGTTAATGAGTAATTGTTGTACACATATTGTGATTAGGGTTTTAACAGAGTTTCAAGGGTTGGCTCTGACTGAGAAATTATTCCTCCAAAGTATGTTATTAATTTGATAAATAGTAACTTAAGATCTAATTAAGTCTCTTTAAATTATTTACCAACAATCGTTTGTGTAATAGGTGGCCATTAAGCCAATATTTATCCACTGGTCATTTTATAGAGTTCAAAAAATCTGCAAAGTTTCGCTTCCAAAATAAAACATGAAAGTTTTCGAAGACAATTTTTTTTTGTGGCATGACAGGACAGAGAATATTGTAAGCGTTTCTTCGGAATTAATTCCATTTGATGTGATTGGGTTCGGATTCTGTTCTGAATTTCGGATGACCAAGCAAATGAATTCATCATCTCACTATTATTAGCTCTGCCCTGCATACATCGATTAATTTTGGAAAATATTCATATCAACAATACTTACCCAGAATAGCCCTGATCTATTAGTTTGATTAAATTGTTTTTTCTCTGAAAATTATAGAAACTTTGATAATATTTTAATATTTTGATGACTTGTATGATACCTTATGTCATATTCCAGAGCGGCGCTCTCTATAAATTCGACCCTTTCTTTTTTAATTTGACCACAGAAATTTCCTTTAGCAAATTGTAAATTTTTGTTAATAAAACTATATTTTTAATATTATAAATAAATATATTGAAAATGTGTAAATTTTTGTTATTAAAACTATATTTTTAATATTATAAATAAATATATTGAAAATGTGTTTTTAGTGTATAAATAAATTCAAAATGATGAAAAATACGCCTATAAAATACCAACAGCAGAATCGTGACCGGAAGGATTACTCTAAATGGCTTTCTTTTGGACCAAGTCTAGCAGTCACCTTTGACATGATTTTATGTGTTTCTGGAAATTTTCCACGTTCAAGTAAATATTTTTGGAATTATAGTTTGTAATTTTTGTTTTCAAAATTTTCAAAATCATTTTTTTTAAAGTCAATGAGATTTCCATTATGACAATAAGTTATATGGGTGTTTATAGTGTTTCAAAAGTTTATTAATCTTATTTTTACTAGATTTTAGTTAGTTAATTCACCATAATTGTATAATTTTGACAGTAGCAAAAAATATTCAGATAATAAAAACTAGAGATTATTAAGAAACAAGAAAAGATCAACACAACTTATAACCATAAGGAATACAAAGAAGTTACAAACATAGGGTTTACTAGGCTAGAATTGGGAAGTGGTTGTTTAGGAAATTTACACTAAATGTGCTTCTCCATGTGCTCCAAGTGTCCCACTAAACAAGTCACACGAGGCTCTAAACGAGACAAATTGTCTTGCATCCTCCACCGGTTTAGAATTGCTATAATCAATTAATGGTATGCTTTTTCAATTTTAATTTTCGGTTAGTTAAAGAGTATCTAGAAGTGTTTTGTCAAAATAGAGTAAATGAAAAATGAAATTAATTTAATATAAATGCTATTTATTTTTATTTTAATCATTATTATTATAATTTTTTTAAATATAATAAATGTAGTTTTAAAGCAGTGTGTTTTAAATATAAACATAAAATTTAAAAATCAATTTAATTTTAATAAAAAAAATTCTTCTTTATTATATATAAAATAAGAAAATAATGTTACGTTCTATTTTTATAGAAAATTAAAATAAATTATTATATATATATATATATATATATATATATATATTAATTATAAGATTTTGTATTAATTATTTTGAATTATTTTAATTTAATTAAAATAATTCAAAATAATTAATACAAAACCTTATAATATTTAAAAAATAATATATATATATATATATATATATATATATATATATATAAAGTAGTGTGTTTTAAATATAAACATAAAATTTAAAAATCAATTTAATTTTAATAAAAAATATTCTTCTTTATTATATATATAAAATAAGAAAAATAATGTTATATTCTATTTTTATAAAAAATTAAAAATAAATTATTATTTATATTTATTTATATATATATATATATATATATATATATATATATATATATATATATAATTTTAATAAAAAATATTCTTCTTTATTTTATATATATATAATAAGAAAAATAATGTTATGTTCTATTTTTATAAAAAATTAAAAATAAATTTATATATTTATATATATATATATATATGAGATTTTGTATTAATTATTTTGAATTATTTTAATTTAATTAAAATAATTCAAAATAATTAATATAAAACCTTATAATATTTAAAAAATAATATTTTATTTTGAATTATTTTAATTTAATTAAAATAATGGATTGTTCCTGCGGCAAAGAGGGAAGATCATCCTGAGACCAAGAATGGAGAGACAGGGATTCTCTGATGTTTTGGCAGATGATGGACCAGAGATTCTCCATAGGCATAGATTGATCCTTGAATATCCTGCGATTTCTTTCTTTCCATATGTTCCACATAAGGAAGCCTGGAATGAGCTTCCATAAGAAGTTTAGAAGTTTTCTTTGATAAGGTGTCTGGTCCCAATTGCGCACTGTAGTTGTGATATCTCCAATAACTCTGCCCTCCTTTTGACATCGAAAGCTAACTTTTTCCCAAAGCTTGCGCGCAATATGGCAAGATTGCATAAGATGCTTAATGGATTCCTCTTCTTGCCTGCAATTGGGGCACATGGAGGGCCCATAATAATTTCTTTTTCTGAGATTTTGACATAGGAGCCAGAGAAAGGTAGAGACTTTCGGCCAGTTGGAATGGTCCCACACTTTGCTCCATAGCACATCTTTGACCATATGCTGCTTGATGATTATATTATAAGCTTCCTTTGTGGTGAAGGTGCCTTTTTCTTCATACCCCCACCTGAGGATGTCCATTTCCTCCGAACAATGTATTTTCCTTTTCAGTAATTCTGAAGTAAGGGATTGCTGAGCCTGTTCTGTTCCATGTTTTAAGATCTGGTCCGCTTTAATCCATCGCCTATAATCCTGAGTGGAGGAGTTACTCCAGAAATTTCTGACCTTGTCATACACTTGCAAGTCCTGCTCCGGTAGCTGCATATGAGAAAGAAGGTCCTTAAGCTTTGGCAGTTGCTGCCAAGAGTCCCCCCAGAACCTAGCAGTGATGCCATTCTTGACTTCCCAAAAACTGTGCTGCTGAATTAGATTCCTGTGTTGTTTGGCCGAATTCCAGATTAGGGAGCCCATGCTGACTTCTGACATACGAATTCGCTCTTCTAATGGGCAGTTGCTTGCATATTTGGCGGTCCATAGAGAAGCCCAGGGGGTGAATGGCTCCGAAAGCCATCTCCACCAAATTCTAGCTCCCATAACTTCGTTGCTGTGAGATGGATCTCTCAACCCAATGCCACCAGCGCATTTCGGAAGGCAGACTTTGTCCCATTTGACAAGAGCCCATTTACGGGTAGGACCAGAGCTTCCCCATAAGAAGGAACGCTGGAGTTTCTTGATTTCTTTGAGAACCCATTTGGGAGCGGCCAGTATAGAAAAGAGGTAGAGTGGCATGGAGTGAAGAACAGCTTTGATTAGGACCAATCTACTCGCCATGTTAAGAGCTCTGTGAGTCCAAAGGAAGAGGCGAGCCTCCAGCTTTTCTAAAAGGATTTTCCAAGAAGAGTGCTTAAGAGCTGAGGCTGTTAGAGGCGCTCCTAAATATTTGGAGGGGAGAGCAGCAATGGTGAAGCCAAGAATACGCGCAATAGCTACTTGGGTATCTACAGGAGTGTTGAAAAAGAAGATTTGAGATTTAGCCTTATTAATGTTGGCTCCTGAGGCATCTGAGAAATCCGATAGCAAGGATTTGAGTTGATGAGCTTCCTGAACAGACGGATGACCGAAAAGCATATTGTCGTCAACAAATTGCTGGTGAGAGAAGGGAGAGGTATTGTGAAAGGATAAGCCTTTGAGGAGCTGAGATTGCAGGGCTTTTTTGATACTGCGACCTAATCCTTCTGCCATAATAACGAAGAGGAAGGGAGAGAGGGGATCTCCCTGCCTAATTCCCTGAGAAGGACGAAAGGTGGAGGAGGGAATACCATTAATTAACACAGAAAAGAAAGAGGAAGATAACAGACTCATTACCCATCTCACCCACGAAGGAGCAAAACCAAAAGCAGTTAAAATTTTCCGGATGTACATCCAACTTAAGCTGTCAAAAGCCTTGGATAGATCTATTTTGAGGAGCATACCTGGCTTCTTGGATTGCTTCAACGAGTGGATTATTTCATGAGTGAGGATAATTCCATCCATTATCTGCCTGCCTTCAACATATCCAGATTGCTCGGGCGAGATGATGAGAGGAAGCAACAGTTTCAGTCTGGATGCAATGATTTTTGAGACAATCTTATATATTATATTGCATAGAGCGATAGGCCTGTACTTATCAGGAGTGCTGGGCTCAGCTTCCTTGGGAATCAGTGCAATGAAAGTGGCATTCAAGCCAGGGAACATCCATCTCAATGTACGTGATTCCTCCACAACTTGCCATACCTCCATTTTGATCAGGTCCCAGAAATTGTGAAAAAAATTGGATGTGAATCCATCCGGACCCGACGCTTTCCCTGCTTTCAATTGATGGACTACCTCTTCAACCTCCTGAAGGTCTACAGGTCTGAGAAGGAGTTGATTATGCTCCTCTGAGATTAATTTGGGAATGTTCCGCAGAATTTTTTCAATAGCTGGCAATCTATCAGTATTTGGCTCTTGATGTGCACGCTTGAAATAATTTATGAATTCACTCTCAATTTCTTCATGGGTTTCCACCTTTGTCCCTTGCCCATTTTGTATGTGGGATATGTTATTATTCATTCTGCGTTGAACGGTAGTTCTATGAAAGAATTTTGTATTTTTTTCTCCGTCCTTAAGCCATTTTATTCGTGATTTCTGCCTCCATAGGGTTTCTTCCTGTTTTGCCCTTTCTAAGATCTGCGCTTCAAGAATTTTTTCCTGCTTTGACAGGTCCTCCGATCGTCCTTCAGTTATAATCCTCTGCTGCAAAATTTTCATGTCTTGATTGAGAGCATGCTGAGCCTGGAAGATATTACCAAAAGAAGTGTAGTTCCAGTGTTTGATTTTTCCTTTGAGATGCTTGAGCTTCTGCTAAAATTGAAACATCTTGGAGCCGCTAGGTGGAGAGAAGTTGTTCCATTCTGAGTTGATTAGGCTATTGAAGTCCGGATGAGACAACCAGAAGGCCTCAAAGCGAAAAGGTCTTCTGACATTATGACCAGGGCGATTCCATTGGAGGGAAATTGGCCAATGATCGGATCCAGAGAACGGCAAGATGGAAGCAGCAAATTCTCCTCCCATATGAATTGCGTTGTCTGATAGAAGGAATCTGTCCAGACGAGAAGCAATCTGATGCGGCCCTTCTCTGTTGTTATTCCAGGTAAAAAGACCATTGTTGGCGGGAATGTCAATAAGCCAATTGTTCTGAATAAAGTCTTTTAGGTGACTCCCTTCTCTGTTTCCTCTGTTCCTGCCTCCCCTTTTTTCTTCCAGCCTGGAAATCATGTTGAAGTCGCCCCCAGAAATCCATAGAGGGTACATCCTATTTTTGTTGATCTCTGAAAGGGTGTCCAGGATTTCTATTTTCTGCGCAGTTTCCTGGGGAAAATACACATTAGTTATATGTCCATATATGTTGGTTCCATTGATGTGAAAGCTAGCTTGGATGAAATTCTTATTTGCATGTATGTTGTCAAGCGTAATAGTGCGTGCATCCCAAAGAATTGTGAGGCCACTAGACGCCCCATAAGCATCCACAGCAGTTACCATACCTCCTGGCCAGGATTTTGCTGCAATTTTTTCCAGAGCAATTGAGTTGCATTTGGTTTCTTGCAAGAATAGGAGTTGAGGCTTTTCTTGCATGAGCATGTTCTTGAGTAGTCTGCCTTTCCTTGGGCTGTTGAGCCCTCTGATGTTCCAAGATATCAACTTCATTGAGAAGTATTGGGGGTGGTATTGAAATACTTTGTTAGTTTGGAGTATCTGCCTGACTCCACTAACATTTTCCCTATTCTGATAGTTCGTTGGAGATCTGTTTTCCTCCCACGTTTTTTGTTGTCTTTGGTAATAAACTTTCCATCCCAGGGACTTCCAATCTGAACTCCCAGAGAGTGATGCCTTTGAGCCCGAGATAGGACTTCCACCAGGTTGTCTACTTGTCGATCTGGGATTTTGTCAAAGTTCCTTGTTTGACAGGCCTGCTCTAGACCTATAATATCAAGTTCTCCAATGTCTATGCTCTCTGGCTCTTCCTCCATGTGCTGGGATTCGTGTAACTCTTCAGATGTTTCTACTACTGTTCTGGAATCTAATGTTAGATTATCCACTTCCATTCCTTGGGAGACCCATGCAGGGGTCTTGAGCTGGGTAGGGGAGAAGGTGCTTTTGGGAAACGGATCTTCTGGAGGCGAGGTGAGATCTAAGTGCGCTGCCTGCTTATCTTTCTTTTTCTCCTTCTCAGGATGAGAGGGGATATCGGAGACTGGAGCATTATCTCGGGCTAAAACTTCAAAATTGTTGCTGGTGGAAGGCTTGGAAGAACTGGCTGGAGGCATCTTGGGGTTGGTTGCCGATTTCTTGTGGTTTCTTCTGCGGCTGGCCACTTTGGTGAATCCATCAGACTCAGGCTTATCCGAGGCCGCTTGGGAAGAGGGTTTTTGATTTAAAGGACAATCTCTAAATAAATGGCCCAGATCATGACATCTTCTACAACGAAATGACACATGTTCATAATCGATCAGCTGAACCCATTCAATATCATCATGGAATAAGCTTACCGCATCCGGAAGTGCCTGATTGAGGTGCATGTAGACGCAGATCCGTGCGTAGGAGGTGTATCTGCTAATTTTTGTTTCTTCGGCCACTTTGATGAACTCGCCCAGCACGTTGCCAATTTCTTGTAGTGAGTCTTCTTCCCAATATTCCACAGGAAGCGAATAGAGTCTTATCCAGACTGGAGCCCAGCTGAGATCCTCCTTGTCAGGGTTGAAACGCTCTACCCAGCTTCTGAGATACAGACCTGCCGCGTTGAAGAAGTACGGTCCTCTGTCCAGAACCCTGTTCCGATCCTCTAGGCAATTGAAAATGGCTGTAAAGAACCCTTTGGGTCCTAGTTGCAATGTAATGTGACCTTTTGGATGCCATTTCGAAGCTATCCAGCCCTGCAGCGCCTTCTCAGTTGGCCAAAGACCTATAAACTTGCCTATTAGCGCATGATCTTTCATAAACTGTATTCTGGCATTGATTCGGTGGCTTGGAAATTCCACTTTCGGGCGCTCAGAAGCCACTGGCTTGCATGTGCTCGAACTAACTTTGGGCTGATCCTGTTTACCCTGTTCCTTTTCCTGTTGTAAGCTTGGATCCGTGCTATCATCCGTCCGCGCTTCTGTTTTGTCTCTTTCCTCATTCCTGTGCGGATTGCTGTCGTCCTTTGGGGGAGGCACAGCGCCCTCCCCTGAGGGGGAATCATTGAGCCTGAAACTTTCCTGCCAAAAGCTTGTAGCCGTAAATCTGTTAACACTGTCAAGCTGCGAAGGTCAGAATGGCTCTGCCGTAGCAGAGGTTACAGAAACCCTAGTGGGTAGAAGCTCCGCGCGCTCTCATTCTCCGGTTCGACTTCCTTCATATCCTCTCAACCAAGCACTAATATTATTACCTGCAAAAATATACATTACATGTGTTAGAAAAATATAAATTTTAATTTTTAAATTATATACAAAAATCCTAAAAGCTTTATACATATTAATTCCTAAGAATGAAAATAGAAGAAATTTATAATTAGAAAATTTTATGCTAAAATGATTTTCTAACTGAAAATAAAATTTATCAAAATATGTACAATCTAAAGGGTTAGAGATATTACCTTTAAGGATCCACCAAGGTTCTGTTTTTGAAAATTGTGCAATATGGGAAGTATTAACATCAATTGTTTCTAAGATTTTACAGAAATTGTCATTTTCCCTTATGAGACGTTGATCGTCATCATGAAGAGAAAATGAAGGAAAATCCTTAGAGGAATCTATTATATCATAATTAAGGCAACTAACCAACTCATGATTAATATTGAAAAATTGTAATAGAGTTTGATGATCTAGATCATAATGGAAGGGGGCAATTTTGAGCTTAAAAGATGAATCAAATGATCTAAGCTCATAAATATCGTGATTATTAAAAATCACATCCTTTTCAAATGATTTGTAAGTATCTTGAATATTGTAGCAAGGATGGATAAAGGTTTCCAGATTCATATTGATAAGTAATTGATCATTTAAAAATACCCCTTTTGACATTTTCTTCTTAGGACAGACTCTTCCAATTTCCGGGTTAGTTTCGACCAACTCTCCTTCTCCTAATTTAAGCTTTAATCTAGTTAGCATTCAACAACAAAATCCAACACAAGCTTGTTTAACCTTAAACAACCTAGGAGCTCTGATACCACTTGATCTGAAATCACTCGTGAATGATCTCAGTTAATTAATGAAGGTATTACAGACTTATGTGATGGGGTGTGTCTATGTTATTTTATGCAACGGATCGATAAGATTGCGAAATACACAGACACTGAAACTGTAAGAAAACACAGTAAGCAAACACATAAAACACAACAAGCTTAATAAAGAGTTCACCCAATCCTCCTGGGTTACATCTCCTGGTCCAACCTTCAGTGGTGGCCTTTCTATTGTGTCTTAAAAAGCAGAGTTTTACAACAGTGAGCTCAAATTGAGTCTCACTCAACAGATGATGATCAGTAGGACTGTACTTGGATCCCCCAAGTCTCTAAAGTACACAGACTCCCCTTACTGAAACTCAACCTCAACTGGTCTTAGTGGTATGAGTCCAATTTGGTACTCAATACCTGACAGGTATACGCAGAAGAGTTGCTTGAACCTCTCAAGCCTTCCTTGGAGTTCACAAACTCTTGGACTCTCTCTGTCTCTGTCTGCTCGATGTTGCCTTTGCTCTGTAGGTCAGCTCAGCTTCTCTGTTCTCTGCAATTTTGCTTCTCTCTCTCTCTTTGCTCTCATTTCCTGCTTCCCCCTGCTTCCTCTGTCTGTTCGTGGCTTAAAGCCAATCTGCTCCCTGACTATTCGTTTCTGCTTCCCGGCTCTCTGGATCTCCTACCTCTGTCCACTAGAATTCCCCTGCTCTGCGTCATCATCATTGTAACGCTTCACAGAGAGGTGGCCACCTGTTTCCTCACGAACTGAGTGTCAGTTCTCTTTGAACGGTCATTATTTCCATTGCTCCAAGATCGCCTGTGAAACTGTTTCCTCTGCCAACTCATCAGTCATGCCAGATCTCAAATCTTATCCGCCTCAGCCTATTTCCCTGTCGAATCTGATCATCCATTGGATTGCTTCTCTGCCATTGATCTGGGGCCTCCAGATCCTACGGTCTTCGTCCATATCGGGTGGGTAAGTAGCATGCCCTTTACCCGCGCGATGTGAGCAGTTTTCTCTCTCATCCGTCGGACGCGTGTCACCCATTGTATGGCATCAGGCAGGACTCGGTCGAACCCGCTTACCACTTGAGGTCCTTCCGATATCCTGCCGGTTTTAGCGTGGGGCCCACCTTTTGACGAAATTGATGATTTCCGTATGGTTTTATACTTTCCTCGTGACCGAGCGCTCGGGGCTTTCCTTCACTGAGGGGGATGCCCTGCGCGTATCAGAAACTGCCTCTGTTTTTGGATTTGACCTCCCGTTTGCCAATTTGCGCCAGCGCGCGGTTACCATGGGCCAACGGTCTGCGCGCTTTGACCGAGGGTCCTTGTTGCTCCGTGCTGACCACAAATTGCCATTGTTCAGAGGTTATTTCTGATAAGCTCGACATCCATAGCACTTTGAAACTTCGGTATGAGTTTTACAGAGTTCAGGAAACTGTAAGAGTGTTTGAGGATCCAATTCGGATCACAAAATCATGGTTTGCTAAAATGTGTAAGGTGGGTTTAGATTAATTGCAATTAAATTAAATTTTCATTCAATTAAAATATTCAATTTAAAAGTTCCAAAAATGCAATTAAGCTAAACAGACTTTACTCATTCAATTAAATTTTCAATTTAAAAATTTGTTTTTACTTTACAAAAATACTTTAAATTGAATATTGGTAAAAAGACATTGAAGAAACATTTAGCTTATAACCATAATAATAAAAAAATAAATTTAAATAAATGATAAAAAATTAAAAACTCTCTAAATTAAAAATTAAAATAATTAATACAAAACCTTATAATATTTAAAAAATTATATATATATATATATATATATATATATATATATATATATATATATATATATATATATATATATATATATTATTTTTTTAAATATTATAAGGTTTTGTATTAATTATTTTAATTAAATTAAAATAATTCAAAATAATTAATACAAAACTTTATATATATAATAATTTATTTTTAATTTTTTATAAAAATAGAACATAACATTATTTTTCTTATTTTATATATATAATAAAGAAGAATATTTTTTATTAAAATTAAATTGATTTTTAAATTTTATGTTTATATTTTAAACACACTGCTTTAAAACTATATTTAAAACTACATTTAAAAAATTATATATATATATATATATATATTTTTAAATATTAGAAGGTTTTGTATTAATTATTTTGAATTATTTTAATTAAATTAAAATAATTCAAAATAATTAATACAAAACCTTTTATATTTATATATATAATAATAATAATTTATTTTTAATTTTTTATAAAAATAGAACCTAACATTATTTTTCTTATTTTTTATATATAATAAAGAAGAATATTTTTTATTAAAATTATATATATATATATATATATATATATATATATATATATATATATATAATTTATTTTTAATTTTTTATAAAAATAGAACATAACATTATTTTTCTTATTTTATATATAATAAAGAAGAATATTTTTTATTAAAATTAAATTGATTTTTAAATTTTATGTTTATATTTAAAACACATTGCTTTAAAACTACATTCAAAAAAATAATATATATATATATATATATATATATATATATATATATATATTATTTTTAAATATTATAAGGTTTTGTATTAATTATTTTGAATTATTTTAATTAAATTAAAATAATTCAAAATAATTAATACAAAACCTTATAATTAATATATATATATATATATATGTAATTTATTTTAATTTTTTATAAAAATAGAACATAACATTATTTTTATATTTTATGATGATGATGATGATGATTAACGTTCACTGAGACCAAATAATGGTCTATCGGACCTAAAGAAAAAAATTATCTATTTTGATTTAAGATTTTATTCTTATGCTCAAAAAGCTTGGAGAGAAGCCTCCCGAGCTCACTATAATTTTGACATTGTAGAAGGCTAGGAAGGTCAGTATTGTAACAAAGATTGTGAAACTGAGATCTAATGTGGTTATACGCAGGGCATTCTAAGAGGAAGTGGTTTTCATCCTCGATGTTCCTATTCTCACATATATGGCAAATCCTTTCCGTCCATGGCGTTTTAGGAACTGCCCAACGACCTGTTTCACTATGGAGCTCATGAGAATTCGTTCTAATCCTTGCTATATTAGTTTTCTTCTTTGAGCTAGTTAAAATAGAGAGATATTTTTGATCTTCTAGGGTGGGGTTGATGACTTTCTTATAATAACTTAATTTTCTTTTAGCCGCTAAGTCTTTCTCACACCACATTTTTTCTTTGAACTTAGAAGTAACAATATCTTTAATGTTATTTATGTTTTGCAATGCATCATTTTCGTTAATCTCCCAATAGTTTAACCAGGCCCTTGTGTCTTTATGCCACCCTCGATTGAGCCTTAGGTGGTTTTGGCTAGAATTTAAAGCTCGCTTAGGAAGTCTATGATCATCTATGTTACTGATTTTGTGCTTGTACAACAGAAACCTAAGCATAGCTACGCTCTCAATAGGGGAAAGACCTGCTTCTATAAGGAGAATAGGATAGGGTGTATTACTTTTAATTTTCAGGTTATAAGTTATAAAACGCTTCTGGATTTGCTCAATCTTTCTCCATGATTCTCTGGAAATGCTGCAACCCCAAACCTCACAGCCATATAAGATAACATGAGTGACTAAAGTTTCAAAGAGGAACTTCTTTTTATCCCACATTACAAGGTTTGCTATTTTACAATTATTTTCAAGACCAAAGTAAGCTTTCCACCCCCCATTAATCCTCTTCTCAATGCTATGGTTCCAGTTGAGCTTGTGATGAATATCAATTCCTAGGTACTTGTAAGAATACACTTCCTCCAAGTTATTATTGTCATACATAAAATTAGCATAAGTGTCCTTCTTGGATTTGATAATCATAACTTTTGTTTTGTCAGTGTTAACAGTCATACCCATGGTAGAGCAGAAATCCTTAAGAAGCCTGAGTTGCTTATTAAGATCAGACGGGCACCTTGCCAAAAGAACAATATCGTCAGCATAAAGAAGAAGGATGACGACTATCCCAGCTAAGATCGTGCCATCACATCCTGCTTCCTCTAAATAGCCTTCGAGCTTATCGATGTAAATGCCAAATAGGGTAGGGGAGAGGGGGCGACCTTGTTTAACTCCGATGTTACACTTAATATCTTTCGACCACCCTTCATTGCTCTTTAGCTTGGCAATTACATTCTCGTATAACCTTATAGCGGCAGCTCTCAACTCAAGAGGAACCTTTAGCTCTTCTAATCTATTCCAAAGGTTGTATCCAGGAACCGTATCGAAAGCCTTTCTAAAGTCCACAAAGCAACAAAATAAATTGGATTTCTCATTACGACATTCCTCCGCAATGATCCTAAGCGTAACAAGGTGGTCTATTGTTGAGTGAAGAAGAATATTTTTTATTAAATTTAAATTGATTTTTAATTTTTTAATTTTTATGTTTATATTTAAAATACACTGCTTTAAAACTACATTTATTATATTTAAAAAAATTATAATAATAATGATTAAAATAAAAATAGATAGCATTTATATTAAATTAATTTCATTTTTCATTTACTCTATTTAAACAAAACACTTCTAGGTACTCTTTAACTAACCGAAAATTAAAATTGAAAAAGCATACCATTAATTGATTATAGCAATTCTAAACCGGTGCAGGACGCAAGACAATTTGTCTCGTTTAGAGCCTCGTGTGACTTGTTTAGTGGGACACTTGGAGCACATGGAGAAGCACATTTAGTGTAAATTTCCTAAACAACCACTTCCCAATTCTAGCCTAGTAAACCCTATGTTTGTAACTTCTTCGTATTCCTTATGGTTATAAGTTGTGTTGATCTTTTCTTGTTTCTTAATAATCTCTCATTTTTATTATCTGAATATTTTTTGCTACTGTCAAAATTATACAATTATGGTGAATTAACTAACTAAAATCTAGTAAAAATAAGATTAATAAACTTTTGAAACACTATAAACACCCATATAACTTATTGTCATAATGGAAATCTCATTGACTTAAAAAAAAATGATTTTTCCAAAAATATTTACTTGAACGTGGAAAATGTCCAGAAACACATAAAATCATGTCAAAGGTGACTGCTAGACTTGGTCCAAAAGAAAGCCATTTAGAGTAATCCTTACCGGTCGCGATTCTGCTGTTGGTATTTTGTGGGCGTATTTTTCATCATTTTGAATTTATTTATACACTAAAAACACATTTTCAATATATTTATTTATAATATTAAAAATATAGTTTTAATAACAAAAATTTACAATTTCCTAAAGGAAATTTCTGTGGTCAAATTAAAAAAGAAAGGGTCGAATTTATAGAGAGCGCCGCTCTGGAATATGACATAAGGTATCATACAAGTCATCAAAATATTAAAATATTATCAAAATTTCTATAATTTTCAGAGAAAAAACAATTTAATCAAACTAATAGATCACGACTATTCTGGGTAAGTATTGTTGATATGAATATTTTCCAAAATTAATCGCTGTATGCAGGGCAGAGCTAATAATAGTGAGATGATGAATTCATTTTCTTGGTCATCCGAAATTCAGAACAGAATCCGAACCCAATCACATCAAATGGAATTAATTCCGAAGAAACGCTTACAATATTCTCTGTCCTGTCATGCCACAAAAAAATTGTCTTCGAAAACTTTCATGTTTTATTTTGGAAGCGAAACTTTGCAGATTTTTTGAACTCTATAAAATGACCAGTGGATAAATATTGGCTTAATGGCCACCTATTACACAAACGATCGTTGGTAAATAATTTAAAGAGACTTAATTAGATCTTAAGTTACGATTTATCAAATTAATAAACATACTTTGGAGGAATAATTTCTCAGTCAGAGCCAACCCTTGAAACTTTGTTAAAACCCTAATCACAATATGTGTACAACAATTACTCATTAACATAATGGAACAAGTTCGGATTGGATTGGATACAGGTAATTTCGATACATGGATGAGCTTGAATTTTATTAGAAATACCAGTTACCTCTTCCTGTGTACTTGTCCGATCTGAATCAATGGTATTGTTTTTGTAATATAAATTTTAAATAAAATATTGTTTGATAAATTTTCTCAAAGCAACGAAATCGAAAGAAAAGCAGATAGTTCAACAGCACACAAGCAGAAATGCGTAAGACTAGTTGCGAAAAAATGAATAAATGCTTACAAAATTGAGTTTACTATTTTTTCGATTCAAAGAGAAGACATTCTACTTCTCTGCTATTCGAAGCTGTAGATCAAGGAACTATGGAAATAGTCGGGCAAGAGTTTATGGATTGAAATAATTAAAAATTATGTCCTCCTTAACGCTGTTGCTATTGCTATGACTAATAAAAGCAGAGATCATCATATTTTTATTGCCCAACAGATGGAACATCTTCTCTGCCGCGGCCTCCACATCCCTCCACATCGTTGAAAGAAAGTCGGCCATCTCATTTCTGCATCGATATATTTGGCTTGCAGCACATTTAGACATAATCTTCTGGAATATAAACATCTAGGGGAGAGATTCCTAATGTTGTGGAGGGACCAGTAGTTGATATAATACTAGTCCCACCAAACCACCAGTGATTAAGACTTTTGAAACCAAAATTTAAACAGAAATAAATAACATTATATATAAATAAGTATTAAATTATGTCCAAAAATCACCCATACATTGACTGGGCCCACAACTGTCCATAAATAGTATTTTACTACTTAATATTGCAAAACATATTGACCCAAGTAGAAAACAGCTAGAGCCATAAAGGCTTCCAAACTGGTCTATTCCAGAAGTACAAAACAACAGTCACTTCAACCCCCACTCATCAGAACTGCAACTTTGCATCCCAAATAAATATGCCTACCTGCACATAACAAAAGGAATGTATGTCAACCATAACTGCTGTGTTGTTCAAAAACTAAACACCATATGTTCAATAAATGACACCCAACCCAATAACAATTAAATCCACTTTGTTCAATAAATGACACCCAGACCCAATAACTACAATAAATGACACCCAACTCACTCTATTTCTCATTAAAACAGATCAAAGCACATAGATCAACAAATAAACAATTCCCAACCATTAGATCACATCAAATTAAATCCATACCACACATTCAAAATGAAGCCATTGCAATCCATGTGCATCCATGTCCACCAATTAAAATCAAGTCCCCAAAACTATAAAAGAAGTCCACCCACTGTTGAAGTTGCATCTTATGCTTTCAAACTATTCAGCAAACTTGAAGACAACATCACAAAACAGTGACCAATATATTCAAGTTAGTTATATGAATTACAACTCATTCTTCTTACAGTTTTGTTTTCATTGCTTTCATTTATCAAATTTCTTACATTACAGTTCTGTCCATAGGGTGACAGTTAACCTATACAATTACAGTTAACCTTTTTTATACAGAGTTTATGTATGTGTTCTAGCTTATTATATCATCAACTTCATAGTGATTACAGCTTACATATCACAAAGGTTACGTATGTCGTGTTAGTACTGTAGTCACAGCTTGTTTAGCTTACAAGAATTAAAGCTTAGCTTACAGGAATTGAACCTATTGAATAGAGTCGTATCCATCTAATCAACGTCACAGGTTGCTTACCTTACAGGAATTGAACCTTAGCTTACAGGAATTATTCGATCATCAGCTTCATAGGGATTACAACTTACATATCACAGAGGTTACGTATGTCGTGTTAGTACTGTAGTCATAGCTTGTTTACCTAACAGGAATTGAACCTTGAACCTTAGCTTACAGGAATTGAGCGATTATTATGGCTTGGGTTCTATGCAGAATGAGTTAAAACATAGAACAAAAACGAATTGTAACTTTAATGACTCTGATAAACTTAGTAATTTTTCACATATTTTCAGACCTTGACAATCATCATTGAGACATCACATTGAAACATAATCGAAAGACATGTATTTTCAGAAGCATGAAGCTATTGAGAAAGCAAAAAATTTGATATTGAGTCGAAAGAATGCAAATAAGTGAATTTCTACTACTGGTGAATGGACCATAGAACTGAGGAATGGTTTCTTAGAATGGAAGCCCGAGCGGATGACCATTTCTCTTTATTGGATTAGATGACTGTAAGATTTTAGATAATGAGAAAACACAATTATAAGTAACATAGCAGATGACCCTCTTATTGGCCTTCATATCTTTTCACCTCGTTGAGCTCGAGACCTTAGGGTATGGAGAGCCCGATCCATATGGAGTTGTAAAAGTTGGACCAAAGGAATGGGGATTTACATAACTTAGCACTGTAAATTAAGTCACAGAAAATGGAGAGAAATCTTGGAGCAAAGATTGTTCTTCACAATATTCAAAATAACTAAATAAATTATATGAAAAATATAAAAAATAAATGACTGCAATGAAACTCGATTAAACTGAAGTAAAACCAATTGTCTACGACACCTAGGAGACCATAGAATCAAATGTGATAGTGATTACAGCTTACATATCACAGAGGTTACGTATGTCGTGTTAGTACTGTAGTCATAGCTTATTTACCTAACAAGAATTGAACCTTGAACCTTAGCTTACAGGAATTGAGCGATTATTATGGCTTGGGTTCTATGCAGAATGAGTTAAAACATAGAACAAAAACAAATTGTAACTTTAATGACTCTGATAAACTTAGTAATTTTTCACATATTTTCATACCTTGACAATCATCATTGAGACATCACATTGAAACATAATCGAAAGACATGTATTTTCAGAAGCATGAAGCTATTGAGAAAGAAAATTTTTTGATATTGAGTCGAAACAATGCAAATAAGTGAATTTAAACTACTGATGAATGGACCATAGAACTGAGGAATGGTTTCTTAGAATGGAAGCCCGAGCGGATGACCATTTCTCTTTATTGGATTAGATGACTATAAGATTTTAGATAATGAGAAAACACAATTATAAGTAACATAGCAGATGACAGTCTTATTGGCCTTCATATCTTTTCACCTCGTTGAGCTCGAGACCTTAGGGTATGGAGAGCCCGAGCCATACGGAGTTGTAAAAGTTGGACCAAAGGAATGGGGATTTACATAGCTCAGCACTGTAAATTAAGTCATAGATAATGGAGAGAAATCTTGGAGCAGAGATTGTTCTTCACAATATTCAAAATAACTAAATAAATTATATGAAAAATATAAAAATAAATGACTGCAATGAAACTCGATTAAACTGAAATAGAACCAATTGTCTATGACACCTAGGAGACCATAGAATCAAATGTGATAGTGATTACAGCTTACATATCACAGAGGTTACGTATGTCGTGTTAGTACTATAGTCATAGCTTGTTTAGCTTACAGGAATTGAACCTTAGCTTACAAGAATTGAACCTATTGAATACATCTCATTCATCTTATCACTAGTAAGCTCTATACACTAAAAAGCTTGTATTAGTATCTGAGCATGGTTTCAGTTCACCCTTATCTATGAGTGAGCTAAAACAAAGCTCTGTATAATTACATATGTTATATGTATATTAAAGCTGAATCCAGTCTATTAGGGAGATAACCAACCTGTGATACAGGTACTTTATCATATCTATACATGTATTTCTTAGGTTAGCACTGATAGGTCAACCTTTAGATGATGTTACTTGTAAAATATCTGTGCTATTACTTATGCCGAGTGTAATGAGAATGAGACTTAAGCAAGTGATTAGGTAAACAAGCATGGTTATAAAGAGTCATGTGTAACTACTGTGTTCTAATTGCATAGCTTGTCATAAGCTTAGATAAGATACAAAGGTGACAAGTTAATCAATATACAACATGATATCCTGGGGTTCTCACTCTTAGTCATTCCTATTATATAAATACCTTTTTTCTTATTGGTATATAGAGTACCGTTCTCTCCATAATCAATACATATGGATAGACTGTAATCATTATATACGCATATCCTAATGTAATACATAATCAATACATATGAATAGACTATAATCACTATATACGCATATCCTAATGTAATACATAATCAATACATATGGATAGACTGTAATCACTGTACACGCATATCCTAATGTAATACATATGGATAGACTGTAATCACTGTATACGCATATCCTAATGTAACAAGCTCTGTATCCTAATGTATACACATATCTTGACACTACCCTATGAAAGTCAAACATTTGCTCTCATTATGAAAACAGTGACATACATGTTGACAATTTCCTGTAATAGAGGAAAAGTATTTTTGCAGAAGTAAAAAAGCATAATTTGACATATATTCTAATGTCTAAATGCAACATACATGTTGATAATTTCCTGTAATAGAGGAAAAGTAATTTTTGCAGAAGTAATAAAGCATAATTTAACATATATTCTAATGTCTAAATGCATGCAATAATTTTACAGGTTGTTGCATCTATGGCAAAAGGAAGTTACTCTGCTCGTACAAGGAGAAGTGGCAGGAGAGTGAAAAGGGGTGCGCAGCTGCGATGCACATCGTCTGATGATGACAGGCCAACTGATGTCGATGCCAGCAATGCACCAGGGAACATTGTTGAAGATGAGCATGTGACAGCCGCTGATGTTAACACACCATCAGCCACAGAACCACCATCAACAACAGTCCAAGGGGCAAGCTCAACTAAAAAGATCAGTGCTATAAGAGGATGGACAAAAGAACAAATGTTAGTTGCAATTGACGACATAGAGTTTAGTGGATACTCAGTTCGGGCATCTGCAAAAAAACATGGTATTCCTCCCTCATCAATACATTATTGGATAAATGGACTGACTCATACAAAACGTAGAGGGCCTCTTACAGTTATGACTGAGGATGAGGAGGCCGAGGTGGTTGAGTGGTGTAAAGAGATGGCCCAACTGGGACATGGGCTAGAGTTGATACAACTCAAATCAACAGTTGCTCAAATCTGTCAAGGGAGGCCAAACCCATCCAAAGATGGGTTTCCTGGTAAATCATGGTGGTTTGGGTTTAAAAAAAGGCATCCAGAACTTGTATTGCGTACTGCTGAGGGCCTTGACAGAGACAGAGCATTAAATTTGCGCCCTGCAGTTGTGCAAAAATTCTATGACACACTTTCTAGTGCTTATGATAAACATTCTTATGGAGAAGACCATATATGGAACTATGATGAAACAGGTTTATAGGCAGGGAGGAATTGTGGCATGCGGGTAATTGCCAAGAGAGGGAGCCGAAATGCACCAAAGATTTTTCCCAAGAGCAGGGAGTGGATAACTATTTTATGTTGTGTTAATGCAATTGGTACTTCAATCCCAGGATTTTATCTATTCAAAGGTAAAAATCAACTGAAAAACTATATACAGAACTGTGAACCAGGTGCATGCACGGATGCACATCCCCATGCATGGATGACTAAATAATTGTTTCTAAGTTGGCTTTTTCACTTTGCTGCATCGATACCAGGTGGCGTCTCGCCTAATAACAGACACCTTTTGATATTAGATGGCCATGGGAGCCACATGGCTGTACAAACAATTGAGGAAGCAAACAATTTAGGCATCGACCTGTTGACATTGCCTGCTCATACCACTCATAGGCTGCAACCCCTTGATGTTAGTGTGTTTGGCCCTTTCAAGAACTATTTCAGGTCAGAGCGTGCTGCATGGATGGCAAAGAATCCAGGGGTTGAGGTGAAAAGGTTTGAGCTAGTAGAGCTTGCAAGTAAATCTTTTAAAAGGGCTTTGACACCATCAAATATCAAGGCTGGCTTTAGGAGGATAGGAATCTGGCCACTGAACTATGATGCTCTTATGCATGATACTGGTTGTAGCCAAGCGTTTCATGTGGATGGTCAGGAAGAAGGGAATGTCCAAACATGTGTTGAAGTGCAAGAAGTAGATGACCAAGATGATGTTGTTGAAGCTGGTAATATGATTTCCCTGTCTCAAGGACAATTATATGCTGAAGATGATGAAACTGTATGTGAAACACAATATAACAATGAACAAATTCCTAGTAACATGGAGATTGTTCCACCAACTCAAGAACATCAAATTCCTGTTTCTGATATTGCTAATGATATTGTTGAACATGCAGTTGACAATGACCAATTGACATTGCCAAGCCAAGTAACCCCACCTTCATGGCTAGCAGAAGCAATGATCAATATGAATGCACATAGTGTCTCAGCAACCAATGAAGAAAGCATGAACATGCCCTCACAACCAGCAGAATTGAACAGTGAAATTGTTCATTTTTTTGTGGACAATAGATCAATGGAAGAAGATGAAGGACATAATGAGGCATCAAATGAAGATAATGATACGGTTCAATCAGTTCCAACAGATACTAAAAGGGAAGTACCAAGCAATGACATGCAGGTGGGAGGGGTGGAGAAGACACTTGGACTGTTCCTAAAGCTACCAGTAGAGAGAGTATCAATGAGAAAAAAGCAAGGTGCACCGGGTAGTCTTCGTCTGGGCCGAAGCTCACAGTTACTCACCTCAAAGGACTATATAAACCTGTTAGTTGAGTCAGAAAAAAAAGAAATTTGAAATGCAAGAATTAAAACAGAAAAAGAAGGATATGGTCAAGGAGAAGAAGGCAACAAGGATTGTTGCAGCACAACAGCGAGCAGAAGAAAGGATTGAAAGAGATAAAGCAAGGCAAGTTAAGGACCAACAAAAGCAAATGGCAAGACAGGAAAAGGAAAAACGAAAGGCACAACAAATGCTTGAAAAGGAACAAGGGATGATCAACGATACAAGAATCGCTGATGAAACCAGGATTATTTCAAACTCATTGGACTCCATTGCAGATAATACACCATTATTCCAAGATCTCATAAACATTCAAGTGCCCCACTATCAAACCGAGGGTTTACCCACTTGCCTTGTTCCTACCAGAGCTGGTGTCAATTCTCTGTATGCTCATTACACACCTCCACTTAATGCAGGGGTCAGTAGTGCAAATGTGAGGTATGGGTACTCAATACCTCCATGGTTGGAAGCTGCAAATTGGAATCAATCATATGGCATCAATCAACCATTTCCTAATCAGCCCTTGACTGGTAGGCCAACCTACCTGGCTCAAGAAGGTAACTCGGGGAGTTTTGGCACTCAAGATTCTCAGGGCCATAAAGAATAGGGGTGTCATATGTTTTTGGTTCTAACCACATTATGATGTGGATTTTGGATGGATTGTATCTTTTTCTTGGCACAGAAACATTTTGGCTTACAACCTAGTAGTGATTTCTTGTGGCAACCTAACTGTGTGTTGATAAGAAATTTTCAATGGAATATGTCTTTCTGTAAAATATTAATTATGATAAAACTATTTCTATAAGTTATTCTGTGCACACTATACAAAGCTCTAAACTCACTTATGGCTCCAATAAGTGGACCGTTATCTAAAGGAACACCATACAACTTATAAAAAATAAGTGCCATTGTAAATCTCTTCTAATGGGTCTGCATTCACTACACCACTATACTGTCCTGATTTAGATCGAACATATTTACCATATAAATTTTATTAGAAACAAAAACAGTTATAATGTGATGACAGTGCTGGGCAAGTTTACAATCACTTAACACTGAATACAAGTCTACATTCACAATTAGAAACACCTCCTGCTCGCTTCTAATGTACGAGGCACTAGTAGTAAGGAACTCTATACTTAGCATGTTATTGATTGAATTAGAATGAATAAGAACTTTATATTGCTGGAAACTAGAAATACAATAAAGAACATAGTTATGATTTTTATCAATCACCTAGCTAGCCTATTTTTTTACTACTGCCCAACTTAAAGAGAGCATGTGTTTTTATATGTGTTTGTAAAAATGATGGAAGTATTTAAATTAATCAAATCAGTTGATGAACAACTATGAGAATCATATTTTTCCATCTTGTTACATCAACTTTCCAAAAGATAGAGAAATTTGGGTGCACAGTAACCTAATCAGCTATATGACGAATTGTGGCTTAGTCATTAATTCTTTTCTAAGCACCTATTCACCTTTTTCATTTTCCTTCATGAGTAGATCAATTGTTTGACTATATGAGTGATTCACATATGAATTGTTTGGTTAACTAATGAATTGTTATAATTGACGCAAAGTTACAACAGCCTTCTTAGAGTTGCAACAACAGTATTAAGCAAGTTGTAGCAATAACCATGTGCTATAAGTCACAACAATGGTGAGAGTCACACCAAGTAAGCAGAGGCGAGAGTCATAACAATAAGGGGTTAGATCGAACATATTTAGCATATAAATTTTATTAGAAACAAAAACAGTTATCATGTGATGACAGTGCTGGGCAAGTCCACAATCACTTAACACTGAATAGAGGTCTACACTCGCAATTAGAAACACCTCCTGCTCGCTTCAAATGTACAAACCATAAAAACACAAACGTTAACATGCAAGAATAACTCAGGTTATGTTAGCAAAAGTTTCCTGGTCAGGTTATGATGTTAGAGCCAACCAAACCAGAGAAACAGTTCAAAAACTAAACTTGCTAAAATGAACAAAAGTAGTCATATCTACATGGAATGAAATCCCGAATTCAATGAAAAAGATACTATAGCAGGGACAATAAAAATGCAGCGTTTTTATCTATAAAGCAAACACAGTAACAAGGGGCTACTCTGGCAGGCATGTCAAAGTGCCAAGCCAAGTCCACTCAAAATTTACATGAATTTACAACTTATACAAGTCAATTGAGAGCAGCGACAGAGAGTTTCGAGGGTTTGTCTGGGCTCATTTCTGCGATGTTCCATTTTCCCTTTGTCTTTCTGCTCGGGGCTGACTGTGGGGTGAAGCCCTCCGCCGAGAATGGCACGGGACGGCCGAGGGCACGGGATGGCCGAGGGCACGGGACGACAAATTAAACAGCGAAAACAACAAATAACTCACACAGCACATATGTAGCACGCAGAGCGCACACAGAGTGCACGAATAGGTCACACCGCCGAGGATGGCACGGGATGGCCGAGGGCACGGGACGACAAATTTAACAGGGAAAACAGCAAATAACTCACACAGCACATATGTAGCAGGCAGAGCGCACACAGAGTGCACAAATAGGTCACACCGCCGAGGATGGCACGGGACGGCCGAGGGCACGGGATGGCCGAGGGCACGGGGCAGCAAAAATAACAGCTAAAACAACAAAAATAACATAGAAAACAATGAAATTTTCACAAAAACCCTAAACCCTCAACAACAAATAGGATCAAAATATCCTAAAACCCTAAACCCTAAAAAAAAATCCTCAAAAAAATGCCATAAAATGCCATAGAAAGTTTACAAAATATCCAAATAGAGTTGCTTGTGTTGAAAAACACAGAGAAATTGCTGGTAGGATTAAAATCCTACCGGTTACAGGCCATGGATGGTCGCCGACCTCCCCCACCTTCCCCGGAGCTCGCCAGACCTTCTCCACACCTGCAACGACCTTTTCCACACCTGCAACAAGAAGAAAAAAGCCATTAGAGATCAGAAAACCACCAAATACACCAGCGCAAAACAGAAAAATCCTATTTTACCTCGAGCTCAGTAAAACTGCGACCGACTCCTCCCCAAACAACAAAATCACCGAATAAGACCACCACCAGAGAAATGCTAAACAACTGGCATTCCATGCTAAACAACTTGCATTCCAAAACGACCAAGAAATCCAGGCGGAAAAGCACAAGAAAAGCAGAACCGTTGTCCCAACCACAAACCCTGAAACTCCATCAAACCTTCGCACCAGCACACGAATAAACGACTTTGCGCGCAGGTACACAAACCCTGTCAACCGAACAAACAATTCCCCCAGCACACGAATAAACCACCATGCGCGCAGGTTATAGGGCCGTCCCGCGCCATCTTCGGCGGGGGGCTTCGCCCAACAACCAGCCCCGAGCAGAAAGACAAAGGGAAAATGGAACATCGCAGAAATGAGCCCAGACAAACCGGTGAAATGGCGCGAACCCGATTTTTTATGCAGTGAGGTGATAGCCAACACATGGAGCTCCACGGTGGACAGATGTCGTACCAGCTCCATGTGTCCTGACGCGTGGTAAAGTGACGTGGCGGGGAGGGCGCACATGTATTGGCGACCCTCCCCTATAGCCAAATCCATGGAAAACCTGCAAGATGCTGCTGCGGGAAGTTATCTCAAAAACTGAAAAGGGCCCAGCCGTGATAAAAGCTTAATTAAATAAAAGCACCAGATTTTGGAATGAATAAAATAGCGCCCTTCCAAATTCAAATTTGAATTCACTTCAAATGGGTTTTCAACATTAATTTCGCCAGACTGGATTAAGTACAGTATGACTGCAAACATTATTTATTGGCCATCATGCTCATGGGGTTCATCTGGCATCCGCATAAGCCATGGATGATGCGTCATCCCATTTCCGCAACCGTTAACCGGAAAGTGTGTTTGCCGGAGAAATTATGTACATAGATTTATGGTGAAAGCAAATGTCAAAATCCTCTGCTGTCAGGTCACTGTCAAGGCATTCAATACCCTATAGCATGGGATTTATTGGTTACCTAGCAGTGTGGACAACTTGACACGCAGACCAACGTTGTCCTTTCAAGGTGCTGAAATGACAAACTATTTAATGTACCTCCAACCTGGCATTGAATGCAAGATTGTCTTGGCCTCCACTCCATGTGAGTTTTCGATATTATATAGTGTCCGCAACAAGTTGAGATGAAATACGAATCTACAACAGAATATTGTTCTCATGCCCAATCAAACATTTTGGTACAAATTTTGGTTCTCTGATATCATTCACATGTTGACAGTGTTGCTCATGTGACAAGTCTGTTGCTTCTATATATATAAAATTTTGGCACACAATCAAGAAATATAGCAAGAAAAGTATTGTGTTGCAAATTACATATAATGATGGAAAAATAAGAGCCTAGGCAAATTACCCAATCAAAATTGAAAAAAATAAAAATTGAAAAAAAATAAAAAATTCCAATGTTTACATTAGAAAACCTATTTTAATTTTTAGTCGCTTGAGATTTAATGTCACAATCAAACTTATTCTGAATACATTATTACCCTGCTGCGACAGAGAATAAAAAGGTGAAATGCAGAAAAATAATGGCCATCTTAACCATACTTATAAAATAAAACGACATACACAACAAGTAGAAATTTAGTAATTTATTAGCGTTGTCAATGTACCATCATAAAATATCAAAAAAGAGTCCTTCATTAATGGAATAGATCATAAATCATATTCGTAAAAGCAAATATACCAAAGCAAAAGACGTTTAATTTATTCCCAGAAAAGTGGAGATGCAAGGGGCATGAAAGAAAATATATGCCTTAAAATGTATATATTAATCTCTTGGGTTTAATATTATTTCTTTGGGTTTATAATCTTGGTTAAGTATGGTCCAACGCCATATTGTGAAAAAGATTTTCTCAATATGAAAATCAACCATAGCCCAACTTTGCATTGTGACAAAGATTGTCCCAATATAAAAATGAACCATGGTCAACCATGTTTATTTAGTGTTTAAAATATTTATCTTAGAATTTTTATACCTTGAGTTTATAATATTAATCCATTGGGGTTTAATATTGTTCCTTTAAGTTTATAATACATAATGGTTTTAGAATTTATCTTTTTAGGTTTATGATTCTTATAAAATAAATAATAATATTAATAAATAAAATTAGTAATGGTAATGAGATAAAACTAATAACATTAATTAATAACAATAATCATAATAATAATAACTAATGAGTAATAAAAAAATTTATTTTAAAATGATCAATTAACAAAAATTAATTAACTATTTTAATTAAATTAATTAACTATTTTAATTAAATTAATTAACTATTTTATTTCATTAATTAACTATATTAAAAATGAATTAATTAATTATTAATAATTAATTATTAATAATTAATATTAATTAATTATTATTATTTATATTATTAAATTTAATTAACAATAAAGATAATAATGTTCACAGGGTATTGCATAGACAGTGGTGGGGTGCTCTATTAATGCACTTTTTGATGTGAAGTCACCAATTCAATTCCCCACCCCTATAGGGGTGATATATTGAACATGATGGAGATATAGTCCTACCAAACTTACAAAAAAACATAATAATATTTATTAAAAATGAAAATAATATTAATTAATAATAGTAATTAATGAGTAATAACAATAATTAATTTAAAACTATTATAATAATAATTAACTAACAATAATTAATATAAATTAATTATTATTATTAATTATAATAATAAAAATAATATTACAGAATATTTGTGTTTTCCAACAACATTTGCTAATGTGGTTGTGTAAATAGTACTCTCAAGTTAGTCTTGCTTGGGATTGGACCACAAAGCCAACAATATTTGCTAAGATAATTGTGCAAATAATACTCTCAAGCATAATCTTATTTGAGATTGAACCACAAAACCGGTAAAAACTAAACCTCCCCACTTAATTATTAAATAGGGAGAATAGTCATGGCTAGGGTTTGGAGGCGAGGGTTACGGGCAGAACCGCGATCAGGGCACGGTTAGGGAGCTTACAGACAGTTTCCGTGCGCAGGAGCAGGTGTAAGAAAGACAATCTTGGTTAGACTGGCAGCTGGAGGTTGAGTTTTTCACTTATGCGGTCAGCTGGGAGGTAACATATTCACAGGAGTTGCTAGATTAACCTTTTTCCGTTTGCGACAGTATAGGTCAAGGGTTTGCGCTGGCACCTAGACTGTTTCCGGCGCCATCCTCGGAACGACATCCATAACCATGGTTAATCCAAACGAACTGGTTGATTTGGACCCGGAATTGGAGGACATTTTATCAGTTTGGGGGAAGGAACCTACAGCCCAAAATGTTGAACGGTATTTCGGGGGTTACGAGCTATCAAGGCTAGAACCGCCTCCTCAGGTATCTCTGGAGACTAAACCCTCTTTCCTGCAGCTCAGTAAGGAAACTGATAGAAATGCTCTCAGGATTCGAAACCAGACATCCTTCCAGCAGCCGGTCAGAGAGGATGCGGCGGAGAGGGCGTCAAATGCTGCTCATTTTCTTGGTAACAGGGGAAAATCTGTTTCGGGCCGGAACTTTCTCTCAGGGGGCATCGAAGATATAATAAATTTAGGGCTTGCTTCAGGGCTTGGCAAAGCAAGGGGCTCTGGAAGGGATTCTTCGTTTTCTAGGGTTTCTCTTTCAAGAGACCCTCCCTTTCATAAAGAAAGCATAGCAGGAGGTTTCGAAGGCCATATCAACAGTCAAGCGGGTGAGCCGGGAGGAATTGATGGTTCGTTGGTCGGTCAACAAACAGCAGAAGACCCCTTCCTCGATTCCTCAGTCCCAGTTCAGTCTCGGCCGGAGTTAGAAATCCCTTCGGTCCCGACCTAGAAAGAACCAGAATGGAACGGTGCTTTCGAGGAAGCGAAGGTCTCTGCTGAAGGAATTAGGAAAAAAGGAGAGAAAAGAAAAACCCAAAGACCGATTGGATCTCAGGAGTTGGAAGGAAATTTGGTCCTAGGTATGGAGGTCTCAATTGAAGAAACCCTAGGAGTAGCAAAATGCACCCTGGTCGGCAGGGTGAGAGGCAAGAAACTCTCGTCAGGGTTTTTGCAAGCATGGGGAGAACAACAGTTTGTTTCTGACAGACCCCTATGGTTTGAGGCATCCTATTTATCTAAGGGATGGTTTATGCTCCGGTTCGAGGATAGGGAGGCAGTTGAATGGGTGCTTGAAAGAAATTGGATCATCGGGAACATCCCAGTTCTGTTGAAAAAATGGAGCCCCCTCTTTGACGCTATTAGAGAGAAAATCGACGTTTTTCCAGTCTGGGTAAGGGTCCCTGGCCTTCCTTCGTTCCTCTGGACTGAAGTAGTGTTTAAAGCCATTGGAAATAGATTGGGCTCTTTCCTGGAAGCCGACATGTCATTTCTGGAGACAAAGAACAGGGCAATGGCCGGCATTCTGGTGAGCCTAAACCCTAGCAGAGGTCTTGCCCAAAAAATAAATTTGCAGTACAAAGATTATGTATTTGAGCAGATTTTGGACTACGAGCACTTGCCCTTTCGGTGCCATAGGTGCCATGAGTATGGGCACCTTGCCAAGGACTGTCCGTTGTCCAGGAGAAGGAGGCGGTTTCGGAGGACCTCAGCTTTCAGGGAGCAGGATTTCTTTCACGCTCATGTTCCTCAGGAGAAGGAAGGCTTGGTGGAGCAGATAGTTGAAGAAATAGAGACAGAGGGGACTCAGAAAGAGCCATCGCCCGAAGATCCTCAGCTCCGAGAACCGACCAAGGTTACAGAATTGCAACCTGCGGAAGCAAAGGAGGAGACTGTAAGGGATTCAATCACTGATCAAAATCCTGCCAAAGAACCTGAAAAGGGTATGTGTTCAGATCTACCTCCTTCTCCTCTTCAATTCCTAGAACATAATTCTGAATCTCTGCATAAAATGCCCTCTCTTTCTCACAATCAAAACGAAGGCTTAAATGAGAACAAAGACACTTCAATGGGTGAACCTGATATTGAAACTATTTCGGTTGCCATGCCTTCCCTCGATTTGAATTGTGAAGATGTTTGGCCTCCTCTTGTTCCCCTGGTACCTCACACCCCCTGCCCCTATAACCTTAGATCCTTCGGAGGAAAGCCTGGGTCGTCAGGATCAGTTGGAGGTTTAGGGCAGTTGGTCCCTCAAGGTTTCTCCAAAAATAAGAGAGGAAGAAAATCGGACTTATCTAAGGCCAAATTAAAAGCAAAATTGGATGTAGCTGATGGAAAACAACACTCAATTCCTGGGGTTCTTAGAGCGGTGCAGACCCCTGAATCCGTTATCAAATGATTCTGTCTTCTTGGAATTGTAGGGGTTTGGCCAGTAAACCTAAAAAATTGGCCCTTAGAGATTGGATCCAAAACTCTAAATCTGAAATTATTTTTCTCCAAGAGACTCTTGGAAAAGGAACTGAAGTGGAAACAATGCTAAGTGCTCTCCTTCCAGGGTGGAAATTCTCAGCAGTGGATTCATCGGGCCATTCTGGAGGTCTTGCAATTGGGTATAAAGAAGGGAGAATAAAGGTAATAAATCAATGGGGGACGAAGTATGTAATGGGCTTGGATATTATTTCCCCCGACCTCGCTCTTCCCATTTCAATTTTAAATATTTATGGCCCCTGTCAAGGAAGGGAGATATTCTGGAATGACCTGATGGCCAAATCCTTGATGAAGTCTTCTATGTTGATTGTGGGAGGCGACCTAAATTTCTCAGTAGGGAGAGCAGAGGCTTGGGGTCCATCGGCCAGGGAAGACCCCTTGTCGGATTTTTTCCTCAATCTCCTCTCGGACAACAATCTCATTGACCCCTCCTCGATCAAACTCAAGCCAACCTGGAGGAACAGAAGAGCAAGGGAGGCTCGAGTAGCTAAAAGATTGGATCGTTTTTTTTTATCTGAAGATTTAATTTCAAAGGTCCCTATTCTCAGACAGTGGGTTGATGAGATAGGTACCTCTGATCATTTCCCTATTTTTTTGGATCTCTCCTTCCCTCCCCCAAAGCCTCCTGCCCCCTTTAAATTCAATTCCTCTTGGTTACAAGATCCTTCCTTCAATAAGCTCTTCAAGGAAACTTGGATTCATCCGGATAGAAGCGCAAGAGAGGACAAAAGTTTCCTGTTTATGGAAAATCTTAAGAGATTGAAGAAAGCAACTATCTCCTGGGCAAAGGACAGGAAGGTTAAACAGAATGAAGAGCTGATCAGGATCAGGGAGGAACTGAAGAAATTGGAGAGTACTGAGGAGGATGGATATATTTCGCAGGCTTCTAAGGATAGAATCCTCCATCTGGAAAAACTTCAGAACCAATTCCTCTTGGACAAGGAAGAGGAATGGAGGCTCAAGAGCAGGGCAATATGGCTAAAAGCGGGTGATGAAAACACTAGTTTTTTTCATAATTATGCCAAAGGAAGAAAATCAGCAAACACCATCTGGAGTCTTAAAGACGAAGAAGGAAGGGAGGTCAGTACTTTTTCAGGCCTCTCTGGTTTAGGACAGAGACATTTCCAGAGATTATTCTCAGATTCGGGAGAGGCCACCATAGCAGAGGTTATTAGAACTGCGCAATGCTTTCCAAGATTTTTCGAAGAGGGAGAAGCAGAAGAATTATCAAACCCCGTATCCAAGGAGGAGGTTGAAGCTGCTATGAAAATTATGGCCAAGGATAAAAGCCCCGGGCCTGACGGGTGGACTATTGAACTCTTCCTCTTTTTCTTCGATTTAATTGGTTCTGAAATCACTGATGTAGTAGAAGAATCAAGACAAAAAGGAGAAGTCTACAGCCCTTTCAATTCAACTTTTCTAGCTCTCATTCCAAAGAAGGACGATCCGGAGAATTTTGAAGACTTCAGGCCGATCTCCTTATGCAACTGTATATATAAGATTATTGCAAAGGTGATAGCTATTAGAATAGTTCCTATTCTGTCAAGAAACATCTCAATGGAACAATTTGGGTTTTTAAATGGAAGACAAATCCACGAAGCCATTGGAGTAGCACAGGAGGTATTACATAGTGTCAAACAAAAGAAAAAGAAGGGTGTGGTTCTTAAAATAGATCTCTCCAAAGCCTATGATCGAATCAATTGGATTTATCTCCGGTTGCTTCTAACTCATCTGGGCTTCAATTATTCTTTCATCAGTTGGATTATGGGTTGCATTTCCAATGTCAGTTATGCAGTTCTTATCAATGGAGCAGCTTCACCTTTTTTCAGAGGTCAAAGAGGCTTAAGGCAAGGTTGCCCTTTATCTCCCCTTCTGTTTCTTCTAGTGGTAGAAGGGTTAAGCAGATTGATTCATAAAGCTAGAAGAGAGGAGAAGGTAAAAGGTATCGAGGTAGCAATAAATATTTTCATCACTCATCTCCTTTTCGTTGATGAAATTTTGATTTTCTCAAATGGATCGTATAATGAACTTAAGGAACTAAAATGCATATTAGATCTTTTTCTGAAAGCTACTGGCATGCTGATAAATTCCAGGAAGTCTCAGGTTTCTATGGCAGATATTGACAGAAGGGAAAGAACAACGTTGCTTAATCTATTTCCTTTCCAATATCAACCTCTGGATTCCCCCCTCAAATATTTGGGGTTTTGGTTAAAACCGGCAGCATACAAGAAAGAGGATTGGAACTGGCTCATAGCCAAGTTAGAAGCCAGAATTTCTCATTGGAGTTTCAAATGGCTTTCCAGAGCTGGTAGACTGACCCTCATCAAATCTGTACGGTTAGCCATTCCAGTATATTGGGCAGCCTTAACCTGGGTTCCTAAAGGAGTGTTGGAGAAAATCAGAAGGATATGCTGTAGATTCTTGTGGGCAGGCTCAAAAGAAAGTTCAGTTCTTCCCTGGGTGGCATGGGATAAGTTGGCTAGGCCAAAAGAATGGGGAGGTTGGGGGTTAAAAAGGCTCCCTGAGTTTAGTCTCTCTCTGGCAGCTAAATCAGGATGGAGATTAATCTCGTTGGAGAACTTATGGACAAGGGTGGTCAAAAGAAAATAGATAGACCCAGTCTCTTTGGAAGATTGGATAAGGAGCCAGGAAAAGATAAAGAAGAATGTCTCAGTCATTTGGAAAGCCACGGTGGAGGCATTCTCAGTGATTGAACAAGGGCTGGCGTGGAAGATAGGAGACGGAAGACAAATAAGGATTGGCAGGGATCCCTGGGTAGGTTGTAATGAAGCCTTTGCCTTATCCCCAGGCTTACTCAGAGATTTAGGAAGTAAGGGCATTTTAACTCTAAATCAGGTGGAGAAAACATGCCATTCTACTATATGGGGACAGGCTTGGAAAAATGATGAAGAGCTAGGAATAAACATCAGGTGGAAGAACAAATGGTGCTCTTTCATTCAAGAACTCCATCGCTCCAATGTCAGGCTTAAAAATGAACCAGACTTGCTGATCTGGGCTCAGGGGGAAACAGGTGAATACTCCCCAAAAGACGGATATAATTTCTTAATGCAAAAGAAAGGTTGGGGAAACCCAGAATGGTGGTCAAAACACATTTGGAAGTTAAAATGCCCAGCAAAGGCCAGGATCTTCTTTTGGTGTATGCTAAAAAGGAAAGTTCCAACTTAGGACATTTTGCGAGCCAGATACTTGGTTGGGCCAGGGAGGTGCCCCTTGTGTAAGATAGAAGAGGAATCAATAAGTCATCTCTTTATATCCTGTGCAGAATCAAAAAAGATCTGGGGGGAGTTAATCAGATTGCTCAACATTAAGGCGCAGTGGGGGATTGAACCCTTGGAAGAAGCTTGGAGTAGATGGTGGCAGATCTACCCGGAGGGGAACATGAGAAACCTCCCTCTTATCTTCTTTTGGGGGGTGTGGATAGCGAGGAATAAAAGTCTGTTTCAAGACAAAGACACTCCAATATCTGTCACAACTATTAACTGTGCAGCCATTTACTCTGCCATCCCTATCCCTGAAGAAAAAAATCCCCACTCACATCACAAGCCTGTTATTATCCAGGAGGGCATGCCCTAGGCTTTTTTCGACGGAGCATCTCAAAATAACAAGGCCGGTGCAGGATTGTGCATTCATCTGAATCCTGATCACTCTCTAAAAGCATCTGTAGGTCTAGGTTCTGGCACGAACAACTTTGCTGAGCTGTCCGCCTTGCGCCTTCTTCTTTGCTGGCTTCTTCAAAGAAACATCTTCACAATTCAAATTTTCGGAGACTCTTTGAATGTCATAAACTGGGTTAATGGGAGTGCTATATGTCAAAATCAAATTCTGAAGATCATTTTAGAAGAAATATTGCATTTAAAGTCATCATTCAACAGTTTTATCATCTGCCATGTCTACAGGGATAAAAACGAGGAAGCAGACCAGCTTTCTAAGACTGGTTTACAGCAAGCTCTGGGAAGCTGGTCAATAGTTGAATTAAGACAGGAGCAGTCCTTTAGCTCTGTTCGGCCTCCTTTTGCTCCTCCACAGTGAACGTGGCTCTATATTTCTTTTTGTTCTGGTTCATGGGTACCACTGTTTATACTTCCAGCATCTTTTTCTGTTATATTTCGAGCATTGCAATCAGAAAACTCTCTTTATACTTTTCATAACAGCATGATTTTGTGAACTTACAGCCATGTAAGGGGTTGTTTTCCTTCTCTGAAGGAGACCCTAAAATATTTCTGTTAACTGTTCTAAGCCTCCTGAAGGGAGGAAGACATGATAGTTATTATCAGACTTCTATTACAGCAGTTTAAGATATATTTCAAACTTCTCAATCAGTCAAGAAAGACTGAGATTTTTTGTGTTTTTAAAGAATGACAAATCAGCAAGCATCTGAATCATCAAAAATGCTAAAAGCATATGCAATGTAACATTTTATTTTTCTTAATAAAAAGTTCGCTTTTTTCTTCGGAAAAAATTATTAAATATAATATAATATAATACAACTTTTTATCATCTTCATCTGAATTGTATATGATCTTCATCTGAATTGTATATGGGAAGAGCATAGCCCTTAATGTTTTAAGTTCAACTTTTATCCGCGACATATCTCAGATGGCGGATAAAATAGTCATGTTAATATGATGGAGTCATGCTAAAGGTTTTCGGATTTATAAAAGGGTTTTCAAATTTGGATGCACCAATATTAGCTGAAAAAGAAATGTAAAAAATTTAATATTTGAAAGGAAGATTTTGTGTTTAGGGTTCTTTTAAATTTAACATCCAAATATCTGTATAAAGTACCAGGAGTTTTGTTATTTTAGTACCACGAGTTATATGTGTTGGAAAGGATTTTTTAGGACTGGGGTTTCTATCTTTTAGCCGCTACTTGGCACCAGCGTTTGTCTCTATTAATGCATGTTAACATCGCTCTGCTCGCCTCCTCAACAGAAATTGAGAAGGTTCAAGGTAGTTAGTCTAAGGTTTTTTAATAATATTTTTAGGGTTTGAGTTTATATTTATTCGTTAAAATTTACCTATATACTTGCTCAGCTCAGGGTAATTATAATTAGCATCTTAACCTTAATCAAATGGGCTATGATTATAAAATTAGCGGAAGTCCTCATTAATTTTATTTGGATTAAATCATGTTCGTAAAGGCAAATAAAAGCAAACATACCAAAGCAAAAGACGTCTAATCTATTCCCTTGGGCTGATAAAAGTAAAGAGACAAGGGGCCCTGAAAGAAAATATACACGAAAAAGAAACGGTCCATCTGTCCATTGACCAAACGGTCCTTTACATCAGGGGAATGGGACTCGTGGCTTCTGTATTACCTTACTGTCAGGGGAGTGTGGCCGAAATCAATTTTTTTTTGCTTATCGCAGATTTGAAAAGCTTCATCGTTCTTTGAATTTTGAGATGGGTGTCTCAGGAAGGCCATACATACTGCGCTTGTTCATTATTCATTTCTTTAGCTGCTTGGGATGGCTATGCAATCTTGCTGTCGCCCAGTCCGAGTTGGGTGAGGCTGTAACGGGGTCCGCTAATTTTCCCGACCTGGGATTCGCTATTTTGGGAAATTTTGTGGTTTTTATTACGAGCTTGTTAAGGGGAAGACTCGACCTGGAGTTCGGCGCTAGGGATGTTCTGGCAACCCGGAGAGGCCCCGAACTGTACACCATAAATGCCGGGTTCGGACTGACTACTTGCGAGCAAAGTCCAGAACCAGAAAATCGATTTGCAAAGGCTTCTGTGGTAATGCTGTCATACAACCCGCCCAATTCATCGATGAAGCAATTTATGAAGTATATCTGCAATGCCTATAAGGTGCACTCTATTCTACTTCAATGTTTTCCTTTAAAATCTCAATCTGCTGAACTCCTCCCTGGGATCTGTAATTGCAAGCTTCAGAATGCTGAATCTGAATGCAAATGCATTGTATTCTGGAATGTGCAAGACATCGTAAAGGTGCTTGATCAACGGATGCCCGGAAGTCTTAAACGACTATCTGATTCCCTATGCTTACTGCCATCTCCAGACTGCCTAGAAAATGGTTGCCATGGGTGGAAGGAAGAAAGGAAGAAAGAAAAGCAGGCAGTGGATGAAATATTTGAGTATGTTTCCAAGGGAGCCATGGAAAAGGAGCATCCTTGCATCTGCATTCCCCTTTCTCCATCAGGCTATGATTACTGGACAAAGCTGCTGAACAGATCTTTCGGAGCTACGGGAGAATCTGACCGTGCTTACAGCACTGCGTCTTTAATAGTGCCAAGGTTAACAGAGATCGCACTCAACCTTCTACTCACTGTTTGGTTCAGGGTCGATGGCTTCTCCAGCTCTCTTGTGGCAAGAAGAGCAATTAAAGATTATGTGGTAGATAGTAAGGGAAGTGGGTTTGCCGCCGGTGCTTTTCTAACAAATGGTATGGCCCAAAACAACTACCAGTGCCGGGTGTTGAACTTTAGAGGTACTCGTTTGGGCGTTAGAACCTTGTCCTATATAGTAGGATCTTTCAACCTCTTTTGCTCCATATTTTGGGTGCTCTTTGTTTCTCTGCAACCTACAAACATTGGAAAATGGTACGATATGGGCTCTGAACCGCCTTCCAAATACAGTGTTATTGTTGCCATATTGGTAGGCATTGGTATTGCTTTGGGCATGGACTGCTTACATTTGTATTTGAGTAACCCAACCGTTAAGGTCGATGAACCCAAAGAGCCAACATCTAGTGGTTCCCAAGAAGCAACAACAGGTAAGGGTTTGTTTGCTCCAATAATTAGTGTTTGGCGTCCTGTTAAGCTTTGGTTTCAGTCGATGCTCCAGTTTTGCCAGCCTCTCCTGGTTTGCCTTCATCCCATACTCCAGTTTTGCCAGCCTCTCCTGGTTTGCCTTCATCCCATACTCCAGTTTTGGGGTCGTCTTAAGGTTCGGGCTTTTCCTGGCGGTTTGACGAAGACTTTGCTGCGTCCAAAAGTTCTGGTTCCCGCGGTGATGGCTTTGGAATTGATATGTATTTTATGTGGTAGCTTGTTATTAGGAATTTTGGGTCCAAAATGTTTTGGTAGATGGGTATATGGTGCTTTACAGGTACTAGTTTGGGTAAAGTGGGCCACTGGAAGTTATCTTTTAGGCGAGTATCCACCAGAATATGATTCTCAATCTAAGGATGAGAATGGAATTCTGGTGTATTCCTCTGCACTCACTTATGATAATGGTATTCTTGTGTATTCATCTGCTTTCTGGCTCAATGCTCTTTTGGCAGGAGTCCGGTTTCAGTGGCACTACGCCACGGATTTGAACTCACTGCTTGGAGTAAGTCCAAGTCCAAGTCCAAGGCCAAGTTAGATTTGAAATCACTGAATGCTCTTTTGGCTGGGGTCCAAGTCCAAGTGCTCACTGAAATGTCTCACTCGTTAAAATTACAAAGTGTATTGTAATTGGGTTCACATAATCCATGAAATGATTACTTGGTACTAGATTCTATTTATGGTGATTAATTATTATTCGTTTTTTATGGTAATGTTTTTTTGGTTAATTATATTTTAATTTTAAATGGTATTGTTTTTAATTGAGTGATGTAAGTTTAATTATATAATTGAGGGAATGTATATATTTATTGATTTTTATATGTATATTAATTAGAGTTTTATATCAATTAGAGTTTTATATTTATATTAATTATAAAAATAAAATAAAAATTCCATTTTCATTAAAATATTAGTGAAAAAATAAATATAAAATTTTATTTTAACCGATTAAAATATAGAGATTTATTTATATAATTTAAATTATTTTATCTATTGCAAAATTATATAAAAAGCCCATATAAAAATAAAAATAAAATATATTAAAGAATGAAAATTGATTATAAAAAAATTATTAATTATTTAATCTTATGCTTTGATAATGAACCATTTCCATCATTGAAGTTTAAATATTTTTTTATAATGATTGATAGTTATTTATTTAGTTAATCATTAGTTATTTCCATAGAAGCATAATGAACCATTTCCATCATTGAAGTTTAAATATTTTTTTATAATGATTGATAGTTATTTATTTAGTTAATCATTAGTTATTTCCATAGAAGTTTTAAAAAATGTTATAATGAATGATAATTGTTTATTCATTATATTCATAAATATATGTTCAAAACATTTTAACGAATTGGAAAATATGCTATAGTAATTCACAATTACTTATTAAATTAGTTATGTGTGGTTCTATAGTGTATGATAATAAATATTTATATGACATGTTTAGTATTTATTTTAAAAGTATTTATGATTTTTTTATTTTATTTAGCTAGCATGTTCATAGCACAATTTTATTATTTTAAATTTTTTATTAATTTTTTATGGGATATTTTGAATTTTTGATCAATTTCTTATTAGACATTTGGAATTAAATTTCACATGATATACATAAGCAAACAAACTTGTAAGTTTATAAAGTTAGTGTGAGAAGATTTACAAAATAATATAGTGAATTTAGAAAATGATATATTCACTGTATGGTAAAATTATAAAAAAATTGTTATAAGTAAGAATCATATTTATTATTAAAATTTGAAGAAAATATTATAATAATTAATAATTATCTATTTAATTAATTACTAATAATTTAATAGGGTTAGAGAATAAATATCTCTTAGGCTTGTTTGTATTATGAACATATGTTAAAACAATTTAATGAATATGATTTTTTGTCTAGTAATATCACATACAATTCTCTTTTTTTTCAACATTTGGGATTAGACCTCATATATAAGTGAGAGATGTTTGAAGCTAGATTGCTTTATTACAGTAGAAATTTGTTGTGTGTAAGATTGTTGATGAGAGAAGACTACTCACAAAGTCGTTCAAATAAGATTTAAAATAAAAAATAAAAATAAATAAATAAATTTAACATGTATATTTGAAAATAAATAAATAAAAAATTAACATGTATATTTGAAAAGTTAAAATAAAAAACGTGTAAGGATTTTTTTAAATACATATATTAAATTTATTCAAAATGTGATATATAATAAAATAAATTGTTAACGTCTATAATGTTGCAGTTTAACTAGGGTTTATGAAGCATCTAGTGTTCTGTAGGGTGTCCTCGGGTCGTCTCTGGGCTTTTGTCCATTCGACTAAAGTTTCATCAAAGCCCCAATGCTTGCAATTCACAAGCGAAGTTTAGTGGTGGGCCTATGAGTGGCCCCTCGCAAGGGAGGGGAGGGCCCTCATCGTTCAGAGATGTGGTCAACCGGAGTACCGCCAACACCTCACAACTAGGACATCAGGGTAATGGTCTTCCATCTTCTTCGCCTGGCGATTCCCCCGTGATGGATGCTTAATGGCAAGCTAGTGGTAATGTTCGCTGCCTTCCAAAAGCGTCTAAGAACCCAAAGTTTGTTATTCTGAATAATCTATTAGAAAATTCTTGCCAATATATGAAATATCATGCACTGATCTTCAAATTTATGGGGATCTGGCCAAGAGAACAAGAAATTATATAATGAAACCAGTCAAAAATGAAACCCCAGAGAGCAGATCGAGTTGAGGATGAGAGAAAAAGGATTTTTTATAGTTATATTTGCAGATATGGATGACCGAAATGATATCTTTAAAAATGGCCCGTACTCTCTGAATAGTTTCAGACTATTCATCATGTTTTGGGATGAATGCTATAATCTAAAAAAGGAGCAATTCAAGGTAGCATGAGTTTGGGTTTACATGTTCTCCCTTCCAGAAGACTTTTGGGAACCATATATCCTTGAAGGGATCAACAAAGCAATTGGAGAATCTGTCAAAGTATTTGAAATATCAAAGTGAAGATGTCATGCATCATATGTTCAAATCTGTGTCCCGGTGAATATTTATGAGTTGTTACTAGAATCTATAGATCTGGAATACCATGACACTATTTGGACTCAACCGCTTGATTACGAGCACATTCCCTTCAAATGTCACAAATGTCATGGGTATGGGCATCTCTTTCAGGATTTCCCTCTCACTCTAGTGGAAGAAGCCCTAGTTGCCTCCAAGACTAAGGATGATGAAGATTTTCAATCAGTGAGTGGTCGGTGAACTCGCTAATCCCGTACTCAACCACCCCCAACGAGGTCTCATTAGCGTCCTTTGCAACATGAATTTGGCACATCATCCCATCAGCATGGTAAACTCTCACCTCTAGGGAATGAGAATCCCTTCGCAACTCTAGAGACTTTGTAAGTCGAGGAACCAGAGGGAGAACAACCCAACCAAATGGTTATTCAAGCAATGGAGGTAGACACAACAATCTGAATATGAAGGATGTTGTGGGACTAACTCTATCATTATCTTAGAAAGCAACAAGAATCCCTCTTATGTAATAATTGTTAAAAATTTCATGCTTGAAAATCTTGATCATTTAAATTTTCAAATGAGATATCATGACTTTGTGGAGGAATGGATGAATCAAGTTTTTAAAAGAACATCAATTTCATGTTGCTTTTATATCTACTCTCTTCGAGGATGCGAGTTAGTTGACGAATCTTACTCTTTACTTCCTATACTACGATTTTGGTTAAGAATGGAACCCAATGTTAGGAATTTTTCCATTGATAAAATTTATGTTTGGCTACACTAGATTTTCAATTTCTTTGATAAACAAGTGCTGCATGCAGCCGGTAGTCCCTGCCGTAAGGGAATGCCCTTTTTTGATTTGTGCACCATTTTTTGTGCTTTCGGCAAAGAAGCTAGGTAACATCAATTCATGTGGGTGCTGTATCACAGTGACTTTTAATTTCAAATTCGTTTTGAGAGGAGCGTTAGTGGGTTGATTCCTCAACTCCTCTCTGCGTTACATTACTAATGAAGAACGTCAAACAAGCCCAGCCAAGCCAAAACCACAATGTTAAAGAAGTTGAGATGAAATGCTTGTTTGCTTTTGGGAAGGGCTTTAAATAAGCTCAATTTCCAACTGTCACTAACTCCACACATTTAAATTAATCTAAATCTTTTTGTGGGGCCACATTTTTCCTTGCTGAAATCCAGATTAAAATTTTTAGTAAATTATGTTGTTATTTAGCAGAGAAAACATTTATGTGACTATTCACAAATTTTTACCAAGTTTAATTTAGTAAATTATGTTGTTATTTAGCAGAGAAAACATTTATGTCAAGGTTGACAAATTTTTACCAAGTTTAAATTTAGTTGTTCAAGATTAAATTTAAATTGTTGCATTAAGAGGACTGTCACTAACTCCACACATTTAAATTAATCTAAATCTTTTTGTGGGGCCACATTTTTCCTTGCTGAAATCCAGATTAAAATTTATAGTAAATTATGTTGTTATTTAGCAGAGAAAACATTTATGTCACTATTCACAAATTTTTACCAAATTTAATTTTAGTTGTTCAAGATTAAATTTAAATTGTTGCACTAAGAAGATGTAAAGTTCGTTAAATATGGGTTACTAACTCCACACATTTAAATTAATTTAAATCTTTTTGGGGCTGCTTTTTCCTGGGATCAAAATTTATATTAAATTATGTTGTGTTGCCGTAAGAAGTATTTAGGAGAGAAAACAATAATGCCATTCAATTTAGTGCATTAACCACGGCATTACACGTGCACGCCCACAAAAGCGAACAGAACCCACCAGTCTGCATGGATTACACATAGATTACACTTGCAATACACGTGCACGCCCACAAAAGCGAACAGAACCCACCAGTCTGCATGGATTACACATGGGTTACACTTGCAAACTCAGGGAAGCCAAGAAAATTGATAAGTAGAATATGAGTCCATTTGGGAGACATGGATTACATTTGCAAACTCAGGGAAGCCAAGAAAATTGATAAGTGGAATATGAGTCCATTTGGGAGGGAGTGCCGAGAATTTTCGTTTTCTGTTTTGTTTTGAAACAAAATCATTCGGCTGATGGACGTGTGATTAGTTTAATCCCACGTGTAGGGGAAAAGCCACTTTGACCCAATTTTGTGCATGCACTCAGCTTTGTGTTATTTCAGCCAAAGATACACATACTCAGCTTTGTGTTATTTTTTCTATCTCCTTGAATAATATATGTTTTCCTTCGTGTAATTTCTACACAATTACCAAACACTTCGGTTGTTCTATGAGAGAACCTTACATTGAAAATTGGTGTAGTGAAATTAGTGTTTAGATTCCATTACATTGAAACTGCGCGTGCCAAGAGTCGGAGAAGACCCTGGCATTGACCATTGCCTGAATTGAAAATTTAAATGGGAGCTGCTTAATATTGACCAAAGTTCTCTCGACGACCTGAGACTGGATGTTTTCCTAGGCGGCTTTGACTACGATTGCTTCCAATTCATCTCATATCCAACTTGCATAGATAAATTTTAAAATTTGCGTGGCAGTGATCATATTATAAAGCAGGATCCACACTTTGGCCATTCAACTTGACCTTTGACCAGCAAAATAAAAAGTAATAATCATTTGACAAATAGCATCCCCACTTGACGCCGCTTGAGTGGTTCACCTCGGCTTTTCAAATTTAAGTCCTTTTTATCAAGAAATTGAGCGTTCGTTATATTCCACAGTATTTCCTAGTGCTTACTAAGTTTGATTATTTAATATAGAGACAAGGTGACGTTCTTTATTATCAATTTTCAGTTTCTTATTAAATTTGAGTAATTTGTTTATCAAACTAAATGTAGACTACGTTAAAAATTTTAGAAATATTAAAAAGGTTAGCGTACATTATTCATTTAAAACAAAACAAAAAAAAATCATTTATTTTCGCTTCGTTTTTATCTGCTATTTTTATTTCAATTTAGTTAAGAATACCTTTATTGCAGGTAATCACATTTTTGTTGGTAAATGTCATCTACTTCAATAATAATTAACAACTATCTAAGAATTAGAAGAATGATATTAAGGATAAAATTCATAGACCGGGATGCAACCTATGCTTGAATAAATTGCGAACAAATTATTTCACCAATTCCAAGATTGCATTTTCAAATTAACAAAATATCGTTATAACTTCGGCTTGTTCAATCGTTTCGAACATAAAATAAAATAAAATTAAGCCATTGAACCTAGGGGTAGTCCATATCCAAATACAATCTTTTAATAGCACCTTAAGGGAAGTGAGTGGATCGCAAGCATAAAGCTTGCTAGGGGTAGTCCATAACCAAATAGAATCTTTTAATAGCACCATAAGGGAAGTGAGTGGATCCTGGATAAACTAGGTGCCAATCACAGCTAGGTACGTACTAAAAAGGAAATTACAGGGTAACTTAGAAATCTAAGGGTTAACTATGTTAAAAATGTAACCTAGTACCTATTCAAAAATCAGAAAAAGGAATGAGAAATTACATAAATTCACTGTGAAGTTAACTGAGATTTGATTGGTGCAAACTTCTTGAATAAGAACCAAATTTTTTCACGAAAAGAAACTACAAAGGAAATCAATCTTTACAGCGGAATGAGACAAGCGCAGCACAGAGGAAATCATGACTAAATTTAGAGAGGCACAATGCTTATTTCTATTTAACCTATAACATAACACCGAAATTTATGTTAACATAATTCCACCAATAATACTAACGTATTCCATTAACATAAATCCGCAGAAAATTTGGCATGGAAAAAAGAAGAAACCAAATAGGTATGGAAACTGCATGTCAATTAACAAACCTGGAGTGGGTAGAAAAAAAAAAAAATACTAATTCGTAATTCAAAGTTCAGTGCAAATATGAGGGAATAAGAACCCAACTGTTCAACAAATCATCGTATAATTACAATTTCCTTTCCAAGATTAATGCTCAAAACTATCAACTTGCAAACTGTGGTAAGAAAAACACCACTCAGATGATCGAAAGGCTTCCACGAGGAAGGATCCCTCCTGATTTGAGGGTAATTTAATCATATGAAGAAGGTTGAACAATACATTTGTATATATGATTCTTCTTAAAAAGCTCAGAAAACATAAACCCTCTTACTGGTCAGGAGAGAAAATTGTGAAACCTGGAACGGGAAAGAAAAGAAATTGTTAGAATGGTTTGGTGTCGTACTCGTTGCCAAACGAGAAGTGGAGGAGCACGAACATGTTCCAGCAAGGAAAGAACCGATTAAAAACCCTATCTCTTTGCAGACCATCTATGTAACTAATGAATTACCAATAGAGAAAACAACCCAGAAAGTACCTATGTGATAAGGCATTGTAAACAGTGTGTCGCCAAACCTTGGTGGTTAATTATACCAAAACCAGGTGGAATAACCAAACAAAAGAAGGATAAATCCATTGAAGGGATTAAGAAATCTCAGTTACCTGGTGGAGAGCGCATAAGACCTATTCTGACTCTTTTCGTAAGGGTCTCGCCATCGCTTGGAGGGAAGTGAGAAAACCTGCAAGTGCATAGTGTTAGGAAGGTACCTTAATGTGGTAGTGAGCTACTTGAGAGGTGGCAGACAGTGGTAGCCAGCTGCGTGAGAGGTGGCAGCTATATAATAAACTTTGCATGCACCTAAGTTTCATGTTTGTCACCATAATTTTCCAGACTTTGGATAAAATACAAATTAGAAATGGTATATAAAATGACAGAACTTTGGTTAAAATAGTATTGCCACAATTTTCTTGCATCGGGCCACGTGAAGCCTGCAATAAGAGGTACAATGCGCTTTCAGAGTTAAAACTTTGGATAAAATTTAAGTGAACAAAATTGCTAAGATTAAACTTTGGTTAAAACACAAGAAAACATAAAAAAAAAAACGGTCAACGGATGGATTAATAGGCGGTCAAACGTTCGATCGAACGCTATAGTCCAGGCAGGGACTAATAAGGTCATTGAAACATATTGTATATAAACCATGTACATAAATAAACCTTTTATGCTTACTAGGTTTAGAATTAATAAAGATGAAGGTTTTTGCATCTTGAAGAGTCTTTATGTGATCATAGTAGAATGAAATACACATCTATGAATCCTTAGTATGAACTATATTAATGAGTTTTTAATACTTATTTAAAGACTTTCTTTGTAAATCATTTTTAAGGGGTAACAATATTTAAAGGGCTCGAATCTCAATTTCTTTAATGTCTTCTTCATGTAGAACATTGGTCACAAAAATTCTCTTTCATGCTACTTACACATAAATACTAAGGGATTGCATTGAATCATAATAGCTATACCTATAACCATAAGAGTGGGCTTTCATAAAATATAATTGAAACTTTGGTAGGGCTAGTTACATTATAACCATGCATGAGACCTTCCCTTATCACCATACTACCCTAGATATAGGAACCGGTGTTTTCTTGGGTGGGGCATGCTGGTATCTCCATTGAGGCTATAAATGCTCGCTGGTAGCAAAGTAAGGCTAGTGGCGCTAGATTAAAATCTAGTGTGTAATCCTACCAATCCTTTTGTTGAGGTAACTTCCGATGGGGTATGCTGATACCTTTGTCGGGGCTATGGATGCTCACTGGTAGTAGAGAAAGGTCAGTGATATTGGACTAACTCCAATGTGTAATCCTCACATCCTGTGAATGTTATATTTGCTAAATAAATTTAACGAAGGCCCCTAACATGAAGGGTAAAACAAGAGTTCAAAGAGTTCCTCATCTCAGGATAGTGGATGACTCCATCGGGGCTATAGATGCTCACTGTAGCGAAGCGACATACGATTCTAGAAACTCATGTTATGTGACCAAAAGGGAACCAAAATCCCTGACAACTAGTCTCCCTAGTTTCAATAAAACTTTACTAAAAAAATAGAAGTCACTCTTATGAATCTTAATTACTTCTATGATATATATAATTTCTTGATCTGAATTAACTATAAGAAGGTATGAATTATTACAGTGTTGAATGCTCTCATGAAGAATGACATATACCAAATTATGATCATGTGTCCTAAATCACTATTATAATTACTCGATAAACTAAAAATTATGAACAAATATTTTTTGAATATTCGCTAAACTCTTTAGTTTTTGCATACTGCAGATCTCATATGTCTAACTCTTGTTTCATTCTTGTTGTTGATTAATCAAAACTTTGAGATGCAAATACTTTCCTTCTTTTGCTTTACGTTTTGTCCTTGAGTTGCCTTGTCCTCATAAGTCGACTCCATGCCGAATGTGAAGGCATTTGGTATACGTTCTTGATCATATGCAGGGGAGCATCATCCCTAGTTAGAGCCAAATGTTGTCGTCAATCTAACCCCAATTAGATCTTGGCTCCTTCTATTAGTTTCGCCTCATACCTCCCTCGCTATATGACTTCCTCTCAAATTCTCATAATAAAAAATGGCTCATTGAATTTTCATTTTTGCCCTACCTCAAATATATTATTATTGTAATGATCATTATAACTTGTAATATATTAATTAAAAAATTAATGCCTTAATTTTAAATTAATAATTACAATTATTATTATAATAAATAAAAATTCAAATTAAATAAAAAATAAAAATTCAAATCAAATTAACTAATAATTAAATTAAATAACCAAAACACACATTAAAAAAAATAAAAATTAAAATAAAATAAAATTAATTAATTAAAATCATTAAAACTACCTAACATATCTTCTTATCTCACCTCTTATTCACTCCACTCAACGATTAATAAAAGAGCTCAATGGTATTTACCACATGAAGATACACTTATCATTAAAAAGCCATTAACATAAATAATAAAATAAATAAATATTAGTGGCAACATAATTTCTCCAACGAATTTTAAAAATCCCGTTATAAAAGTTTGTGCTTTTTAATAATATTGAATGCCAATGAATGTTTGATGACTTAGACCATTCGAATCAACCACCCACTATGACTATTCCACCGGACATACATTCACAATATGAACTCGAGAGGTGAAATTATTTTAACATGCCCTCCTCAAAATTATGACTTCGACTCATAAACAAACCATTGAAAATGCTGGAGGTAGCATGTCGAGGCATCGAGCCTGCCGCTGAGGTTAACCACCGAGCCATTCCACATCCGACAATCATTCGGTCCCAAAACTTCAACGATATTTTATACAATTTTATATTGTTTAAGTGGTTTAGAAACTTATTTGAAAATAGAGTAGAAATTTGGAATTTATAATTATAATTTCAGAGATATATGTGTGTAAATTTCAATTTATTTATTTTTATTTAAATTCAAAATTGTTATTTTTAATGGTTGCGTGAAGAAATTCTACAAACATCAATTTAGCATGGGAAGAACAAAACATTCAATATTTAAAAAGGAAAACTATATTAAATTTAATATTTTGGTTCCATCTCGCGTTTCTAGAAAATACGGTCACATTAAATACATAATTATGACCTAATGTTTTATATAGTGAGAAACAATTCACTGAGTCTTACTTAAGGTAAAAAGTAAATTTCATTAATAATATTCATGAAATAATGAAGAGAACATTATGAAAGGTAATTTTATAGTTTAATTTCATTTATTATAATGTTTTATATCTGAGAATTAATTTGTATCTTTTCTTTTAATGCAAGAGATATTATTAAAAAGATTTTTAAGGTGGAGGACTTGAGCCAAAATTCATTTCAATAATGGAATATGTATTACATTTAGTCAAAATAATTACTATTAATGTAATTTCATTCAGAGAGTTATGAGAACTGAAAGGGAAACGAGTTCCCGAAGATATAAAAGAGAATGTAAGAGTTTATTTCAGGAGTTTTTTGGCAAGTTGGAGGATGGTAACTCTGAGGAAGAAGACTTTAACTATTACAACTATCTTGTACATGCTCCAAATGGCCCCCTTCATTATGACATCAAGGTTATGTTTATAATATTATAATTCATTTTTTTTCTTCCATTGTGTTTTATTGTAATTTCAGTTTTATGTGTTAGTTCATTGTTCTAGAATAGTGGCTTAACTTGACTATGCATTATCCTCGAATATATTAAATGATTTTAAATACTTTGGAATACTTGAAATCTAGGGCTTTAAAATTTAATTCCATGAGTATATGATATTTAGGGTTATGTGCACCATAAATTCAAATGCCATAAAAACCAGTGTTTTAAATTTTATTTCTTTTTATTTTATTTTATTATTGTTTTCAAAATTTTCTCTCGATGTAAAAAGTGAAATTATTAGCCATTATTTGACTTGTTCCGATTGTCTAATGTTTCACATATTACATTTAATTTAATAACTATCCAATATTTATTATTTGAAATTATTAAATTAAATTATTCTAATTGCTATGCATGATAAATAATAATAATACTTTATGTTATGTTATTTAAACCACATAGTTCAATTAAATGTATTTAACACGAATGTGCCTTAACTTTTGTTTTTTCTTTAATTTTTATTTTTATTTCTCGCTAACCTTTGTGAATTATGATATATATTAATTTATTTTATTTTTCGTTAATGAAGGTTTTATTTAATAAATTTTCATGAGTTATGTACCTACTATCTCTTTTTCCCAAAAAATTTATTTTATTTAAAACACACTTTATTCAATAATCTGGTCTATTTATTTGTTTAATTAGAAAATATATTTAACTCACACTATTTTACAATAACTATTCAATTTTGATTACCACCGGAGAATACTCCCTATGGTGAAAGGGAGGCCAACCCTTGTCACCTAGAGTAGGAGGATATAGAATCCTCAGTGATGTGGTCTCAGACTATCCTCAGTTACCAGGACAATTTGAGCAACAACAAGTTCTTTGGCACTTCATCAAAAAATGGCCACTCTCTTGCACCTTATTTGATCTAGGTTCCTTCAGCTACTAGAATCATCCATGATCTTTTACTTCTGTGATGTTGTTAGAATTGTATTTTAAAGAGCACAAAATAACATATGTGCATGCTTAAATAAGAGGAAACATGACAATGATCAAAAAATCATGAACATGACACATTTGATAATGGAGTTCGTCCAGTGTGGAATACGTCTCCGGGCCTGGTGTCAAGATGGTGGAGGTCGCTTCATATAACGCTGAAAGAGATGATGATGTACATGGAAGACTCTATATCATAGCAAGGGTATACACCCTCAAACAGGAGTGGCTTGTCTCTCCACGAGACGTTCCGCTTACAGGGATTTTCACTCAAGAAGGCTTCCTCTCAGCATGACAACTTAACATGATCTCACACAATGTGGCAATGAGTATTCCTTCAACATAGTTACACAGGGATCTCAACAACAATGCATAGTATGACAAGCTAAATACATCTCACATAATGTGGCAAAATCAATCCCACAACATAACATCAAACAAGGAACTCAAAACATAATACATCATCTCAACAATTATGAAGGAAAACATGACATGAATTATTCATGTACCTTCACCTCTGAAGTTGGCCGAACAATGGAAGGCTTAGTTGTAAAATCTGAGTGCACCACTAAATTTCTGTCATTGATAGGTGTAAAATCGACTATCCATTTATCGAAGTTTGACACCGTAAAAATCTAGGCATGTAGGAATCTTTTAAATTCCCCGTGATTCTCCAAAGATTCTGTACTCTGGGCTGACTGGAGATCTACAACTCAGATCAAAAATCTAATTTTTCCATCATGATCCTTGTGAGATTCTGAGACTTTTGATTATAAAGTTCGTTGCATTATGTTTCTGGCGAATTTCAGCCTCCAAGGAATTTGGAAGATTCACTCAAGGTTCTTCAAAGATTCTGCTCTATTGGGAATCTAAAAATCTGTTGCTCAGATGGTGATTCTGATTTCACCATCACATTCCCTGTGAAATTCTAGTTTAAATGACTGTAATGATAACATTTTGTCAATGTAAAAATTTACCTCCTAAGGAATCTCCAAGTTTCCTTAAAGAATCTGCATGGAAGAATATTCCAGGCAATATTCCCATGGAATATGCCCACCTCAATATTTGTGCCAAATCCTGGTTCCACCCTTGGGCACACTGTTCCGCTCAAATCCAGCTCGACCTTCGTTCCGTTCACAACTCTCCCCTCCCTTTGCCTCTACGGAATGAAGGGTTAATCCCCAAGGTTAATCCCCATGCCCCAACGGTGGCACGTGTTATTTTGTCGGATGAGTCCGAGGTTCAAATCCTCGCCTCCCCTACTTGGTGACGGTTATGTTTTTTTTAATAAGTGTTGTTTATCACTTGTGATTAGTTTTGGGTGTGGTTAGCACCGGCTTATGTATATAGTTTGAAAATTCCTGGGGGTTAGCGGGTCCGGTGGGGGTGGCCCGCCTCCCCATCCCCTCTACTTAATATGTATACATGAATTGCGGGATCGGCAGGGGTGGCAGCCCGCCACCCCTTTTTTAATACTATTTTTGCTAAAAGAAACAATAGATTTGGTTTTTGTCGATTAGGGGTTAATGGGCAAACTAACCATCCCACAAATTCACCCACTTTCGGGATCTAGGTTTTTATGGCTGGTGTCGGTCAAATTGTAAAACCCTTAAACCCATCCCATGGCCAACTTTGACCACAAATTTTACTTGCTCTATCTTCTCCATACGAACTCGGATTGGAGTGTCGTTTGCAATGTTGGATTCAGGGTGACAAGCACTTCGCTCTAGTCCTGGTTCAAGAGAAATCTGACCACTTTGAATTTTGAGCATTTCTGAGCCCTCTTGGACTTCTTCATGTGTTTGGAGAAATCTAGATCATTCCTCCCTACTGAAGAGCTTTTGGTCCTCCAAAAGCATGAAAATAATCTGCAACTGCTTGCTACATTGTTTGTACCACAAGTGTTCTGACAGGTCACCCTTCCTTCTCCTTCACCTTTGTTCTTCGGAGCCATAAGTGATGAGCCAATACCTACATCCTCTACGAACCTATAAAATATTTTGCAAATTACATGCTTAACTTAAACGACAAACTATGACCCAAACATCCCACACTTGCCACGACTTTATGACACATACTTGTGGTCAAGTTTACATCAAAATAGAAACAATACCCCAGCTATCAATACAAGGTCAAAACATCATTGTTGCTTAACAAGTGATGAAAAACACATCATCACTTTTACATTTTAAAGTTGCAAAAAATGATTTACCAAAATAAGGCCATGACAAGCTAACACATCTATAAAAACAATTTCTCATTTATCAAAGTGAACAGGTCACCTCCCTATGGTGGATTCGCTTGTCGATCAAATTTTTCAACTGGTTCATGCACAAATGCTTTTTCCTTAAGGAACTTCTTTAGATGGAGCCTCCAACACGTGCCTCTTTGATGACGACTTCTGTTGCAATGACTATAGAAAGTCTTCTTGCTCCAGACCTGCTTAACATGCTTCTACTCCTGTTGTGGAGAAGGCCTTTCACGCCTCATCCTCTTTCGTGCTACCATTCTCTTCTAGCACTCTGCAAACACATAGCTATGTAAACCACAAAAACAACATGTTTTTCTATGCCATGATCTACGTTCATCATAAGAAATATGATTGTAATCAAAATGAACTCTAGAATACTGAGACTGTTTTTACCTTTCCTGGCTATCTCTTGTGTAATTATGGTGATGAGAGCTTGCCTCAGCTCTTTCTCTGCAATATGCATTACCATGGGATGATGGTGATGTGTTCCCATCATTCTCTTTCTTCAATGGTTTCAACAATGTCTTGGTGTTGTAGGGAAAAGTATCCGACTCGGATGACCCTATCCCACTCTAAGGGTGATAGTACCTCAGCAACAACTGTAAAGAAAACTACTTAAGGTTTACTTCTTTATGAAAGCAAAAGAGAGTGGATAAATGCACTAACCGTTGCCTTGCGCTTAATGTCGAATCCAAACTCTTCTCTACGGCCGCTTGCTCCTAGCTCCTTGCTCTTTTGCCGGCCCAGCTACAATGAGATCCTGCAAAATGACAAAGAAGGAAACTACAAGAGGCATGCAATCATAACTGATTCACGGATTAGCATAAACCAAATATACAATTATCACAAAACATCATTGGAACAAATGCATATAGAAGAACCTCAATAGCTTTTATTAATGAAGAAGTAAAGGTTCTGAGAGTGTTACAACCATTGAAGGTCCTAATCCAGCAACACCTCCCAGCAGAAAGAATTTCTCCTCTTCACCTCCCTCAAGCAATCACCCAATAGCTCTATAGTGAAACCAACAACATATCATTACTTTGCACAAAATTCCAGCCTCCTGAGCTCATAGGAGAGAGCTCAATATATAGATGAATTGAGAAAGGATGAGTCAGCTTGCAACTGATGTGTAGCTGCCTTGTGTCCTCTCTCTCTTCAGTTGATCTTCAGTTCTTGAGTCCACTTGGAGAACTTTGCTTCCACTTGGTGAAACAGAGCCTCTGACTCATCACAAGGCGAAATCCCTGATCCAAGTGTCATTTTTGGAAGATTCCAGAGCAATGACTCAGTGTGCCACATGTCCAAACTCGCTCAACGCAGGTGGCCTTTGTTCTACCTGCTTTGCAATGCAGGTACACCATGGAGGAGTTGTGTTTCAGCGCAGAAGCCTAGTGGAGCACCTGCTTTGATTTCAGGATTGCTTGTTTTTGAGTGTTTTCAGGTGGAGAACTGATCTAAGAGCTGTTGGTTTGCTGACCTTGTTCCTCTAGGGGTAGGAACATCATGTTTAGGGAACTTTGGATCCCTTGGATTATTGACAATTCATGCCTGCTGCTGTAAGGCACAAAATTGCCTATAACACTTGGAAGCATATGACACCTTTGTGCATTCTCCTTTGGTATATCCCAAACCTGTGAATCGAGGTCTTTTCACGACCTCCAATGGCTGAGTCATGCCTTGGCCATTAACACCAAGTCCTCCTCCTTTGTACCCCATCTTGGTAAGGAGTCTCATGCCAGTTCCTGTGATCAATATCTCCACATTTCCAACAAAAATAACATCATGTGAAGATGAAACTAAAGAATAATTAACATTGTTTACCTCAGCTGTCAATTTTGAAATAGGTGATGAGGGATTCTCTAAGCCTTCGTTTCTCTTCAACTTCTCCAAGGCCTCTGTCATGGCTTGTAGTTGAAGTTACAGGCTCTGCTTCTCCTCTTTCTCTTATTGTAGAAGCCTCCTTAATTCATCGTCCTTTACTTGAAGGCTTTGGTCATTTCACTTCAATTCTTCCAATGTTGCCTCTACGGCTTGCAACTGAAGCTGCAATCAATGCTTCTCCTCTTTCTCTTCTTTTAGAAGCATCTTCAATTCAGTGTTATCTTCTTGAAGACTCTGGTTGATCTCCTCATTTGAATGATGAGAAGACAATGAAGATGATGACTATATACTGGAAGGTGTGGATGGAGCATCATTCTCTGCTCTTTCTTTCCCCTGTCTCTCATAAGATTCATACAACATGTCCACCATTTTGGACATCCTGAGCATGGATTCATACATGTCTTTGTCATCCTCCATTGCTGCATGTTAAATCATTGTTCGCGCTCGCAATTCACATCAGCGAGAAGACCGCTCTGATACCAAACTTCTTCTGGGTTCCTTCAGCTATCAGAATCATCCAAGATCCTTTACTTCTGTGATGTTGTTAGAATTGTATTTTAAAGAGCATAAAAGAAAATATGTGCATGCTTAAACAAGAGGAAACATGACAACCATAAGAAACTCATGAGCACAACACATTTGATAACGAAGTTCGTCCAGTGTGGACTACATCTCTGGGCCCGGTGTTAAGATGGTGGAGGCTGCTTCATATAATGTTGAAAGAGATGATGATGCACATGGAAGACTCTATGTCATAACAAGGACATACACCCTCAAACAATAGTGGCTTGTCTCTTCACGAGATATTCCTCTTACATGACTTCTCACTCAAGAAGGCTTCCTCTCAGCGTGACAACTTAACATGATCTCACACAATGTGGCAATGAGTATCCCTTCAACATAGTTACACAGGGAACTCAACAAAAATACATAGCATGAAAAGCTAAATACATCTCACATAATGTGCCAAAATCAATCCCACAACATAACATCAAACAAGGATCTCAAAAAATAATACTTCATCTCAACAATTATGAAGGAAAACATGACATGACTAATTCATGTACCTTCACCTTTGAAGCTGGCTGAAAAATGGAAGGCTCAACTGCAAAATTTGACTGCACCACTGAATTTATGTCATCAAGAGGTGTAAAAGTGACTATCCATTTGTCGAATTTCGACACTGTCAAAATATGGGCCTGTAGTAATCTTTTGGATTCCCTGTGATTCTCCAAAGATTTTGTTCTCTAGGTTGATTGGAGATCTGCAACTCAGATCACAAATCTAATCTCGCCATCATGATCCTTGCAAGATTATGAGACTTTTGGGTATAAAGTTGGTTTCATTTTGATTCTAGCGAATTTCAGCCTCCAAGGAATCTAGAAGATTCCCTCAAGATTCTTCAAAGATTTTGCACTGCTGGGAATCTACAAATCTTCTGCTCAGATGGTGATTTTTATTTCACCATCGCGTTCCCTGTGAAATTTCGGTTAAAATGATTGTAAACTTGATAGCATTTTATCAATGTAAAAATTTACCTCCCAAGGAATCTCTAAGATTCCTTAAAGAATCTGCATGCAAGAATATTCCTTAAGATATTCTAGGGAATATTGCCATGGAATATGCTCACCTCGATATGCGTGCCAACTCTTGGTTCCACCTTTGGGCACAATGTTCCGCTCAAATTCAGCTCAGCCTTCGTTCCGTCCACGACTCTCTCCTCCTTATGCCTCTACGGAATGAAGGGTTTAAGTATTAACTATGGGTGGAGTCACCAAGTTTAATCCCTATGGCCCAACGGTGGTGGGTGCTATTCTGTCGGACGAGGTCATGGTTCAAATCCTCGCCTCCCCAACTTGATGACAATTATGTTTTTTTAATAAGCATTGTTTGTCGTTTGTGATTGATTTTGGGCGCGGTTAGCACTAACCTATGTATATAGTTTGAAACTTCCTAGGGGTTGGACCAATGTTTTTTTAATAAGCGTTGTTTGTCGTTTGTTTTTTATTTTGGGCGCGGTTAGCACTAACCTATGTATATAGTTTGAAACTTCCCAGGGGTTGGCGGGTTTGCCGAGGGTAGCTCACCTCCCCATACCCTCTACTTAATACGAATACATGAATCACAGGGTTGGGGGCGGAGGTGTTGGGCGGCGTGGCAGCCGACCACCCCTTTTTTTAATATTGTTTTTGTTAAAAAAAAACAATAGCTTTTATTTTTGCCTATTAAGGGTTAATGTGAAAATTAACCATCCCACAAATTCACCTGCTTTTGGGAGCTAGGTTTTTATGGCCGGTGTCGGTCAAATTGTAGAACCCTTAAACCTGGCCCATGGCCAACTTTGACCACAACTTTGACTTGCTCTATCTTCTCCATACGAACTCGGATTGGAGTGTCGTTTGCACCGTTGGAATCAGGGAAACGAGTACTTCGCTCTCGTCTTATTTCAAGATAAATCTAACCACTTTGAATTTTGACCATTTATGAGCCCTCTTGGACTTCTGCATGTGTCTGGAGCCACTTCGATCATTATTTTTAAGGACAAATAAGTGGATAAGTATAATTTTTTTTCTTTCTTATAGGACATTAAGCATTTGTTGAGAAATCAACACTTTTGTTTGGATAATGTTGACCAATGTTTGGCTTGAGTGAAAGATTTTTTTGTGAGGAACTTTGCTTGCGAAGGTCTTATTGACCCTCCTCTAGATGATGACAATGAAACGCACGCCTTAATTTTTTTAGATCATGATCAATGATGTAGGTGGTTTCAGGTAGTTCATTCTCATTTTTCATATGCTACAACTTGGTTTCTACAGGGCAGTCTGCATCTTATCTCTATTATGGGGCATGAAATGGTTTGTTTTGTTTGTACCATATATTTTTCTTCCTATGGGAGCCAAGTATATCTGAATTTTGGTAGGGGAAAAGGTTCTTACGTCAAATGATTATTGTTAGTCGTTGAAGATTTTCCGTTTTCTATCTCTTTGCCACCTCAATTATTATGTCTCTCAGTGGTGAAAGGGACACAAATCATTTTGGTGTTGTTGCAACATTTTGGATTAGTTCTAATTGCAGAATTCTATTTCTTCGATGGAGGTTGTTTCTTATGTGCTACATTGACAAAGAGTAAGGAGATCTTCTAGGAGGGCCATCTTATTCTATGTGACTGTGCAACTCCTTGCATATGATGAACACTTATGAGGGATTAGGTTTGCTTTTGAATTCCCTCTGGCTTATCTGGAGAATCATCCATGCATTTTCTAACTGTTGGTGTCACAGTTCCCATAGGGTGATGTATTTGGCTATAAGTTTATGTGGCTATGATGCATTATTTTATTGTAGATAAATTGTTTGTTAGTAAAGTCTTGTACTCTTACTCTACAACAATTATGTTTGGGTTAAATGGTCTGATCATGAGCAATTTCATTCTTTTCTTCTTGGATCGGATCTATGGATTTCTATGTGAACCTTGGAATCAGACGTAAAATTCTTTTGATATGAATACAATTGATAGAAATTTTTAAAAATATAAATTTTATTATTATTATTATTATTATTATTATTATTATGATGTAATAATTATTTATTTATTTAAATATAATACTAAATTTATTAATGATATTTTTTTCAATATATTAAATTTTTATAGAATAATTATTTTGAAATGATTTAAATTATGTATAATAATTAACCTATTTCTTTCATATTTATTATATTATGAATTAATTATAAATTTTGAATGGTTTAATAATTTTTATTATAATATATATTTAAAATGATAAAACGTAGAAAAATAATTATCATCTTAACCATAATCAAATGTTTTATAATTTGCTTAGATCCATCTTAATTCTAAATCTACAAATCTCTTAAAGGGATCAAATCTCCTTTCACTTTAAAAGAGGTTTGCATCTTAAAACATTTGATCCCTCTTAGCGTTTGGTAGATCCGAAGTTAAGATGGATCTAGGCTTGTATAAAGAGATTTGGGATGAAGGACATGTATTTTTAACCTTTTATTACTTTTTAATTGAGACCACATGTAAATGTTTACAAATATTTACATCACTACAACATCTCTCATGGTTTTTTCCTTTTAGATTTTATTTTTAAAATAATATAAAGTAAAAATAAAAATAAATTTTTATAAAATATTTTGATTTTGAAACAAGTTAATAATATCCATGTTTAAGAATCTGATTATAATCGTGTTATATTGTATGTATTAGGTTTTAATATGAAAATGTTATAGAATTGAATTATAATTAAATAATTATAATTGTTTAAAATTTTGAAATGAGTTAAGGTTTATGGGTATGTGGTATTGATAAGTCCAGGTATTGGCCCATGGTATTGTAAGAAAGCCTATTTAAAAGATGAGTTGTCTTTAATGCGACTTTTTGAAAACTTTTCCTATTTATTTTTCCGATTTAATTTGTCTAGAATCCAGTAGGAATTCATTGAAATCACAAGTTTAATGGGTAAAATCTGCACAATCGAAGTGCCCTAGGGGTTTTCCAATGTGTTGAATCCATATATGCACTCAAAAAACTAGTTTAAATAACAAAAATCAAGACTTCACCTCAAATTTTTGCGCCAAATTCCAGCCAAAAAATCTAGCGGAAACTCCAAAAAGTCGCATTATAGACAACTCCTTTAAAAGATAATAATATCCACTGTAAAATGGGTGAATATTCATGGTTAAGAATATTGTTATATTATAAATATTAAATTTTTATATAATTATTAATTAAATTAAAATATGGTTACGAAACCATTCTTTTTAATTTATATGATAAAATAGTTGTTAATTTATAACTATTGTCATATGTTATATATTTTAATGTGATATATATATTATGATTTTATTTTACCTAAAAAATTGTAAGTAATTTTATTAATAAAAAAATACAATATAAAAAAATTGAATTTAAAAAATATTTACATCTAAGTTTTAACATCTAACGCTTATCTCTTAGTGCAATTATAAAATAATACATATATTCAACTAGTTGAAATTTAATAAGTTATTAGCACAACCACATTAATAAATGTGATGATAGGCAAATATCAATTATATACACAACCATATTAATCTACAAAATTATTAAATGTATAATGAAAATTTAATATTAATATAAATATAAATTACTATATAATTATATGATTAATAATTAAATTTTATAATATTAAATTTAAAATATTAGGTAGAGTTTTAGTATTAAGTATTAATAATAAAATTTAATATTGAAATTTTACCAAAAATTTATTATTTAATTTTTATATTAATTTTAAAAATATAAAAATAATTAATAAAGATTTATAAAATATATAATAATTTATATAGTTAATTCAAACAGTGGATTAGAAAAAGCCCTTCATTAATTTTACTTGGATTAAATCACATCTGTAAAGTAAATAAAAGCAAACATACCAAAGCAAAAAAAATTTAAATTATTCCGGTGGGCTCATAAAAGTAAAGATACCAGAGGGCATGAAAGAAAATATATACCCTGAAAAGAAGCAGTCCATCTCTTCATAGTCCTTTAACTCACACGAAGCGAGCTCATGGGTTATGTAATACTTTACTTTTGGTTGTGTTCGGGGCCACTCCAACTATGCTTTATACACTGTCAGATGCTTGAAGCACAATATGGAATAGCGGACACAAATTTTCGTTATACTACATATTGGAGAACCTAGTGCATCCAAAGAGCCAAAAGGTAAGGGTTGGTTTGGTCCATTAATTAGGGTTTGGCGTCGTGTTAGGGTTTGGTTTCATTGGATGGTCTAGTTTTTTTGTCTTCGTGGGTTGGCTTTTTTCAAAAGTCTATATCTGGTCAATTTGGCATCGTTTTAAGGTTTGGTATTTTTGTGTGGTTTGAGGAAGACTTTGTTTTGTTTAAAAGATCTTATTCTTAAGGTTTATAATATTAATCTTTTGGGTTTATAATTCATTTGGGTCCATAACTTAGGTCAAGCATGGTCCAACATCACAAAGATTTTCTCAATTGAAAATCAACCATGGTGCAACCTCACATTGTTATAGATTTTTTCAATATGAAAATGAACCATGGTTCAACGTCACATTGTGACAAAGATTGTCTCAATATGAAAATGAACCATGGCCAACCATGTTTCTTTTAGGGTTTGTAATATTTTTCTTAGGGTTTATAGACCTTGGGTTTATAATATTAATCCCTTGGGTTTATAATTTTGGTCAAGCATGGTCCAACGTTACATTGTGACAAAGATTTTCTAAATATGAAAATCAACCATGGTCCAACGTCAAATTGTGACAAAGATTTTCTCAATATGAAAATCAACCATGGTCCAATGTCGCATTATGACAAAGATTGTACGAATATGAAAATGAACAATGGTCAACCATATTTATTTTAGGTTTTAAAATATTTATCTTAGGATTTTTATACCTTGAGTTTATAATATTAATCCCTTTACGTTTAATATTGTTCCCCTTCAGAATTTATCCTTTAAGTTTATAATTATTATAAATAATAATAATCATCATCAATAAAACCAGTAACATTAATTAATAATAACAATAATAATTAATCAGTCATAACAAAAAAAAAAATTAAAATGATTATTTAACAAAAATAATAATTTAGTATTTTAATTTATTTAATTAACTATCTATATTAATTAATTAACAAGATTAAAAATGAATGAATGAATTAATAATAATTGATAATTCGCTGCCGCGACCACCGTTAACAATAAAAATAATAATAATAATTCAAATAATTAATTTAAAAAGGTTATAATAATAATTAATATAAATTATTAATTATTATTAATTATAATAATAAAAATATTATTACAACATTAATATTTTATATGCATTTTCCAACTATATTGGATAATGTGGTTGTGCAAATCTTACTTGAAGTAATAGGTCTCTAGCATAGTCTTATTTGAGGTTGGAGGACAAAGCTTGTGAGGACCAAACCTCCCCACCTAACCATTAGGCCACACCCTAGAGATTAGAAAAATTTAGATAAATGCTGTAAAGTACAACTTTCCATCATCTTCTCGAGGTTCGTGCTAGTAGTGTAACACGCGACACCCTCTACCTTGAGAGATGGTGTCATACTTTTTTTTAACAACGTGGTAACTAGCAGACCTAATCTAAAGAGGACCCAGGATCAATACCTGTAGCTACCACTATAACACCAAGAGTACATCCAACACCCTGCAAGCCAAGTACAACTTTTCATCATCTTCTCGAGGTTTGTGCTCGTAATCGAACATTCGACACCCTCTACCCTTAGAGAGGGTGTCATATTTTTTTTTTAACAACATGGTGAATGAGTGATTGCCAGACCTAATCTAAGGAAGACCCATGATCAATTTTCGTCACTACCACTATAACACCAAGAGTACATCTAACAACCCGCAAGCCAAATATACTAATTTCTTATGATTTTGGCAAGAGTCGATACTCACGCTAGAGAGAAATCTACTCCTTGAACTGCACACCAATATACTCAATGTGATTTGAAACCTAACCTTGTAAGTTTCACCCAACAGATCAAACCGTCTCACGACAGATCACCATTAATCTGTTTGGAATTGTATCGTTTGAATGTGAACGCGGTTGATCTGAATTTTGTGGGACGAGCATAGGCGTTACTGTTTTAAGTTCAACTTTTTATGCGCAACATATCTAAGATAGCGGATAAAAAAAGTCATGTTAACACTTTGAACCTTTATACCCAGTCCGGTCTATCCTCGAAACAAGAAAATAATAAAAATTAAAAAGAAAAGTGATTTACTAGAATCAAAGTAATGCATTTCACAGGTCCATTTTATAATCTCTATATGCAGTTAGTCCGTTTGCAGTCAAACTAAGATGGGCATGTCGCAGTATTTCATGTTTTCCCAATCAGCATTGTACACTAAACCAAGTAGTTTGCACCAATTATTGTCGAAAGAAAGATGTAAAGGTTTTAATATTTGAAAGGAAGATTTTGTGTTTAGGGTTCTTTTAAATTTAACATCCAAATATATGTATAAAGTACCAAGAGTTTCGTTATTTTAGTACGAGGAGTTATATATATGTTGGAAAGGGTTTTTGAGGACTGGGGTTTCTATCTCTTGGCAGCTACTCGGCACCAGTGTTTGTCTTTATTAATGCAAGGTAACATTACTTTGTTCGCTTTTTCAACAGAGATTGAGAGATTGAGAAGGTTATTATAGATTTTTTTTTGATGAAAATTACATGAGAAAATATTTGATTTTCACTGAAAAATCTATCGTAAATTTGTTATGGATCACAGAAGCCTCAACTCTACCATTGAGAAGGTTAATTAGTCTAAGATTTTACATCATATTTTTAGGATTTAAGTTTATACATAATATTTTTAGAATTTGAGTTTATATTAGTTTTTGGAAAAGATTATCTACATACTTAGAGAGTACCCATAAAAACCTTATTTATTAATATAATTATACTTATACCATATTTAAAAATAAATAAATTTACAAAAATAATTGTCATCTTAAACATAACCAAATGTTGTATAATTATAAAATTAGCTAAAGGCCTCATTAATTTTATTTGGATTAAATCAGCTTAGTAAAAGCAAATAAAAGCAAAGATACCAAAGCAAAAGACGTTTAATTTATTCCCTTGGCTGATAAAAGTAAAGAGACAAGGGGGCCCCACGGAAAATATGTACGAAAAAGAAACTGTCCATCTCTCCATGGACCGAAAGGAGGAATCGGACTCGTGGCTTCTTTATTACCTTACTGTCAGTTGTGTGCAGGTCCACTCCAACCCTGCTTTATAAATTGTCAAATGGTGAAGCGCAATATGCCATAATTGTCAATTTTTTGGTTTGTCACAGATGTGAAAAGCTCCATCATTCGTTGAATTTTGAGATGGGTGTCTGACGCAGCCAATCCATACAAAAGTAATTGTCATATTAACCATAATCATCGTATAATTATAAAATTAGCGAAAGCCCTCATTAATTTTATTTGGATTAAATCATGTTCGTAAAGCAAATAGAAGCAAACATACCAAAACAAAAAGACGTTTAATTTATTCCATTGGGCTGATAAAAGTAAAGAGCCAAGGGCCCTGAAAGAAAATATATACAAAAAAGAAACGAGCCAAGGGGCCCTCAGAGAAAATATATACGAAAAAGAAATCGTCCATCCCTCCATGGACCGGACCGTCCTGGGTGGGACAGCCGACAACGAAATATATTATATATTACTTTGGATTTTGTTAAAATTATTTATCAACTCGTTTTTTTAAAAGAAAGCGAATCTATTTATTTTTAATTCAATTATTAATATTTTTTAATTAAAATTATAATAATTCACAGCAAATCTATTTATTTTTAATTCAATTATTAACATTTTTTAATTAAAATTATAATAATTCGCTGTTCTTGTTAACTTCGTTTTCACAGTGACGTTCCGAGAAATTCGGTCTCCAACAGCTGGAAAGTAATTTGATTTGAGAACCCTCCCTTCGCACCCAGCTGCCAGTGGAGGGCTCGTGGCTTCTGTATTACGTTACTATCCGTAGTGTGCAGGGCCACTCCAACCCTGCCTTATAAATTGTCAAACTATAATTATAATAATTCGCAGTTCTGGTTCACCTCTTTTTCACAGTGACGTTCATAGAAATTCGGTCTCCAACAGCTGGAAAGTAACTTGATTTGACAACCGTACCTTCGCACCCAGCTGCCAGTGGAGGGCTCGTGGCTTCTGTATCACGTTACTGTCCGTAATGTGCAGGGCCACTCCAACCCTCCCTTATAAATTGGCAAATGTTGAAGAGCAATATGCAATAACTGGACGAACTCAATTTTTTTTGTTTGTCACAGATTTGAACAGCTTCATCGTTCGTTGAATTTTGAGATGGGTGTTTCACGAAGCAGATCCAGATCCATACGGCACTTGTTCACTACTCATTTCTTTAGCTGCTTGGGATGGCTATGCAATGTTGCTTTCGCGCAGCTCGAGTCCGGTGAGGCGATAAAGGGGTCCCGTAATTTTCCCGATCGGGGATTAGCTATAGCGAGGAATTTTGTGGTTTTTACTACGAGCTTGTTAAGGGGAAAACTCGACCTGGAGTTGGGCGCCAGGGATATTCTGGCAACCCTGAGAGGCCCCAAATTGTACGAGATAAATGCTGGGTTCGGACTGACTACCTGCGAGGAAAGTCCAGAAAATCGATTTGGGAAGGCTTCTGTTGTAATGCTGTCATACAACCCGCCCAATTCATCGATGAAGCAATTTATGAAGTATATCTTCAATGCCTATAAGCTGCACTCTATTCTGCTTCAATGTTTTCCTTTAAAATCTCCATCTGGCGAACTCCTTCCTGGGATCTGTAATTGCAAGCTTCAGGATGGTAAATCTGAATGCAAATGTATTGTATTCTGGAATGTGGAAGAGGTCATAAGTGTGCTTGCTCATCGGATGCCCGGAACACTTAGACGGCTGTCTGATTCCTTATGCCTACTGCCATGTCCAGAGTGCCTGGAAACTGGGTGCCATGGGTGCAAACAGGGGCTGTCTGATTCCTTATGCCTACTGCCATGTCCAGAGTGCCTGGAAACTGGGTGCCATGGGTGCAAACAGGGGCAGTTGAATGTGGAGGAGGGAGATGAATCTGGCAGGAAGATGTTGACAGAGGATGACATCAAGAAAGGAAAGAAGGCAGTGGATGAAATATTCGGGTGTATTCCTCCGCATTCTCGTATGATAATGTTATCCTGGCCGTGTATTCCTCAGCATTTTGGCTGAATGCTCTTTTGGCAGGAGTCCGGTATCAGCGGCACTACCTGTTAGATTTGAAATCACTGAATGCTCTTTTGGCTGGGGTCCAACTCCAAGTGCTCACTGAAATGTCTCACTCGTTAAAATTACAAAGTGTGTTGTAATTGGGTTCACATAATCCATGAAATGATTACTCGGGACTGGATTTTATTTGTGGTGATTAATTATTAATCGTTTTTCATGGTAATGGTTTTTTTTGGGTTAATTATATTTTAATGTTAAATGGCATTGTTTTAAAATTACAAAGTGTATTGTAATTGGTCCTAACCCATGAAATTATTACTTGGTACTGGATTCTATTTATGGTGATTAATTATTAATCATTTTTTTCTATGGTAATGGTTTTTTTGGTTAATTATATTTTTATTTTAAATTGTATTGTTATATATGGTTTAGTGATCGAAATAAATAATTTAATTGAGGGATTTAAGTTTAATTAGATATTTGAGAGAATGTATATAAAAGTTTTAATTATAAATTAATCTAATTTGTTAAGATTTATATGCATATTAATTAGAATTTTATATGTATATTAATTAAAAAAAATATATTTTGATTATGAATATTATATTCCGTGAAAAAATAAATATAAAATTTTATTTTTATGGATAAAAATTTAGATATTTAATTATATAATATAAAATATTTTCTATATTATTATATAAAAGATTATTTTATAAAAGGAAAAAAATAGGCGTAGAGTAATTTATAGACAAAATAGATTTTTTTAAGATATTTTATTTAGTTAATTTAAATCAAAATTTTATATAGTTTAAATTGTTTAATTTATATAATTTGAGTGTTTGATGAGTGATTTTTTAGGGTATTGAATCTATTTATACATTCAAAAATGTATTTTAAATAATAATAAAAATTGAAATTGTATTACTAGATTTTAGTGAATTCCGTGAAAAAGACTATTTAATCAATAAATTAGACTATACCTAAAAAAATATTAAAAATAAAAATTAATTATTTAATAATATTATTAATTAATTAATAATATTAATAATTAAATTAAAAAAATATAATAATTAATAATTATTTATTTATTTAATCATTCATTATTTATTATGTATGATGATAAATATTTTTAAGTTTTGTTTAGTATTCATGAATATATTTTCAAAGCATTTTAACAAATTGGAAAATGCTCTATGCTAATTGACAATTACTTATTCAATTAGTCATTTTTGGATTTATGACAAATTGGAAAATGTTGTATGCTAATCAACAATTGATGATGATGATGATGATGATAGTGGTTAACGTCCACTGAGACCAAATTGGTCTATCAGACCTATAATTTTCTTAGTTTTAATTGTCTGGCTCCTCGTCTTTTTTAGCGAGATTGGTGTTGTAGCTTTCTTTTTTTTCTCTATGGTCTTCCAACTTCCTTTATCTTACATCTCCTTCATCTCTTTTGGTTCTTGGGACATTGGTGTCTTAGCTTCGCGATCTATTGTGTTCGTCCTTTTGAAGATAGTCGGAGAAGTTTGGTTTAGGAGATCTGGTTTGCTGTTAAATGAAAATTTATTTTGTGCGATATTCAAATCCTCATAACTGTTGATACTTGAGGGGTCATCGAGTTCACTTTTTTGTTGTTGGGTAGGGCTTTCTCCCTGCGTGTCTTGAGAGTTGTTTCTTTCTTGCCCGATTTCTTGTGATTTAGAGTTTTCTTTAGAGTATTCTTCTTTGATGACAGTGTAGTGTTCTTTTTGTGCTCCTTCCCACCATGTAGATCTGTGGTGGTTTTTTCTAGCAGAATTTTTCTGGGAGGCTTTTGGGCAATTTTTGGCTAGATGGTCTGTCTCAAAACAGGATCGACATCTGAAGAGGACACTTTCATAATCGAGTTTCTGGTTCCACACATAGTCTTTACTTGTTAGATTTATTTCAGCTGGGAATCTGGCGCTGAAGTCCATTTCCACACAGATTCGTGCATAGGTGGTTCTGGCATATTCCTCTGTTTTTGGGCACCTGTAGTAAAATTTCCCAATTGCATTTCCGATGGCTATTAGCGAGGAGAGATTCCAGAGATGCAAGGGTAGGCTTGGCAATCTCACCCAAACTGGTGCTGAGGTTATGACTGTTGTTGAGGGATCGAATGATGGGTTCCATGGCTTCATGAATAGGCCTGATTTTTCCCAAAACCAAGAGCCGGAATCTAGAATATATTGTCTGCTTTCAGGATTTTCAAAATCTACTATAAAGAAACCCCTAGCACAGGGGTAAATATTAATTTCATCAGAAATGACAGGCTTCCATACCTTTGAGATCCAATTGTGAAGAGTTGTTAGCCGCGGCCAAAAACCATTGAACCAGTAGATTATGGCACTTTCGGAAAACTTCAAATCCTCATCGAGTGAGACCTGGACCACCTGGACAGTAGGAGCTAGGGCTTCACTGACGATAAGGGCAGGAGCTTTCCCTCCAGAAGTGGACGGAACTGAGCCAACAACTATTTTCGTGAAGCTGGGAGCCATATTTTACTTGCCCATAGAACCCAACCGCAGAGAAATAAGGTAGAAGATTAGATCTAGATCTAGCCGCAGAAGATTGAACAGGTGGTTTGTCTATGAAATAGAAAATTAGATCTAGAACCCAACCACAGAGAAATAAGGTAGAAGATTAGATCTAGATCTAGATCTAGCCGCAAAAGATTAGATCTAGAACCCAGCCGCAGAGTCTCAGTAAGCCTTTTAATCCTAGCTTTGATAAGAGAGGAAAAAGCATGCCGCTGGGCACATTTCCTTCATTCCAAATCATGGACGTTTGATCCAAAGCAGTGCTGCCAGTTCTGTTAAAAATTGCTGCAGAGGGAAAACATAACATACGCCACAGTAAAAAAAAAGAAAACACCAGTGAGAACCAAATTTTGATCGCAGTATTAGAGAGGAGATAACATGCTTCAGTCCAACCACTGTAAGATTAGCCAGACCTCCCCTACGATCCCACTGTCATAATCCTCAGATTTGAGCCGGAGCTTGAATGCATACCGCCCAGATCCAGAAAAGCACGAATAACTTATTCAATTAGTCATTTATGGATTTATAGTGTATGAATATAAATATTTCTATGACCTGTTTTGTATTTATATTAAAGTATTTTAAAGAATATGATTTTTTTTAATTGAGTTAATATGGTTATATTACAATTTTTTTGGAATTTACTCTTTTAAAGTTTTGATCAATTTTTTAGTAGACTTTTGGAATTAAATTTCACATAGAGAGATACATAAGTGATAAAACTTGTAAATTTATAAAGTTAGCTTGACAAGGTTCACAAAATAATAGTTAATTTAGAAAATAATATACTCACAGGATTGTAAAATTATAAAAAAAAGTTATAAAGACAAATAATATTTATTATTAAAATTTGGAAAAAAAAATTATAATAATTAACAATTATTTATTTAATTAATTACTAATAATTTAATAAGATTAGAAAATAAATATCTCTCAAACTTGTTTATATGTCTATGTTAAAACATTTTAATGAATATGATTTATTATATGATTTATTGTCCAATCGCATATAATTCTCTTTTAGTTTAAGTTTATTCCCTTGGAGTTTCCATTAATAGCTCTTTCAACATTTGGGATTAGATCTCATATATAAGCGAGTGAATTTGTGAATTTATGAACTTAGTGAGAGATCCTTTGAAGCTAGATTGCATTAATAAAGTAGAAATTTGTTGTGTGTAAGATTGTTTTTTTTTTTTTTTTATCATGGTCGGTTACTTTGATATTATAAAATGAAAAGAAGAAGGACTAAGTCCTATTACATTCCAAAAGCAAATGGTCTTTACTAGAGGTACGAAATGGGAGCATAGTCCCTACCTCAACTTGTGAGACCTTGTTTCTAAAGTACTGAAAATTTATAAAAGCATACTGTCTGACAAACTGCCCAAGCAGCTTACAAAATTTACATAGCATTGGTGGATGGATGCATGTTATTCACCAAAATTGGTTCACTGACTCCTCTGGTTGCTGTTCCTTTTTCTTACTGTATCTCGAGGAAGTTTCTCCTTGTTGGCTTTGATTCAGAGAGTTGATGTAGTCTACAACATCCTCCAGATGCTTGCATTTATCCTTCAACTCTTCAATCTCTTCTCTTTGCTTCTCAATTTCACTTTGTTTATAGTTGTTTATACCCTTCATCTCTGAACGAAGATCTTTGAGAGTTTGAATAAATCGGCCTATCATGAATCTGTTAGCACGACACATTGCACAACTCTCATTCTTTTCCACTTTTTTTAAGGGGTTGCAAGACATCTTTGATGGACTGTTCACTATATTACTCTTTGGATCTCTATTCTTTGGCTAAGAGCTTCTGTGCTTTTTGTTTTGATGGCCTTCTAGTTGTTTACTTTGATCTCTCTTCTTGACTGTTGTAGTGTTCCTGTTAGGGTGCCAGTGAAGCTGCTTCCTCTTGCTGATGCTGAGAACTTTGGGGATCTGCTTCTGAGTAATAAGAAAAGGAAGGGTAGTAGGCTCAGAGCTTAAAGACTGAGTTTTATAGCTGGATGAACTGCTGGGGAGCCTGGAAAAGTCCGAGAGAACCAACAAGAATTTCAAAGGAGTTTTTTCTCTGATTTTTTGCAAATGTCCAAAAGCGCAGCTATGGAGGCTGGGTAATGCTGGAACTGGAATAGTGAGTTCACACTGAGAGTGAGAACATTGGTCGGGAGTTCTGTTCGAATGGGACTGACTCTGTTCAGGATGGGATAGATCAGGGAGTTGAAAAGGTAGAATTCTGAGTGGAGTGAAATGCGATGAGAGTTGATTTTCTATTCTGCTGGCGATGGGATATAGAAATAGAGCCTCTGAAATCAGGGGCCTGTAGACTCTTAATACAACAACTACCCTGCAGATAATATCAATGTGCAAAGCAGAGCAATTTCTATAGTGATTATATCCTCTGATAATATAAGCAACTCGTTTACCTCTGTTCTGGTCCTGTGTAGTGAAATTGGTCCTCAGATTGCTGACCACTCTTGGCACGCCTCCCGCCTGATCCTTTGGTTCGAAGCACTCTTTTTTACTAGCTGTTCGCTGCTCACTAAAGCATATTTTCCAGTGTTTTCTCTGATGTTGGTGGCACCTATGCTTATGGTTCCTTTTATAGACATGTCTGAGATTGCTGGGCTCGTGAATCTGCTCAGCCTTCACGAGATTATCCCCAAACCTCCATGCTTGCTCGTATCCTTATTCAGATAGAAATCAGTGCGATCATGACTGATATGACCTTTAACTGCTGCGTTCTGCTCATGGGGACAATTTCTGGTCTGGTGCCATTCACGATGCGACCTTTTCTTCATTGCACGAGAAGGATAGACTATGATTTTGCTTCCTATCATGTGCAGGTGTATCTCCTGCTTCTTGATCCTATTATGATTTCTTGCTTCTGTTGATTTGATGTGGTATGCTCTACTTTGATCCTCATACCAGTCCTCCTGAGAGGACGATTTATGGGATAGGTTCTTCATAGATATTTTGGTTTTCTTTCACCATTCCAGCTTGCCGGTCCACTGCCTTGTTGGCCAGTGAGTCAGCCTCCTTATTTTGTGTTCTAAGGACATGTTTAAATACAACTTTCCCCATATTTTTTGTGTTATCTAGAATTCATTGTCTTATTTTATTTAAGGGTGCATTTTTGAATTCTTTCCCTACTTCCATCACTGCTATAATAATTGTCGAGTCCCCAATTATTATAGGGTCTTTTATCTGATTTTTTTCAGGATCTTGGTACCTATTAACAAACTATATGCCTCTGCCCTGTTATTTGTCATTGTTCCTAGGCCCCATTCATATGTTGTTATTGTCTCGCCTTTCAGATCCAGGATTAATCCGCCTGCCCCTGCTCTTCCTGGATTGTTCTTTGAAGCTCCATCGAAGAAAAGAATGTGTTTTCTTTGTTCTTTAATCCATTCCTCTATTTCCATGTCGTTCCAACGAAGCTTCCAATCTCTGATTTTTACTCCTCCCTTGTTTAGATTTTGGATCCTCGATGTGCCTTCAATGAGGACTTTGCTGAACCAATCCTTTTCTTCTTGTTGCAGTCTATTGTGATCTATACTTGATGCTCCATTTACACTTATCATTTCCGAAACTTGTCCCCAAGTCTTCGCTATAATGGTCCCTATGCTTGGCTTTTGTCCTTTGAAGATACACTTATTCCTGGCTAGCCATAGATTCCAGCAAAGAGTAGAGGGAAGACATTTCCAAATTCGACTTATGACTGTTTTTTCTTTGCATAAGGGTAACTTTGAGCCCAATTTTTGTTTAGAGTTGTCAGCTGCTCTATTGTGTCTATGTTCAATTCTAAAGGACTGATAATTTGCTTCCAGCATTGTCTTGCCATAATGCAATTCAAGAATAAATGCTGAGTGCTTTCTTCTTCCCTTTGGCACATGACGCATATGGAGGGGCCTTGAAAACCTTTTTTCTTTAAATTTTCTGCCGTAAGAATCTTGCCTTTCAGCAATGACCATGCAAATTTTTTTATTTTGGGTAGGCATTCATTCTTCCATACTACTGTCCATAAATTCCAGTTGTCATAATTGTTGTAATTTTGAAGGAAGTTATAACCTGATTTTACTGTAAATTTTCCTCCATTTGGATCCCAAATGTAATTATCTTGGCTTTCTTTATTTATGGGAGCTGCTCCTACTAAAAGGAGCTTCAATTCTTTCCACTGCCTTTTTAGCCTGTCTGGAAGTGTCTGCACTCTCCAAGCTGTCCAGCTATTATGTTCCCATTCAGATATGGAATATAAAGAAGTTATACCTTTCTCCTCCATCCATTCTTTCAAGCCTCTTAAATTTTGTTGTTGGTTCAAAGGGGTTGCTCCCATGATTCTGTCATCCCATATTGAGATAGATTTCCCATTCCCCGGATTTTTGGAAATTTGGTCTCTAATTTGAGGGATATTTTTTTGATAAGTTTCCAAACTTGAGTACAAGGTTGATCTGGAATTATTTCGGTGAGAATCTTTGACCGATGACAGTTTATATATTTCCTCAATAGTGCTTTGCCCCACTGTTACACAGCAATTTGTCACTGTCTCCCTGTCAGTTACCCTGCTGTGTCAAGAATTCACACATAATCAAGTTCATGCCTTCTGAACTGGCCCAAAACCCACTTTTCCAAAGTTTTCCCCATCAGCGCGTTTGTCTCTAAAATATCCACGCTGACTGGCGGCTCTTAATGTTCTCAGCGCGCTGCCAGCGCGGAAGCACATGACTTTTCCGCGCTGGTCGCCATCGCGCCTCGACTTGTATTGAGTCGCGCTGACATGACTTTCCCAGTTATTGAGGCGCGACGTCAGCGCGTCAGTTGCCTTATAATCCGCGCTGATCCTGTTTGGGCAAATTTGTTCCAACAGTCAGCCTTCCAGATTATTCCAGACCTGGTTGTTGGCTTTGTGAGTATCGACTCCCTTCTATGGCATGTCTGTTCGACCCTTTGCAACCACTTGCCTCAAAGATAAGCTCATCCTTCCACCCTTTTAGGAGGCTCCTTCTCCTATATAAACTGCCACCATTACCATGAGCAGCTAGTTTTTTTGGAATAGCTTGGATTGTGTAGAACTTATTGTGCTCAGATAGCTGCTACTATAGGTATTTGGTGTGCTAAGTGTGGAAGTGATTGATAGCTTAGGGAAGGTTGTTTTGTGTTGCTAGTGTGAGAGAGAGTTTCTTGTCTTGGGAGAATCATTTCCAAAGGTGAATGCTTGAGACGCTTGCTGACTGGCCCCTCCTGAGAAGGATACCGACGTCAGAACATTTGGTTGTACTCTTCTCTATTTTGATTAATAATAGATGACTGCTACTATTGTTCCATTCTTGTTTGTCTATGCAATGATTAAATGTGAATTACATCTTTTCTGACCGATGTATGGTTGCTTTTACTAGATTTCACGCTTGCGTTTGTTTCCTCTTCGTGTGTGTAGGTATCTATTCGCGGGGATCGCGGAGGATTGTGACCAGCCGAAGCGAAGGAGCGAAGGCAACATCTCTTCGTCAAACGACAGCGCAGGAATCCAAGTAGGTGCTCTTTACCTCTTGTTTAATTGTAATTAGGAACATGCATAGCAGCATTGTGTGATTGTTGCTAGACCCTTGCTGGGCTAGTAGGGATCGCCTCTATCCGTAGAGGGGATTTACCTCTCCAACAATTTGGCGACTCCGCACCTCCTAAACCTCCCTCCGAGGAAGGAGCCAAACGGAAGCCTAAGTATCCTTGTCTCATCTGCGAGGAGGATCACTACACCAAGGATTGCCCCAGGCGGTCCGAGGTTAGTCGGCTTTTGAAAGGTACTCCAGGGCCTCCTGCTGTGCTTAAAGAGCCTTTCCCGTCCCAGCAGACGCATCAGGTGGCAGATCCCTCGCAATCCTCTTCCTCGTTCGGTTCTCAAGTGTTCATGGCTGGAACGATCCCCATCCATGTTTCAACTCGAGCGAAAGATTATCCATCTCCAGCCGGGAAAGAGCCGGAGGTTCCCTCCAGCGCTCCTCCGTCCAGTTCTGGTCCCCTTCACATCGAACGGCCCAGCACCGAGACGATCCCCCGACCCCCTCCCAAAGGTGTACTCAGGAAGTCATCTTATAACCCCAATGCTCGTGCTGCCCAGCATTATAGCATTGTCGAGGACTTAGCTCAGGCTCCGTCTGCTATGTCCGCATTAGAAGTCCTCCAGAGCTGCCCCTCCCAGAGGAAGTCCTTGCTATCAGTGATTGGTGGCATAGACCCGGCAGATTTGGATTTAATTTCTTTTGATCTCGAGGGTTTCACACAAAGACTGCCTCATCAGGTGGCCTTCCTTATACAGGTTCTCATCAACGGCAAAACGATCCATCGTACAGTCATTGATGAAGGTGCCTCAACTTGCATCATGTCTGTTGCTTGCTAGAAGGCTATTGGTTCTCCTGCTCTGAGCCAGTCTCCTACGACCCTGGAGGCTTTCGATGGAAGAGAATCTCGTCCATATGGTATCCTCCCGCGACTTCCTATCTCTTTAGAAGGGAAAACGGTAGAAGTAGAGGTTGAAGTCGTTGACGCTAATCTCACTTACAACCTCCTCCTTGGACGAAGCTGGACATATGCCATGCAAGCCGTGGCTTCCTCCTTGTTCTGTGTCGTTCGCTTCCCCCATCAAGGGAGAATCGTCACGGTGGACCAGCTGTCCTTTTTTGCTTCCTCTTCTGAAGGGAATGTGCCATTCGTAGAGCATACCTCCAAGTCGCTAGTGAGTGTGGGTGCTGGATTATTCAAAGATCCCTCCTTGATGGGAGTCTTTCCCCTCCCACCTCCGAATCTCGCCTCCGTTAACATGATTACAGTGCGTTCTGATCCATGGGTTCTCCCTCCCTTGAATCAGGAAGACTCTTGGGGCGAGATGATGCCGTTGAGTCCTGCCGAGCTCAACTACATCGAGATTGTCGCTGCATCGGCTCCACCTCCTGAACCTGCTTTTCCGAGCAGTGTTCCCGATTCATATGACCACTTCCCTTGGTTGGGAGAAGAGGCCACTTCGGATCCCCTGAAGGAATCATTTCCCTCCGACGAGGCTATCATTGAGACTATGTCTCTCGAGGAGCTCCCTTGGTTAGATTACCACCATCGCTCTTCGTTTCTCCCTCCTCATTCGGAAATGGTCGCATGTCTCGAGCGGTTTGCTTCATGTGTCCCATCTCCGCCTCTCCAAACGCCTGTTCAGTTATATCAAGTGTCTTCGGAAGGCAATATGGGTAACATTACGCAAACCCAGGCTATCGACATCTCTGTCAAACCAGGGATTGTCGAGAATATTTTCATTGGAGTCACATGCACTCCTGAGGAAGTTCAACTTTATACCGCTTTATTTCGTGAATTCCGTGATGTTTTCGCATGGTATTACGAGGAAATGCCCAACATTGACCCCAGTATTGTGGTGCACGAAATTCCTACTTATCCCGGCGCTAAACCTGTTCGTCAGCGTTTACGCCCAGTGCACCCTCGAAAGGCTGCAGCCATCAAGGCCGAAGTTGAAAAAATTCTTCGAGCTGGTTTCATCTATGCCATTCCCCTCACGGAATGGGTATCCAATATAGTCCCTGTGAATAAAAAACAGGGCACTATTCGGGTTTGTGTTAACTATCGCGACATCAATCGCGCCTGTCCAAAAGATAACTTTCCTACGCCTTTTATTGATCAGCTCATTGATGACTGCGCAGGAAGCGAAATTTATTCGTTTATGGATGGTTTCTCTGGTTACAACTAGATCAACATAGCCCCCGCAGACCAGCATAAGACTGCTTTCATTTGTCCTTGGGGCACCTTCGCTTACAAGAAGCTACCTTTCGGTCTTAAAAATGCCGGTGCCACTTTCCAGCGTGCGATGTCGTATGCTTTTCATGATATCCGACACATCGTACAGCCTTACCTGGATGACCTTCTAGCTCATTCAGCTAAACGTCAAGACCATCCATCTCATTTACGCGAAATCTTTCTCCGCTGTCGACACTACCGTATTCGACTCAATCCGCATAAGTGTGTCTTCTGCGTAGAATCTGGCCGACTGCTCGGGTTCATCGTCTCCCGGGAAGGTATCCGTCTGGATCCCCTTAAGGTCGAGGCCATTTTGAATCTTCCTCCCCCTGCCTCTCTACAGCAGTTACAGAGCTTGCAGGGAAAAGCTAATTTTCTCAGACGATTCATTCCAAATTATGCCGAGGTGGCTAAGGGTTTCACACGGTTATTAAAGCGAGACACGCCCTTTCGCTGGGACGCTATCGCTCAAGAATCTTTTGAGCGTCTTAAAGACCTTCTTGTCTCAGCCCCGCTCTTAAGACCTCCGAATTACCACCGTGACTACACCCTTTATCTGGCCGCTGCCGATACCACCATCGGCATGGTTTTAGTGCAAGACGATGATGCTGGCACCGAGCATGTTGTATATTATCTTAGCCGCAACCTTCTGGATACGGAAACTCGCTATGCATATGTCGAGAAGTTGGCATTGGCAGCTGTCTGTGCCGTCCAACGATTCCGTCATTATATCTTGTTGCGCACGACGACCGTGATCTCTGATTGCAACCCCATGACCTACATTTTGTCACGTCAGTTGCTGGGGGGCAAATACTCGAAGTGGATCGTAATCCTCCAAGAGTTCGACTTGGAATTCACTGCAGCCAAGTCTAAGAAATCTCTGGTCTTTGCTGAACTGCTCTGTTCCTTACCATCTCAGTCTGCACCATCTCGCTCAGAGGAGCATATTCCGGATGAAACGCTGTTTCTCATCAGCACCCTCGACCCGTGGTATGGGGACATTATCGTATATTTACAGACGTCTTCCTTCCGTCCGAATGCATCGAAAGGTGCCCGACGGCGAATTCGTCACCAAGCTCAACCCTATCGCATCTTGGGCGATACCCTGTACCGCCTCGGCGTTGACTCTGTTCTCCGCCGGTGCTTGACCCTCGAGGAGGCGGAGCGGGTTTTGAACGACTGCCACTCCGACGCTTGTGGCGGCCATATGTCCGGCTATGATACCGCTCAAAATATCCTCCGTGCTGGTTATTTCTGGCCTTCCATCTTCAAGGATTGTATCCTTGCTGTACGAGCATGTCACGAATGCCAGGTTCACCACCGGAAGATGCGTGCACCTGTTGCACCACTGCACCCTGTTGTCACCGTAGGACCATTTGCCAAATGGGGCATTGATTATACATCCTGTAACCCTCGTTCGGCCGGGGGGCATGGGTACATTATCGTTGCTGTGGATTATTTCACCAAGTGGGCCGAAGCGATGCCTACATTAAATGAAGACGGTTACACAACGGCGCAGTTTTTATTCAATCATGTCATTACTCGTTTTGGAGTCCCTCAGGCTATTGTCACAGATCACGGAAAGCATTTTCGTAATCACATGATGACAGAACTAATGACCCAACTAGGCTTGCGCCAGGACAGTTTGACACCGTACTATCCACAATCTAATGGTCAAGTTGAAGCTGTGAACAAAGTTTTGATCACTATGCTTCAACGCACCGTAAATACGCACAAGTCTAATTGGCATCTGATGCTGTTCCCAGCCTTGTGGGCCTATCGGACTTCCGTGAAGGATGCCACCAGTTTCACTCCATTTCAATTGGTTTATGGACTGGAGGCTACCCTTCCTATCGAATGCGAGATTCCTTCATTGAAGTTAGCTGTCGAGTTGCTTCCCAACACCACTCCGGTGGAGGAACGGCTTCTGTACCTAGAACGGTTGGACGAGACTCGTCGTTTAGCTTCTCTGGCCATCGAAGCGCAAAAGAAGAGAGTCAAAACTCACTTTGACCAGAATATTCATCCTCGTTCCTTTGTTGAGGGAGATCTAGTACTGCTCTATGATCAAGCTAAAGATAAGCTGGGGGCAGGAAAACTCGAGTCCATGTGGCTAGGTCCCTATATCGTGAAAAGAGTTTTACAAAAGGGCGCATATGAGTTGATTGATTACGAAGGAAACCCTCTTGACAAGCCCCGCAACGGGCTGTATCTGAAGAAATATTACGCGTGACTTCATGCACTCAGTTTGTACATACATGTGTTTAGTGTGTTTTGTGTGCATGATTTCATTTTCTGCTTGGTGTGAAAGCGTGTTTGCCTCTTATTGTGTCTTCCTCTTCTCGTGCAGATGTCTAGTGCACCTTATGTTGGTTTCGCTGATGGCGCCTGCCGTAGTACCTGCAATTTGTCTTCTGCGGCATGGGCGATCTACGATCCTCACGGAGAGTTGCTAGATCTTCAAGGAGTCTGTCTCGGTCGCACCACTAATAATGTTGCTGAATACAGTGCCGTAATTGAGCTACTAGCCGAAGCAGTTGATCTCGGCATTCGAGCAATGATGGTAAATCTGGACTCCCAGCTGGTCGTTCATCAACTTAACGGGCGATATTCCGTCAGAGACCAACGTATCCTAAGGTTGTACCTACGTGTCTGATTGTTAGAAAGGAATTTCGATTATATCACATATCAGCATATTCCAAGACGATTAAACACGCTGACTGATGCATTGGCGAATCATGTATTAGACAGACATTTGCGAAATAGATAACATCATACAAGAAGACATAGGAAGCATAGTAGAGTAAAGCATATGTAAATATTTTCTCAAGCATAGTTCGCATGCGTGCGGTGTGTGTTTTTAAGCTTGCATTAAAAACATTAAAAATACATGGGTCATCTGTTGTGCAATTCATACATAAGATCACATTTGTACTGAAAATTTGCATAACATAAGTAAAGCATCATCACATGTAAACAAGATCCATCCAAAAATCGGTATGTATATATATATATATCGTGTGGCGCACTAAGGCGCTCAAAAAATAAGTGTATGTGTCGAAATATAAAGTCACTGTTCTCCATACATCGAGACAGATGTCTCGCAAAACATCAAAAAGAAACCTAGGCGACTACTGTGCTGGGTTGTGCTCTCTATAGCACACAGCCGCTCGGGCCACCCGCCTCAACAAGCGGTGCACCCTGGGTGCTACCCCCACTGTATGGATCTGGTGCTCTATGGGAACCTCCTCGACTCCCCGATAGTCTGGCACGCCCACTAGCAACCCCTCAAGGTTGCGAGCTATGGCCTCAGAAGTATCCGCCCCTGGAGGGACCAAGGCAAGGACATCGGCTCCCTGCCCCTCTCTCCGTGCCTCTGGGGCTAATCCGACGGGTCTGACAGGTCCCACATCTGCACACAACGACATTTGTCAAGACATATGCATTAAAATCAAAAACATTAAAAAACTCAGAAAAATCAAAGTGTCATACCTCCATCGTCCCAGTGGTCGCCCGGCGGTAATGGCATGTCTGGATCGTTGCGGAAATCCATACATGCGTATGGCCAATCCTCAACGAAAACAATCTGATGCTCCAACCACTCTCGAAAAACCACTCCCCAATGAGCTGGCTGGCCGCCACCCCCGCGTGGCATGATGCGAGCCCATCGAGTGGCCCGCGTCTCCTGAGGACTCCTGGGAGGATCCACGGCTATAGTCTGCAGCCGCATGACTGGTACCCGCTCCAGAATGAGTAGGAGTAGGATTGACCCATAGCCAAACTGTTTCGACTCTCCGCGTCGACAGTTGTTGAGCTGCCTCTTCATGTTGTTAGTCACCGCAGTGGCCCAATCAAACACTGTAGGCTGTAGACAGTCGAGAGCTAGCAGCAAGTGGGTCTTCGAGGCCTCATGGTTGGCCAATCTTCCCGCTGCCCAGGTCACCATAAACAGGATGGTGCGAAGAACTATGTCTCCCACCGTGGGAATTGCCACCTTCCCACTCCGCGTCTTCTCCGCCAATGGACATACTCGAGCCATGAGCTCGTCAAGAGTCTCGCCGCTGGGCCGCTGCCCCTCCAGAATGGGCCTCGCACCCCGGCGTGACAAACCGGTCAAGAAATATATGTCCATGAAGTCGAACTCGATATCCTTACCACGGATGGTAAATTTACCGTCTATATGGTTCCATGACCGGATCAGGAACTCCAGTAAATCGTGGTGAGCTCTTAGGCGTGGAGTCAAGAAGAATTTTAAAAATCCGCATTCCCGCATTGCATTTCGACAATCCGCTCTTTCAAAAGCGGCAATATCCTCAACATCGTGAGCCCTCTCTTGCCACTGGAAGGCCATTGTGCCCTACATAGCCAATAAGAACAATTAGAAAACTTGTAGATAAAAATTTCACGTCCAAATCATCAAAAATAATATTTGGCTGCGCCAGCGCGGCTGTTTCTAAAACAGACGCGCTGAAAATGGCGGCCTTTTGTATTTTCTTCAGGTCAGCGCGGAAGAACACGGGTTTTCCGCGCTGACCCGAAATTTGGTATGTGTTATTTTTATCGGTCAGCGCGGTCCCGAGCGGGAAACCCGCGCTGACCGAGAGCGCACCCATGGCTCAAAAACTTGCCCAATTGGGCCAATCCAACCGTTAAATTACGAATAAAAATGCTCAAAAAAGGGCGCGTGGCAAGAGGAACCTACCTGGAGCAAGCCGTTCGCCAAATGGTGTCCGCACGAGGAAGAATTGGCTCCGTCAACTTCACAGCTTCACAACGTTCTCAGCGGCTCAATTTGGTAACAATGGTGAAAATGACTATTTACCTTTCTATTTATAGTAAAAATGGCTTAATTCACTCTAATTTTTGCAAATATGGGTTTATGGTCATATTTTTACCATGGATTTTACGCTTCTGTACTGTTTTATGCATGTTTTAGTATGTTTTTAACATGTCGAACGGATTTATGCGGGTATGTTTTTGGTTGTGCAGGTCCTTCGAAACGGTGAAAATCATAACGATCCTAAAATCACTGGATCGCGAACAATGTCGTCTTTGAGCTCTTTTCCGACACAAAACAAGAAAAGATGGCCGAGCCTCCTTTCAGCTCGTTAAAGGGAATGAAAGGCGGTCATTTTAAGCTCTTCTTCTGACCGTGTAACTTAAAAAGATTGCCGGGTGTTTGTCGTTTCGCACCCGTTATCGGCTCTAAAACGACGTGTTTCCGACCGCTTTTTTACTTTTTCGGGTCGAAAGCACTATTTACGAAAAGTACTCCTCGATCGTAATGGTCGGGCGGTTCTTTCGGGCATTGTTTTATACTTTTTCGGGCTCGAGAGACACAACTGCACGAAAAAGGGCCCCCCTAGAGTCTCCTTTTCCGCTGCCTTTTCAGACTCTCTAAATAATAAAATACGCCGAGTTTTTCCTTTGTTAGGCTCGTTAAACCCTTGATGACATCGGACATTGTCAAAATGACACTCTTCAAGCATATGCTATCCCCGTCAAGCTTGTCATCCAAAAATAATTGGGGTACCTGCCAGAAATGGTGGGGAAAAAGGAATAGTAGTCGTAGTCGTGTCGGCAGTATGTCGCTCTTGAACATGGCACTCCTTTGCTTCGTGTCTGGGTGGGACCATCTCATCTCGCTTTTCACTGGCTTCCGTGGGTTTGGGTTATCCTATTTGGCCTTTCATCTGCTCATTGCCGTTGTTATCATACCCTTTGCTCATTTGATGTCAAATACTGCCAAATCCACTATGGTGCCGCCGATATGTTCAAGAGAAGTTGACCCCTGCAATAATACAACCTCATCTGCTATCTCACACAAATCATGTTACCTCTGTCTCGTGTCGATGATGTGGGAAACATTATGGCCCACCTTCGGTCAAGGTCACTTCCTGTCGACTTCAGCTCATTATCCGGGAAGGTGACTTAGAGATTCCCTTCAGGTGCCTTAGAGCCTGCATGCCTCAATGGCAGGTTCTTCGTGTTCGACGCGAGGTTTTCATCATTGACCTCCGATCGGATGATTCTGTGGGTGTTCGACACTAGCTCATTGATTCACACGCCACGGATTGTACCTATAGTACCTTGGGGGCCATTGTCATTATTGGTGGTACCTCTCGCGTCTGTTAACAGTTTTCATCATTGGCTGGTAATCAGACGATGTTCACGCATGTTCGACTCCAACTCATGTATTCACATGCTTGAACTTGTACTTTGTTCGGGTCGGGACGGAGCGCAAGACCCTGGATCCCTGTCTGTTATGGTCCAGGCTGCGATTTTGTGGATGATCATTACATGACTCATTGATGGATGGCTGCGCCCATACCTGAGTCTTCATGGATGGCTGCGACCATACCTTATCATTATTTTGGTCTCTTTAGCTGGGTGGCTGCGTCCATTCCACAGACCTTTTTCGCATGTCTTTTGGATGGCTGCGCCCATGCCTAGACTGCATGTACTTGATTATCAGAGATATTCGGTCCTTCCTGGTGGTGGTCCAGTTCGGCAACGTGTTGTAAAGCATTTCACCCCTCCCACTCTCTCGGTCTTCATGCTTTAGGGGGCATCTGTTACACAACAATTTGTCACTGTCTCCCTGTCAGTTACCCTGCTGTGTCAAGAATTCACACATAATCAAGTTCATGCCTTCTGAACTGGCCCAAAACCCACTTTTCCAAAGTTTTCCCCATCAGCGCGTCTGTCTCTAAAATATCCGCGCTGACCGGTGGCTCTTAATGTTCTCAGCGCGCTGCCAGCGCGGAAGCACATGACTTTTCCGCGCTGGTCGCCATCGCGCCTCGACTTGTATTGAGTCGCGCTGACATGACTTTCCTAGTTATTGAGGCGCGACGTCAGTGCGTCAGTTGCCTTATAATCCGCACTGATCCTGTTTGGGCGAATTTGTTCCAACAGTCAGCCTTCCAGATTATTCCAGACCTGGTTGTTGGCTTTGTGAGTATCGACTCCCTTCTATGGCATGTTTGTTCGACCCTTTGCAACCACTTCCCTCAAAGATAAGTTCATCCTTCCACCCTTTTAGGAGGATCCTTCTCCTATATAAACTGCCACCATTACCATGAGCAGCTAGTTTTTTTGGAATAGCTTGGATTGTGTAGAGCTTATTGTGCTCAGATAGCTGCTACTATAGGTATTTGGTGTGCTAAGTGTGGAAGTGATTGATAGCTTAGGGAAGGTTGTTTTGTGTTGCTAGTGTGAGAGAGAGTTTCTTGTCTTGGGAGAATCATTTCCAAAGGTGAATGCTTGAGACGCTTGCTGACTGGCCCCTCCTGAGAAGGATACCGACGTCAGAACATTTGGTTGTACTCTTCTCTATTTTGATTAATAATAGATGACTGCTACTATTGTTCCATTCTCGTTTGTCTATGCAATGATTAAATGTGAATTACATCTTTTCTGACCGATGTATGGTTGCTTTTACTAGATTTCACGCTTGCGTTTGTTTCCTCTTCGTGTGTGTAGGTATCTATTCGCGGGGATCGCGGAGGATTGTGACCAGCCGAAGCGAAGGAGCGAAGGCAACATCTCTTCGTCAAACGACAGCGCAGGAATCCAAGTAGGTGCTCTTTACCTCTTGTTTAATTGTAATTAGGAACATGCATAGCAGCATTGTGTGATTGTTGCTAGACCCTTGCTGGGCTAGTAGGGATCGCCTCTATCCGTAGAGGGGATTTACCTCTCCAACACCCACGATTGTTCCTTCCCATTTATCATTCACCAAACTAACTTGATCCCGAGTGCATTATTCATCAATCCTGGTATCCTGATTGAAATTCCTCCTTTTTCAAATGGGAGAGTTACTTGTTCCCATCGAACAAGGCTGAATTTTTTGGTTTCTTGTTTTCCTCCTTGCCATAGAAAGCTTCTAGTAATTAATTCCATTTGTTTGTGTGCACTTGCCGGTGCCATAATTATGGCATACTGATATATTGGCAATGCTGAGAGGAGGGCTTTGATTAATATTGATCTACCTGCTAGATTTAGCCACGTCATTCCCCAACTTTGGATTTTCCCCCTCATTTTTTCTACTTGTTTATTCCATACTTCTACCTTGACCACTTCTTTTGCCAATGGTAATCCAAGATATATGAAATGGCTCCATTTTAATTGAACCAGGATTTCCATTATTTGTGAGATTCTCTGCATTATGTTGATTGGAACGTTCCAGCTGTAAATTCTGCATTTGAAGCATAAAGGAAGTCATCTAGAAATTTTTAAATTGTCTGGCTATAATGCTGGAGGCTCCCCCAATGAGAAGAGTGTCATCTGCAAAGATAAAGTGGTTTATTTCTTTGACCCCTCTAGTGATTCTAATACCTGTAATTTTTCTTTTTTCCCTTTGATTTTATATTTGTATACTCAGTGATTCAGCCATTATAATGTAGAGGAAAGGGGAAAGCGGGCACCCTTGTCTCAATCTTCTTGTGCTTCAGAAAAACTACTTGGTATCCCATTGATCAAAGGTGCTATCCAAGGGGTGGTGATGCATGCCATAACAATATCTATGAACTTAGAAGAAATGCCAAACTTTTGAAGGACAACCACAAGAAATTTATGATTTACTCTGTCGAAGGCATTGGCCATATCCAGCTTTATGACCATACCCTTTTCCTTTTGTTGTATACTACTATGTGTGGCCTCCTACACTATAATTAAATTGTCTGTAATTTGTCTTTTTGAAACAAAACCACCTTGATTTTTTGAGATGATGCATGGAAAAATTCTTTTTAATCTGTTTGCCAAGATTTTCATGATTATTTTGTAGGAAGAGTTGCATAGAGAGATAGGCTTGTATCTATCAAAGGAAATAGGATTTGGTTATTTAGGAATAAGAGCCAAGAGTGAGGCTTTGGTATTTTCTCCAACTTTATTTTTTTGGAAAACATTTTTGATCATTCTCACCAAATCTTTCTTGATTGTTACCCAATGGTTCTTGTAGAAGGCAATTGTGAAACCGTCCGGGCCTGGTGCTTTTTCCAGGTGCATACTCCATATTTCTTCTCTTATTTCCTCCTCTGTCACCTATTTCTCTAGATCTCTGTTTTGTTGTTCGGTGATTTTATTGCTAATTTGCCGAAGAAATTCTTCGTTGTCCACTTGCTGATCCCCTACGGAGAGGAGATTTTTATAGTAGTTATGTGTTGCCTTTTTAATTTCTTCCATTCCTCTTATTTCCTGCCCTTCTACTTGTATTTTGTCAATTTGATTGCCTGCTCTTCTTATCTTTAAATTGTTATGGAAAAAAGCGGTGTTTTTATCCCCTGCTTTCAGCCATAAGCATCTTGACTTTTGCCTACTTTCCTCTTCCTCTTGCCTGTTTTGCTTGTATAAATCCAAGAAAACTTCTTTTTCATGCGCATACTCTTGCTCGCTATCTTGTTTATTTTCTTTTTCCTTGCTCATGTTTTCAAGTTTCTCTTGCAGTTCTATTTTTTTTCTTTGAGAGCATTTTCTCTTGCCCATGCTTTTAGATGAAGTCTTAAATTTTTCAGCTTAGTTTCCCATACATAATGAGGAGAGCCTATTACAGTGTTTTTCCAGCTTTCTCTTATTTGCTTGCCGAAGTCTTCCTTGCTGTCCCACAATTTGTTGTATTTGAAAGGAATCGGTCCTTGATTTTCCAGCCTATCCAAGGTCAATACCACAGGCTTGTGGTCGGAAGCTGAAGCATGCACAATTTTGCTTTTCACTATGGAAAATGCTGCTGCTATATTTTCTTGAATCAGAATTCTATCTAATCTTTCCTTTATGTTGTGTATTCCTGTTCTTTTATTGCTCCAGGTGTATTTTCCATTACTTGGGGGTATATCAAGTAGTTTATGCTCTTCTATGAGTTCTTCTAGCGCTGCTCTTGAGGGATCACTAAAATAATTGCCTCCCAGCTTCTCATCTATATTTCTAATCAGATTTAGGTCTCCTCCTATAATTAATTTGCCTCTTTGCCCTTTTGATACTTCTTCTTTCACTGATTTCCAGCATTGAGCTTTATCTCTATAGTGATTAGGAGAGTATATATTTATGATGCTAAACTCTTCATTTGTACTCTTATTTTTTAGATCTGTTCTTACCCAATAATTATTGAGTTTTTGTTTGGCAAGTTCCCATTTCCATTTGTTCCACAATGTACATATACCGCCTGAGGCTCCATTAGAGTCTATGGTTGTTCCTTCATAGTTTTTTGAGTTTTGATCATTTTTTGAACTTCTTGCTTGCTAACTTTGGTCTCTTGGATCATAAGAATGTCTGGTTATTCCTGGTTTATTATATCCCGAACTACGTTGATTTTAAAAGCGGATCCCAGACCCCTGCTATTCCAAGAGACCGTAATCATTATTTACTGGATTTGTGATGAGTCCCTCCCTTTTCTTTATGCTGATTTTTTTCTCCACTTCTCGTCTGTTTGCCGAGAAAGGAGTCCATTGGCTGTTGAGTGCCAATGGCCATTTCCTTTGCAGCTACCTCATCCCTTATTTCTTTATTGGATTTCCTTCCTACTTTTTTTGGCTGATCCCATGCTTGATTGTTTTCTTTTGCTTTGTTTCTTGTTTGTATTCGGTCGACTGTGAGTGGAGGGGGGGATGGACTCTGAGTGGGGGATGGAATAAGGGCTAAAGAATTAACTTGAGAAGGAGAGCGTGGAGATGGCAAGTCTTCTCCTAGGATTTCGAATGGATTTGAGGAAGGAATTACTGGAGGGGCCGAATTTATTGGAGGAATAGAGGTTGTTTCATTGTTTTCATGAGGCTGAGAGGAGTTCATTGCGGCTTGTTTATTATGGGGTTTCTTTCTTTTCACTTGTTCCCATGTATCTTCTTGAGCTTCAGCATTCTCTACTTCTTTTATTTTACTACACCTATTTGCAAAATGACCATATTCATGGCATACCTTGCATTTGAAGGGGATTTGTTCGTAGTCCAGCTGCTGGATGTGTGTCCATTGGTCCACCTTGATTTTTATTGCCTCCGGTAAACCTTTTCCCAAGTCTACTTCCACGCAGATTCTATCACATGCATGCATATTGTCTTTGGGTTCACATCTGTCTATGTATTTGCCTACCGCATTTCCTATAGCTCTCACCGAATCATCGCCCCAATAGTGAAGGGGGAGATGAGTCAACCTTACCCAAACCGGAACCGTGCTTGAGATATCCATCTCTGGATCAAAATTTGGTGATCATCTATTCAGATATAAGCTTCTTGAGTCCATACAATAGGGTTTGTTTCTGAATATTAAGTCCTTGTCTTCCTTAATTTCAAATAAGAAGGTAAAATATCCCCTTCCATAGAACCGAATAGTTATTTTTCCTTGTATATTTACACTCCAATTGTTTTCTACCCATTTTTGGACTGCTCTGGGAGAAGGTCACAACCCTGTAAATTGTCCCACCAAATCATGTTTTGCTAATGAGATAGCTACTTTCTTAGAAGTGTTGGAGGTAATGAGATCTCTGGAATGTCTGTTAGCTTCTTCACAAATTTACTGACAGATGGCCTAGCTTTTGGAGCTCCATTTTCCAATATTAGAGTTGCAAATGCTGCTTCATGATCATCAGTCCCTTGATGGGAGGAAGAATCTCCCCCTGCTAAAAGAGGCATGGTATGGAAGATCTCAGCAGCAGGAGGCTGCCGAGAAGAAGGAGGAAAGTGAAAAGCTGCCCAGATTAGAGGCACGCATCAGCTCAGAGAGGCCAAACCGTGCTCAGAGGAGCTCAGCAGCAGGAGGCTGCCAAGCGGAGGAGTTGCAGGAGGCAGCGATGGCTGCTAGGTTAGGCCTGCAGTGCGCGCGGGAGTTGTTTTCCCTTTGTGCAATTTCGAGATCCTGTTTTTTGTGTAAGATTGTTAATAAGAGAAAACAAGATAAAATTAAAAATAAAAGGTATATTTAGAAAGTTAAATTATATATATATATATATATATATATATATATATATATATATATATCATAAAATTTATTGTATCCAAAGGCACTTTTAATGTAATGTTTAATATTTTGACTAAGTCAAATTACATAAAATATAAATTAAATTAAATTAAACAATTTAAAATAAAATAAAATAATAATAATGAAACAAAAACAATCCTATAAAAAAAATAATAATAAAAATAAAAATGACTCATGGTATTGACCCATGATATTCATGTGGAATATAACTTATATGCACACCTCTTTTAGAGTGAAAAGAGATTTGATCCCTCTCAGTGCTTGACTGATTTGGAGTTAAGATGGATCTAAACTAGCAATTGTACCAGATGTTGCAAAGGAAACGCCATGGGCATAAATTGAAGAAGAATCATGACACATAAAAATCACTTAAGATAAAAATTAGTAAACAAAATGTCATTCAGAGCTAGAAGATAAAGAGAAATCACCATGCAGAAAAGTAGATATGTACGAGCGTAGAAACTTTGATGCAAACTGATCAGCACCGAGTATAAGATTTGATGGAAAGGCTCAACATTCAATGGGGAGTACTTCTCTAAATGCATCTTATCGCTTGCACAATTCAGAGTAGGATTATAGTTCACATGCAACAAGAGTTGGAAGAATTTTTCATGTTTCTACTAGAAATATGCACTTGCCACTATGCACTGTAGAAATATGACTATGCCTTCAGAATATTCATTTATTTTTCATATATATATTTATATTTTTTTTTTCTTCTTCTGCTTGGCAGATTAATGTTGGCACATATTTTCTCTTTTTCACTTCTTTGGGTGCATACTGTTGATTTTCCAAATGCATTTTCTCATCACATATACATTTCTATTCCTGAGATTGGTTTGTAATGAAATGGCAGGCTTCTGACTCCCCAGGCACTCCACATTTTCCTTCACTAAAGCAAGATGCTCCCTGTGTTAACATTTCTGAGACAAGTACACTACGGAGTGGAGTGATTTATGTGCCACAAGTATCAAGCAGAAAAACCCCAAGGGTGAGACACTTCTCACTCTACATGTAAAATGGGTCGACTTTTATTACTGAATCTTTCTCTCCATTATCCTTATTTCATTCTTTGTGTAGTTATGGTAGATTACTTTGATGCAAATTTTATCTCTTCTACTATCAAGAGTTGTGGTAATTGCAACATCACTTGTCTCCATGAATCCCTAACGTTTGGAGCACAAGATTCTTCTATTTAGTTCAAGCAATTGGAGCACAAGCTTCTTCTCTTTAGGTCAAGCAAATTTTCATGAGTATCTATTATAATTGAAGGGATGTTTTCTTTATTGCTGCTGGTGGAAGTTTTGGAAAGTTTACTTAGGAGCATATTGTTCTATGGGTATCTTTTAGTTTTCTCAAGGGGTAATGATCAATAAATCATATTTCCTATTTTTGCTAAGTTCATTGTTTTACAATGCTTTAGGGATATTCTAGTTCTCCAATTTCACGAATCAGTGCTAGTCCACGAAGGTCTAACACTACTTCTTGTTCAAGTGTGTCAAATACCTACTCTCAAGGTAGAGAATCTTCAAGTCAATCTGGAAATCTGAAATTTCAACCTTTAACATTTTCTGGCAGGCTAGCTACTTCTAGTCAAAGGTATTCCACAATTCCAGAAAAATACTCAACAACAACATTACGAAGGTCTAACCAACTGTAACACCCCTTTGGGTCATTCTCATATATGTAACTCTTATAAAGTAAAAAAATAAAAAATAAAATTATTCTTTGAACAACCCAAGATTGCCTTTTAAAGTTACCATGTATATTCATGTCAAGATTATTTTATTTTATTTGATTTAATCTGTAAATCTAACCTTCGATACAACCTAGCTCGATGACCACAACATTTTGAATTTGGTTTTGGTTTTTATAACCTACTATATAACTCAATGTCGACATCCATTAAATTAACTCAATAGTGGAAGAACCTTCTCAAGCTTCATTCTACATTTGACACCTGGGCCAACCTACATCATCGATTTCATTGAGGATCAACGGTTCAACTTAAATGAGGAGTAGTTAGGGTATTACCCTTCCCTGAAACCTCAACCCGTTCCTCATTGTGTTTCCATCGGTATGGTGAAATTGCTCTGCAACTAGTGGCCTGATTCGTTCGCCTAGCAACTGCATTTTCACAGTTTCATTGTCATAGCTTTGGGCATGAGGCACGTAAGGTACCTCTGCTAGTCATTATGTCAAAAATGGAGGGTTTCATGATTTTGGCTTGTTTCTTTTAATCTTGCTCCCTTTGGAACAGGTTCGGGGTTCTGCTGCGAGCTACAATGAACTGCACCCTTCTCTGTGAGCTGCAATGAGTTATGCCCTTCTCTGTTGGAGGTAATTTGGTTATTATTAGTGTCTAATATGCTTTTCCCCTGGTTAATGAAGGTTTTAAAGGGTAATAACTACTGCAGGTCACGACTTCTATGGACTACCTCTTCCTACATAGGTATACCCAATTTCTTTCTCAGATTTGTAGGGTTTGTGTTTCTCTCACTGTTTAGCCAATCGATTTCATGTGTCCAGTTCTAACTGAGGCACCCTCCAGTTGGATGTTGCAGGTACCATTTTTAATTTGTTCCTACTAGGCTTTTGTATAAACTTATGCGCAAAGCAGAGGGAGTTAACCCAGTCGATGCACTTACAGGTACCCCTTGACACCAGTGATGGTTAAGGATTGCTTCTGGGATTTTAACCTCTTTCATCGATCCAATACTGACTAGGAAATTTCATGGCAGTTATCTTAGTTACCCGATTCACAGTTGGCCATGGTAGCTTGGTTAGACGGAAGCTTTGCATTCATTGGATAGGTGTAAATGTTTTCAAAGGGATGACCACTGGTTAAGCCCTCTAAATTTCAAGTCTCATTATAGATTCTATGTTGACACTATAAACAATTTTTTGTTCCTGGGGTTTCGTTAGAATATACAATTTTTTTGTTTGTTGAATTAAATGTGTTCATGCCCTATTTAGATTATTTTTTGTTAATTAAGCCGAGGGGTTCAGACAAGAATCTGGCTGCTCCTTTAAATTATTCAGGACTTGCTTATTTGGTTTTATTGAGCCTATTTTGTTAAGTTAAGCAAGACTTCTTAGTCCCAATAGAACTATAGTTCTCTTATTCAACTAGTTCACGAACTGTTTCCTCTTTTAGTTCGCATGATTATGGAAATCACTGTTAAAAAAAAAAGAAATGGCTTCTATTCGATTTCTAGTAAATTTGGTTACATTATAATATCCCTACAGCTCCTAAGTTATTGTTTATATATATATATATATATATATATATATATATATATATATATATATATATGTATATGTATATATATATGTATATATATGTATATATATGTATATATATATATATATATATACATATATATGTATATACATATATATGTATATACATATATATATATATATACATATACATATACATATACATATACATATACATATACATATACATATACATATACATATATATATATATATATATATATATATATATCTATGTATGTATGTATGTATATATATTGTTTATTTTCAAATGTATTCACATCTTCCGAATTCTCGTTTGTATGTTATGATTATCTCCAGATGTATTCACATTTTCCGAGTTTCTGTGTATAGTTTTATGATTATTTTCCAAGGTTTGTGTGCGTGAACACATTATCTTTTCACGTTTCTAGTATCTAGTACAATTTCCTTTCTACTGTTTCTTTATTCCTGTTGTATTTATATCATACTTAGTATAATCAATTATTACCCTATTATTTACAGTTTCCTAGGTAGTTTCTCCTGCAAGGGTTTTTAATTTATTTCTTCAAGATATCAAACTGTTTAGCCCTTGATCGCAGCCTAAGGGTCAAACTAACTGGGTCTCTGAAAACTAGGACAAATCCGTTAAAATAAAAAGAGTTAATGATTATACTTACTTCACAACTTACTTTGTTGTCAACTACAGTATCTGCTACTATTTTCTTTCGTCTTTACAAAATCACACTTTCTACACTGAATTCAAACTCAAACATATTATACAATGTACATGCATTACTATCTATATTCAAGAAAAGAAATAAACATTGTAAAATCACTAATATACTTATACTTATCCGTTGGTTATCAGTTTAGGAATAACTCAATAGGAAGAGTACCCTCCACCCTTCCAATGGGATCGATAATGACGTCTGCATTCCCCTCCCCCCACCCCCCGAGCTTCCAACTACCAAAGCAGTTTTTCCTAGCCTGAGACACTTTTCAGATCTCAAGACCTCTACCGATCCAGTCCAAAGTAGTTCTATGTGAGGTATTCCACTGGGTCCAACCCATCTCAAGAATTTTCCTCTGCCTGCAGTCTTCACTACTATTCTTGGTTGAATTTTTATCTTCTTTTCCTCCTTCTCAGGAAGTTGGAAAAAAAATTAGAACCTCCTTCCTTTCCACTGAGACGTCTTTATTTCTCAAGAAAGGAAGGCCAAGAATCACAAATGATTAACTGTCTCATAGTTAATTAACCTCTTCTAAGGTCTCTTCTTTTGAGTTTTCCCTCTTAGATTTATAACTATAAACGAGTGCATTTACATGCATATGTAAATTACATTTATAATAGAAAATTTAATAGTTTTTCTCTTCCTGGTCTCATAAATTTATTTTAAACGAATCATTAAAATCCTCTAACAATAATTAACCATAGTTATAATAACAGAACAATTAGTTACCAACGTTGATGTACCAGGGTGTGATGTCTCCCCCCTCTTCTTTGAAACATCCACATAATGCCGAGTCAAGGAAGAGACCACAGAATAGCTTCAAACATATCTAGATTCAATTTACAAGAATAATGTTCCTCTTAATTTTCTCCACAGTTTCAAGAGGGGTATTTCTAGAACCTGCACATCAAGTCGTCATTCCATCTTTCTGTATGATGACACATTAAGTCTTAGAACTGCAACCAGACCCCTTATTTCCCTAAATCATTGACTGTAGTAATCTACCGAGCATTCTCTTGTCTTGTTATGGAACCCAAGATCTTTAAGAAATTCAGTCATCTAGACATCTGATAAATTGGATTATTATGATCTTATGAAGATGTCACAAAGAATTTTCACTCCCTCATTCACTACATCTACTAATTTTTGCAATGCACTGACTTCTTTTGCATATCCTCTAGCAGCCACATCACCTTTAAGTATGATATTAATTGTGATTTTAGCAAACTCCTGAGCCACTGGAAGAAACACAAAATAATGAGATATTCAACACAATTTTAGAACTATCAAGAATCCTCGAGCTATAAATAACCCAAACAAGATATGAAGTTAAGATTTCCACATCCTTGATTCAACAAGATATGAAGTTAAGATTTCCACATCCTTGATTATCTAATGTAGTGTTGGCTTGAGTCTCTGTAATATGGATGCCACCTACCCCCTTCTATAAGTTCTGGAAACGAGGCTAGTGTTGCAAGATGCACACAAACCATCATGGTATGCATCTGCCACAGTCTTGTGCAGTTGGGAAATGAGGCCAGTTCTGCAGGACGCACGCAAACCATGGTATGCATCTGCCATAGTCATTTGTGCAGTTGGGAAAGTGGTTAGGAAATGAATGGACTTGGGACCGAGTAGCAACCATCATTCAATTCAAATCAACGAATAATCATAACCCAATCGTCTAATAAAAGATTGAATGGAACATATTATGAAACAAAGGCAGATAAGAGAGTTCTTGGAGTAGCATGATCTGGATTGTCCACAATATCATGTTCATTCTATCGACGTTTCAAACCCCAAAGGGGGTCCATCATCAGGACTAATTTTAGAATATGATTGATAGTTCCTTGAGAGAAGAATCTTGCGACCAGAGTATAAATAAACCTAAATCTTGATAAATTTTATAAAGAAGCCAACCCTTATATATACATATGAATATTATAATAATTTTAGTTTAATTAATTAATTTTTATTTTATTTTAATTGTTTTACTTAAGTGATTTTAATACTTAACAAATTGCTATTTTATTAAATGTAAAAAAAGTTGATCATATTATATGTGTCCATTGGTGCGTAATGTTAAAACCTTTTAACAATTTTAGAATATATATATATATATATATATATATATATATATAAACATTCAAGAGAAAAGGAAAATATAATCATGAGCACTCTCAGTTCAACAATGAGGTTGATGCAAAGTTTATGAGTAAAAAAATGTTAGCATTTATCTAAACATACTCCATCTAAGATCAGTGGATGAAAAAAAAGCTATAAAACCTATGAAACCCTTGTAATTGTGGGTATTTATCTTTTCTTCATAGCAATATTTACATTTAAAGAGTAATAAAGAAAAATATTTACATTTAAAGAGTAATAAAGAAAACCTCAGGAACATGATATCATTAACTATATACATAATTTATAAGAAAATAAATATAATTTCAAGTTCCTCATTACATCTCTTAATTTATTCTTTCAGTATAACTCATATTTACATATAAAAAAATATTGATTTCTCTATTAAATTGCACTTCACTTAATCAACAAATTAGAGGAGACTTTTTAAAGTGCTACAAATAATGGAAATAATGTTAAAGTGGATATCAATGAGGCAGAAGAGTCTGCATTAATATTACAAAGCATTTAGAAAGACACATTTATTTGATCTCAATGAGGTAGAAAAGTGTGCATTAATATTGCAAAGAATTTAGAAAGACACGTTTATTTTCAAAAACTTCAATATATTAATAATTTTTAATTCCCCTTCTATGGCATTCTTCTTTTGCAATTAATTAAAATTATTATTATTTATGTAAGGAGTTTTAATTCAAAATTCAAGATCAAATTACTTAACTAAAAATGTGTAAAAAAAAATTAGGTTTACTACTACAAGAAAATATCATTTTCACAATAGTGATAATGATCTCTTATTGTACTTTCAGTAGTAGCATACTGGAAATGCATTTAAATTCTAATTAGTACATCGCTTAAAATAAATATAACTATGATTTTAACTAATAAATGGTAATTTTATAAAAATATTAATATTATTTTTATTTATTCATTATTATAAAAAATGCCTAATATGTTAGCATAAAAGAAAGAATAATAAAATAAAACTCATAACACTAATGAAGCATACAAGTATCGCATCAACACAAAGGTTTAGAGTGGGGAGTCTTATCATAGCCAGAAAATCATACTTTGAAAATTATTTAAAAATCATCTTTATTAGATCACAAATAATCTAATACATGATTAGAGATATGACCTTATGATGGACATCTTTGTCCAAGCCGATAATTCATTATTCATAACATGATCACATATGATACTCATTTACACTTACAATGTCGATGATGCTTATGAAACCCTAAATGCTTAAGGATCTTAGGACATTGAACCTAGGGCATTGAGAATACATAAGACATTGAATAAATTAGGTACACTTGGGAAACCTATGTTGAGTGATATGTAAACTATCATGGATATTGTTGTTTATGATTTTAGATAATATCCTCACGCTAATCCCACCATAAAGTAATTGGTCTTGACAAAAACAATAGGTAAATAAAAGAGGTGGTACTTGTGTTTTTTCTAAATCCCCAAATTATATTAAGAACCAAAATAACAATGAATGAGAAAGTCCTTGAAGAAAAGAATGGAGGATATACTCAATATTGGTGCCATGTTAATATCTCTCTTGTTGTATCCTAGGATGAAAGAAGGTAAGTCATTTTTCTTAATCTCCAAATTATATTAAGAACCAAAATAACATTGAATGAGAAAGTTCTTGAAGAAAAGAATGAAGGATATACTCAATATTGGTGCCATGTTAATATCTCTCTTGGTGTATCCTAGGATGAAAGAAAGTAAGTCATTTTTCTTGAGTGACATACACATTCAAACAAAGTGATAGCGATACTTCTATGTGCAACAATTTGTTTCAAAATATCTTCTTAAATTCTTGTTAGCACAAACTCAATTTAGATATAATGAAAAGTAAGCCTAAAACCACTGTATAAAATCATCATAAAAACATCATTATGAAAGATAGAGTTCAAGGAATGTAGGGGGAGGGGAGATGGTGCATGAGGAGGAAAGGATATTGTTAAATCAAGGGTATTATAATAGGTGGAGAATGTGTTTATCCAATACTCTCACACATATGGTTTATCCTTTCCACGACAAACTCTACAATTAATAACAATCCAAACTCCAAGCATTGTAGTTAGCCAACAAAAGGCCACTTAAAAAAGAAGAAAAATTCAATGCAACAAGTCATTTCTTATTAGCTTTATAGTTTCCATGGATTCCTCTAGGATTGAGAAACATGACAAGAAGGATTCAGTATGTATTGATCTTAAACCATGTATAAAACACTAAGTAAATGCATGTTGTTGATGAAAAGGCTCATGTCAAAATCCTTTGATTATGTGTTTTCATATAATAACACTAAATATTCTTTGATTTTATTATTAATCAACAACTAAGTGTCATCACTATTGTAGGTAATAGTAGTGTGATGCTCAAAACTTAAGTATATTCACATTAAACTGATTAATTGATTTAGATATTCTAATTTTCAATTAGTGCATTGAGAGTTTGTTGATATCCTTCCTTTGACCAAGGTATTTGTTGGTTTTTGGTGGACCAATGATTATAAAATATCCCCTTGATACATGAGGTCGAGAAGGTATAATAAGGATGAAATACATCATAGTTGATCTCATTTCATGGTTTGAATAGTGTCATGAGAAGAGGGGACCCAATGGAGGGAGAGTAATGGAAAATGATTACATCCACAAAAAAATTCAATATAAATATATCCTTCATGATTTAATAGTTCCCATGTTCATATTGAAGTTAAAATCATGATATTTCATAAAGGAGAATCATGTATTCACAAAGGATACTATACCCAAATACATTAGGAGAATCTTGACTTAGCTAAGAGACCCATTCTTAAATGCATCATTTTTAGACTCCATCAATATCTATGTTACCATAAATGGAGTAATGTTTTCAACTATGGAAGTGAATTTCTCATGAGTTGGTTGAGATATGTGAATCTATTTAAAACTAACATGTGAATTATCTAAGTCTCAAAAAGCTAGGTTTAGCACTATTTTGTAACATTCCTTCCCACCTCCTTGGTCTTCCTAGGTTGATGGGAGGTGTTACTTGCAAATAATCCAACTTCCATGGTATCACTATGGAAATGGGATTGCAAAATTTTCTACTCCTCCAAAGTTTGTGGAATTTAACTTTGTACAACACCATCACATTCATCTCATTGAGAGATTTTCGAGATATAAAGTTTCACCCCAATCCGATCTTTGGATTGAAATTTATGCCCTTTCAAAGATTTTCCAACTAACCATTACCACATCAACAACTCGATGTCACGTGGAAACCACGTGTGATTAACATGACCCTACCATGTTTCCCACAACACGTTCATGGCATTCTCGCAACTAGTGTTCATTCATCTTTGGCACTTTCCACATCATAAAAATGCACGTCGCATAGGACCTTAACCTTTGTGAAAAGAAAAGAATCCCTTCATATATAGTTGTAGAAGACATCTGAGTGTGTAAAATGTTTGCAATCGGAAAAAATCCCAGACTCCTAGATCCCTAGATATATCTGGATCACTTCAACTCCATGCTCTTATGCAGATCTGTCCCAAATCTTGGGTTCTGTGCATTCATGATTTTTCCTCAACTTGGGATGTCCCAGATCCCCAGATACAACTGCCTCTCACAATGATGGCCAACCTTGTGGAAATAATTTATGGAATGCACACATTCCAATCACACAAAATTTGTCTCTAAGCCTTTAGAATCTCAAATGAGTCTCACTCGAATTTCCCCATTTTTCCTTGTTTTTATTCAAGTCATGCAGGTTACTCCCCAAATCTGGGGCACTCACCAAAGTGCACAAATATAAATGGTCTGAATGTCCAGACTTTCAAATGTATCCACCAAATTTGAAAAGCATCTAACCTAGATACAAATCACCACCAAGGACTTATCCAACCCTAGATATAAGTTTGGTTCTCTACAATACGTTAGACTTAGAAATGTTGAGGATTTAAGGGACTTTTCTCAGGGTTTCCTTGAATTATAATATTTTTCATAACACCAATATTCACATGAATAAAACTTGAATTTACACACTAACATTATATTTATCTTTTCATGTCCATAATAAATCAATGCAACTACTAGTGTGTCCACTAACATGCAGAAAAGCAATCCAAACCATGACTACATTACTCTGCAACTTAAATATATCAACAAAAACACTTCCTACCCCAAAATAGGTACTTCACATTCCTATTAGAACAACTGATAAACCATACGCTGCAGTAAAAATACCATCAATAGTCTTAATCAATCAAACATACATGACCATTTCAAACAATGGAATTTATACATTATAGCAGTTAATTGAACACATTTAGCATTCATAAGATCATGCACTAACTTTGTAGCTCAGGAATAGATCGACAAACACAAGCTTTGCATGCCCCTAAAAAATATGAGACATTCACATAAGTATTTTATTGTAGACATTTAGAATCACACATTCTACCATGTATAGTACTAATATATCAATTTTCATAATCATGAAGATATCATTCACCATTTATAGTTTCCACATATATACAAGCGAGCATACTTACTTGATTAGCTTAAATAACTAGCAATTAAGGGAGGGATTTCAACTCTCCACCCAACCATAGGTCAACTACACTACAATATTTCTTGTTGTTGTCCACCTGATGAGCCCCAAATTTGGTAACATTTTGGGCTCATTTGGCCTAACTACCTTTGCTCAATCCTTCATTTTTCATAACTTATGCATCATTTTTTAGTATGTTTATGTCATTTGTACGAATAAGGGCAGTCACTATTCCTAGGTGGCTAACACGTGCTCATTTCAGGTTTTTTGACACATGATTGGAACAAAACTGAGCAGATAAGGACCAGGAGACAACCAAGATGGGGTTGAGGATTCGTAGGAGGGTTGTCCACAACATTAAATGGCCTTCTTCGAGATCTTCACCCCCAGCTCCGAGCTCCAACAGCCACCACAACCGGATTTAAAGACAGCCAAATGGATTTTGAGGAAGCAGCAGTTCACTCCTAGTTTGGTCAGCCAAGCCCCACTGGTTTAGGAGGCTAGCTTGGGGCCTCGTGATGTATAAATGATAGGGCTTTAGCCTTCGAAAAGGACTTTTGAAACATTGTTGCACATCCTGCACTACGAGCTGCTAGCTTAGTTTTGCTCTTTTGTAGCCATTATTGGCATGCTATTTGACTTATGATTATTATTTTTTAATGGAAGGCAGTCGGATTTGATCTCAGTTCTGAGCTTTTAAAGGAGCCATAGCTCTCGGGGTTGGGCCCAACCTGAGAGCCTAAGGCCTCCTTCCTTTGTAATGTTATCTTTTTCTTCAACATTATGGTTTTGTTCCTTTACATGCATTTAGAACGCAGTTTGCTGAGTTAGATTTCTTGGTGTGGTTAAGTAGGTCATTTTCATAAGACAAAATTGCTTCAGCTGTTTAGAGTAGAGTGAAGAGATTGGAGTTGATAAAAGTTCTAAAAAAGGGGTTGCCTGCACACTCATTTTCACCTCTTTCTAGGGGCTGGAATTGCAGACAGTGTTGCCCACCAAAAACATTGGTTTACAAATTCATGCAATCTGTGGTGCAATATTTTCGTTTGTAGAAGTTGCCCATGCATTCAGATCTCTTGGAATGTTCTTTGCTTCAGTACCATACATGGTTTTTCCTTAAGAATAACGTTGATGTTCATTCGTTCCATTAAACAGTTAGGAATGTTTTGATTATATGCAAGACGTGGATGATTTGATTCAGTTTGCACTGTGCAGTACTATTCCCTCACTCTCTCATCCTTCTAAGCCTTGACCAGACCAGTTACTCATCTCCCAATTAAACCCCTTGTCTCTCAGCTACACTACTGCCCACATTATCCCACCTTTTCGGCCTTCCATTCCATCTACTCTCCTCCAGACAACTTAGCTTAGCACACCCCCTCATCATCTCATCTCTCGGTTACCAAGGCATTACAAAACCCTCTCCTACCTCCCTATCCACCCATGCAGCCTCTTCCACTCACCCATCACCCAAAAATCCGATTGTAGAACATCCTGTAGGAATTACTGAACATCCTGTAGAAGTTCTGAAACATCCTGTAGAACCCCTGCAGACTTCCTGTAGAAGTTCATAAACGCGGCCTCTTGGTAGCCAAACTTTGTGAAACTCTCTGGAAGGGTGTTAGGGACCCCCTTAGACCCTCTCTGAAATTTCCCAACCTTTTCAAGCCTTCCTCCTCCTTGATCCACCTCTGCACAGTAAAAAGCTAGTTAAAAGCACATGCATGATAATTCTAATGATTGAAACAAAAATACAAAAAGATGTTTTCTTCAGATAGAGGTAGTCTAGACACATGCATTTCACCTTCATAGAAGTAATGGCATTTCTTTCAGTAGTTTACACCCCCATCTCTGCATCAGTAAGACTAGCTGGTAGAATTAGGGTTTGCTAGGGTTTGCGTTCCTTGTTGGCTTTCAGTTCCTTTCTGCAAATAGATTAGCTTCTTTTGAGATTAGCTTTCGTCCATCAGTTAAAAAGCTTCTTCTAAGAGCTCATAGAAGTTGGCTTGAGCCCCTAGCGGACTTGTGCCAGCTGACCAAGTGACAGCTGCGGCAAGAGCTAGTACTTGTGCATACAACACCGTCGCTTCCAAGTTTGTTACGAACTACCGGGTTGATAAAATTAAAGAAGGAAGCTCCAGGAGTTGTAGCATTATTGCTACAATACTGGAGCCCACCATCTTTTTTGGCGCCGTTGCCGGGGAAGCGTCAGAGTATTAGTGATTGTTGCTTTTCTTCTACTTTCCTACTCTCGCCTTCTGCTAAGTAGTATTTCATTTCCATTCTGCAATTTCCTTTCTGCAAAAATAGCATAGACATTTCTTGCTTTCATAGATTAACATTTCAATTCCGCAATTTCATTTCTGCAAGTGTAGATTAGCATTTCAATTCCGCAAGCGTAGCCTAGCATTTCATTCCTGCAATTTCATTTGAGCAAAATAGATTAGTTCTTTCATGCTTTCATTTCAATTCCGCATTTCCATTTCAGCAAGATAGTAGTTGCAGTTCAATCTATTTTAGTCTTGCAGGTACCAGAAAAAACAAAAGCAATCAGAAGTCTTTTCATTTCATGCCTCGTAGGAATCGAGATAAAACAGGCAAATTCTTACCCAACACCCCCACCACATCGCTGAGTCACCCTTCTCTCTTCTTTGGTGACAGTGATCCAGAAGAACCTATAGGTGAACCTCCTGAGATATACGAAGATCCTATAGCAGAAGAAGAGTTGGAGAACACTCCATCTGAAGCTATGGCTGACAATAGGGGAGAAGATGAGAGAATTGAAGGTGCCTTCCCCATCCGAGAGACCAATGGGGACATGAAAATGAAGAACATCAGCCCCTCCGCTTTACCTCACTTCCATGGACTGACTACTGAAGATCCTGATACCTTCCTGTTTGAGTTTGCCGTCCTTTGTCGAACCTATGACTATACCGAGGATGAGCAAAAACTGAAACTCTTCCCCTCTACCCTTAAGGATGCAGCACTACGTTGGTTCATGGGCATACCTGGGAATAGTATCACCACTCGGGCCCAGATGCAGCAAGCTTTCAATACCAAGTACCGGGACTACTGTAGGTCCAAGGAAACCAAGGGTGAAATCTTTCGGATGACCATGGGGAATGATGAGTCTTTAGAAGATTACGAGGAAAGGTTCCAACTCAGTTATAAACGGGCCAGGTGCACACTTGACCCTGAATCCCTCAAGTTGGTCCTGCTTCGAGGAGTCCCTGAAGACCTCTTAGATACCCTTCACATGCTAGCTGGAGGAGATATTTACCAACTACCTTATGAGGACATAAAGACTGTGTTTAGAAACCACTCTAGGGCAGCCCGGAAAAGAGGTAGAGGAAACATCCTCTCAGCTGGTATTCCTTTCTCCAAACATGAGTTTGCAAATCAATTAGAGGACCTCAAGAGTGAGATGAGACAGACCATCGCCATGCAACTTGATACATTCCAAATCTAGCAGAAGAAGGAGGAAGCTGAGAGGGCTTTGGCTATCCTCTACCCTAGGTGTACAAGGAAACACCCTAAGAACGAGTGCCCATTACATTCAGTTGAGGTATGCTTTGTCTGTGAGGAGGACCACCCCACAAACCAATGTCCAACCTTACCTGGGCTTAAAGCCATGTATCAAGGGACAGAAGCGCCCACTGAACCTCTCTATTTCCTCAACCAAAGAAGGCCACATGGACCTAGACCTTACCAACAGGGGATGCAAGGGACACCCCAAACCTATTACATCCCCAACCAATCTGCTCCTATGCCTTCCTGGGGACCCCCTGTTCATCCTTCCTGGTCTATACCTCCTCCATGGTCTTACCCACCTCAGTACCATACTCAGCCCACTACTCCTTCGTTTCACTCCCATGCCCAGCCACAACCTCAGTGGAATGCACCTCAACCGGGGTGGAGGCCCCAGTACAATACTCCTCCTGCCATTTTGCCTCCACCACCGACTCAACCACAACCATTACCTCCTGCTCCTCCAAGGCAACCCCAAATGCCTGCTCAACCGAACCCGAACCCCAACAACAGACAGGCCCAGCAGGTATATACTGGGGAAACATCATGCCCTACCTATGTTGTGGAGATCCAGGAGATCAATCTGCTATCTGGAAAGACTCTTCCGGATCGCCAACCTCCTCCCCCAGAGGACAAGGAAGATAAACAGGAAAGTGAACCAAAGGCCATTCCACCCTTTCCTGAGAGACTAACGCCACCAAACAACCCAACCCAGAGGAGGATGAGCTTCTGAGAGAACTCAAACAGTTGTGTGTGAGAATACCACTTCTCCAAGCCATCAAAGATGTACCAATATACAACAAACTGGTTAAGGAAAAGTGTTTCAGACACCCAGGCAGGCGAAAAAGAGATGCTTCGACCATCAATGTCATAGGACAACTGTCTGATCTTATGTTGGGGCAGGCCATCTGCCCAAAGTATTTGGATCCTGGGAGTCCTGTAGTGGATGTCCACATCAATGGCACCATCATACCTCACACATTGATTGATCTGGGGGTTGCCATTAATGTGATGACCAGAGATACCATGTTCAAACTCAACCTTCAGGGTTCCCTGAGAAAGACCTCGACAGTCCTACAACTAGCAGATCGCTCCACTGTGACTCCCGAAGGGATTGTAGAGGATGTCTTGGTCGTTGTTGACTCTTGGGAGTACCCTGCAGACTTCTTGGTTCTGCAACCAAAGGCAAAGCTTACTGGATACCCTCTTATTTTGGGAAGGCCTTGGTTAGCCACTGCAGATGCTTACATAAGCTGCCGTGCAGGAAACATGACCATCAAAAATGGTCCTATGTCCAAGCAGCTAGTCCTGTACCCTCCTGCCCAACCCTTATTAGAGAATGACTTACCACTTTGGTTGGAGGAAGGAGAAGAGGATGAGGTGTACTCAACACCTTTGTGCACCCTAGACACCACTAGGGGAGGCCTCCCAACCGAGGATGATTTGATTGAGACCTTGATCCAGACTCCACCTCCCAGTGCATTGTCCTTAGAGGAATTGGTGGAGGATGCCCAAGCCAGCACCTTAGTGGACCTTTGTGTGACCGACCCTGTCACTCCCAGAGTCAAAAATGTGGAGTTCGGCCCTGAGAGAATGTTAAAGATCAGCTCCTCCTTATCTCCTTCCCAGGAAAAGGAGTTGTGTAGTCTGTTGGCCGGTCATCTAGATGCTTTTGCTTGGAGCTATAAGGAGATGAAAGGAGTCCATCCTTCGGTCTGTACCCATCACATCTACATCAAAGAAGACTGTAAACTGGTTAAGCAACCCCAAAAGGAGAATGAATCCAGCCCTTAAGGACATCGTCAAGGGGGAATTACAAAAACTATTGGATGCCGGATTCATCTACCCCATCTCGGATAGCGAATGGGTGTCCCCTTTGGTGTTGGTTCCCAAGAAAAACGGGAAGTGGGGGATCTGTGTGGACTACCGAGAACTGAACAAGGCCACCAAGAAAGACCATTTTCCTCTACCCTTCATAGATCAAGTGCTGGATGGCCTGGCAAGGAAGAAGTTTTTCTCTTTCCTAGATGGGTTTAGCAGGTATAACCAGATCCAAATCAGCCCGGAAGACCAAGATAAGACCACCTCCACTTGTCCTTGGGGTACCTTTGCTTACCGGGTTCTTCCCTTTGGACTATGCAATGCTCCTGCCACCTTCCACAGAGCCGTCTTGAGCATCTTTTCTGAGCTGGTCCGTGATTCGGTGGAAATCTATATGGATGACTTCACTCCTTATGGGTCCGACTTCCAGGAAGCATTGTCCAATCTGGGAAAAGTCCTAACCAAGTGCATTGAGATGAGCCTATCCCTTAGTCCCGAAAAGTATGAATTCTTGATGACTGAAGGGACCGTGCTAGGCCATACCATTTCTTGTCAAGGATTACAGGTGGATCCCAACAAAATTGCTCTCATCAAAAAGGTTCCACCCCCTCAGAAGGTAAGAGATGTTCGAAGTTTCTTAGGATTAGCAGGATATCATTGGAGATTCATTAAAGACTTCAGCAAGCTAGCCTCGCCATTGTTTAGCCTCTTGGCAAAAGATGTTGAGTTTAAATGGACTGACGATTGTCAGAAGGCTCTGAATGAATTAAAGGACAAGTTGGTGTCTGCCCCAATCTTGAGAGGTCCAAACTGGGCCCTACCTTTTCACATCCACACTGATGCCTCGAACAAAGCCATAGGGGCAGCCTTAGGACAAGTTGAACAAAAACTTCCATATGCCATCTACTTTGTCAGCAAAAACTTATCCAAGGCAGAACTGAATTACACTGTAATTGAGAAAGAATTCCTGGCCGTGGTCCATGCACTGAACAAATTTCGACATTATATCACTGGATATCAAACATTTGTACATACTGATCATGCTGCAATTAGATATTTAATGAATAAACCAGATGTGAATGCTCGTATTATTAGATGGTTACTTTTGTTGCAGCAGTTTGATTTGACTATTGTTGACAAGCCAGGTAAAGAAAATGTTGTTTCTGACTTTTTGTCTAGATTGGATTTACCTGCAGGAGAGGATGGAACAGTGGATGACCAGATGCCAGATGAACATCTGTTTGCTATCTCAATACTCTCTCAATGGTTCGCTGATATAGCAAACTACCTTGTCTCAGCACAGTTTCCTCCGCACCTATCCTCAAGAGAGAAGAGCAGGATCATACGGAAGAGTGCCTCATTTACTTGGATCGGGGGCAACCTGTTCAAGCTTGGCCCTGATCAGATCTTAAGGTGTTGTGTAACGGAGGAGGAAGTCTTTGATATCCTCCTAACCTGTCATGACGGGCCTTGTGGAGGACATTTTGCAGCCAAAAGGACTGCCTTCAAAATCCTGCAGGCAGGCTACTATTGGCCCACGCTTCATCAAGATGTCAGAAGATATATCAGCCAATGTGACCGATGCCAAAGGATGGGGAAACCGACTCCAAGGGATGAAATGCCTCTCCAACCTCAAGTGACTCTTAAGCCATTTGAGAAGTGGGGTATGATTTTTTGGGTCCTATCAGTCCTCCTTCGAGGCAAAGGTCTTACATCATTGTGTGCACAGACTCCCTAACAAAGTGGGCAGAAACCAAGGCAATCAAAGCAGCGACAGAAGAAAAGGTGGCCGAGTTCTTAAGAGAAAACATCTTCTACAAATTTGGCTACCCAAGAGAGTTAGTCACCGATCAAGGAAGCCAGTTCACCTCCAACTTAATTGAAGACCTACTCGCTCATCACAAAATCAAGCATAGGACTTCCACCCCCTATCATCCTCAAGCAAATGGGCAAGTGGAAGTCACCAATAGAGCATTAGAAGGGATCTTGACTAAGGTGGTGAGCAGCAGCAAGAAAGATTGGGCAGATCGCCTGGTTGAGGCCACATGGGCTTACAACACCACTTGGAAGACCACAACTGGCTTCACACCTTATGAGCTGGTCTATGGGAAGAAAGCTTTGTTGTCAATTGAGTTTGAATACAACACCTTGAGGATGGCAGCTCAGTTGGACCTGGATCTCAGCCATGCCCAACAAGAGAGGTTATTGCAGCTGAGTGGATTGGACGAGCACCGAATGCAGGCCCTTCTCCACTCAGAAGTGGTTCAACTTCAGAGGAAGGTGTGGCATGACCAACACCTCAATGATAAGTAATTTCAACCGGGAGATTGGGCGCTGTTGTACGATTCCAGGCATAAGGATTTCAAGGGGAAGCTGAGAACCAGATGGCTGGGATCATATGCAGTGGAAAGATGTAATGACAATGGATCTGTTCTTATTCGGACCATTGATGAGGAAGCCATCCCTATGCTTGTCAATGGGCATCGACTAAAGATCTACATAAAACCTCTCTCAAGACAAGAATTCGTCAAAACTGTGGAAAAATCAGTGCTGGTCATAGATCAGGGTTCTGCCTCTGTTTTGGGCATACCCTGAAGATCTTAAAAAAAATAAAAATAAATAAAATAAAATAAAATAAAATAAAGATCCTTGGGTGAAAACCTTTCTGAGGCTCCCAAGGCAGATGGTAGGGGTGAAAACCTCGTTGAGGCGTCCCTACTGTCTTTCTAAAAATGTTTGAAAAAAGACCCTTGAGTGAAAACCTCTTTGAGGCGCTCAAGGCAGATGGCAAGGGTGAAAACCTCATGGAGGTGCCCCTGCTGTCTTTCAAAAAAAAAAAAGGAAAAAAAGAAAAACAAACAAACAAAAAAACAGCGAAAGCAAGTTCACAATGTGGCAATGCATGCAGGTTGCAGGTATTCTATGAAGGAAAAGAGGCCCCTCAACTCAAAGACAAGGGTCCCTACTATGCTACCAGGTGACCTCACCAGCACCCCCTCCGGGAACACTCATCTCCTCCAAGGTCTGGGCACGATTTGATCACAGTTTAGCCTTCTACAGGAAGTTCTGTATTTCTACAGGAAACTTCCTGTAGAAGTTTTGGACGACCCAGAACTAATTGTGTGGGGAGATCTAATGCCCGAGGTCCGACACGGAGGCATGCAAGCTAATATTTTCTCCATCATGCACTGCTGGCACCTCCTTCTACCACCCCAGTTGCCATGCAATGGAAATACCTGCACAGTCAAAACAGAACATTGAATTATCAGAGGAAGCGATTCTCAAATGGAAAAAAGATGCAGAGACACCATGCACTACTTATCAAAGCCATCTGAGGGCCCTGCGATCGTGACTGTGATGCCACCGTCTCCACTGCCTCAGCATGCACCCGAGGAGGAACAACTGCTACAGGACATCCTACAGGAATCCCGTAGCAGTTCATCCAGCTAGAGTGTACACCATCAAGGCGCCTGCAACACATAGAGCGGGCACATGCACCACCCGCAGCCGAGTCACAAGCTTCGTCTTCAACAACAGTCTGCAAGGAAGGACCCCCGGGCCTGTGCAAATAGCAGCAACAGGCAAATCCAATCACCCTCGTCCCGAAACCTGGAAACAACGTCGCGGCCGCACAGGTAAGTGCCTCGCCCTTTTTTCGTCAAATTACATGAATAATACTCTAGAATGTTTGCAAGTGTGGAAATGAACGGGTTGAGCAGTCGGGTAGCCATTCAACTGGCCACCACGACCAGTCAGATGGTCTAGTCAGATTTGGAAAGTGGTGGTCGTGGCAAGCAAAACGGGTAATGGACACGTGAGAAGCGTCTAGTCGGGGAGAAGCGGCGATTTAACGGAAATGGCGGCGGCAGATCTGCGGGGAATGATGCGGCAGTCAGAGAGATTTGCAGTGAAATGAGTAGGTGACGTCGTCCAACGGTCTGGCAGGGACAACTCACCCCCGCGCCACGAGTTCGGCCGGGATTCAAATCCACCGCCTAGATCGTCACTCCACTCATTTATCACCAGCCGTTTTGCAGTCGAGTAGCATCCGAATTTCTCTGCAGCTCATTACTCCAAGTCCTCGGCTCGTTCAGACATATAGTGGTGGCACAGAAGGAGCAGAACCACTGACGTGCTCTCCGGAACCTGTGCGCGACTTCTACAGGAAGCTGCGCTACAGGAAGCTCGCCGCTACGAAGGAAAGTTAGAGTATTCACATCAAAGGTGGCGAATTGGAAAAGGTAAGCTTGAACCTGTTCCTCCCATGCAATTGGTTTAAAGGGTGGCAAAGTCGACGTCCTCAAAAATGTAAAACTATAGTCTTCCTTTAGCATGAAAGTTTTCGTCGAAGTATATGCGAGGTTTTCTACAGGATGTGGTGTGTAATTGAGCCCCTGTCAAGGCTCATCTGTAGCTAGCCCAGAATTCACAAATTGTGTGCGTGACAGAGGCATAGTTCTACGCTCTGTCCCAAAGAAATCCGAAAGACCATCTGTCGATACGCACCCACCACCTCCGGCTAACATAGCAGGCTTTCACCATGCCGGGTGGATTCATCAAAAAAGAACCAACAGACTCAAAGAAACTACGAGAGAACCCGGAGGTGGTAGAATTGTTCACTCGGGCGCGATGGATGTCGTTCTGCGACAAACTTCAAGGCTATGATGATGAGGTGGCAGAGGAGTTCCTGCGAGCGTTGAAACCAAAATCAAAAACGCTAGCCATTGTTAATTTCAGGGGTTTGAATCTCAGACTCACCCCACAGTTCATAAGCAGAGTCACTGACCTCCCAATGGGGGTACCGTGGGACAAGGAGGAGAGGAAATTAGGCCAAAAGGCTAAAAAGGAGTTCTTCCCACCAGAGGAGCAATTCTCAGAGGATAAGAACGGGGTTCGCAGAGCTAGCTTACAGCCACTTTGGAGTGAGTTTAGCCTCCAAATTATGAAATACATCACATGCGAAGGACGGTTCAGCATTGTATATGGGTACCATTTCCGGCTACTCACTGAATTGAGACACCAAATGGACCTGCCTTCAGAAAACAAACTAAGTATTCCTTACTTCCTCCTGCAGTCTATGACTGAATGTGCCACCAAGTTAAAAGAGGGCACGCCAGACCAGGTAGCCCATCATGGGCTCATTAAGCTCCTCGTGGAGGATGCACTCCACACCTACACAGTCCCGTTCTCGTGGGAAGCCTTCCGAAATCTGACTAAGGATGGTGATATCAAGATGTTTACTGAGGAGCTCACCACCTCCAGCAGCGAGGAGAAGGAGCCAGTACACACAGAGAAGAAAGGGAAAGGCCAAGAACCCGTGGCCAAAGCACTGAAGAAAGAACCAAAGGGGAGGCAAGAGAAACCCCAGGTTGCCAAAAAGGAGGGTGACAAATCCACATTGACACCCAGAGAGAAAAGGCTACAGAGTAGGATGGAAAGAACTGAACCCGTCCACGTCAGTAAAGGCACCTCGAAAGCAGCCTCAACCAAGTCAAAAGGCAAAGCACCCTCACTCAAACAAGCTAAAATGGTGCCACCTGTTTCTACAGGAAAACCAAAAACGGCTTCTACAGGAAGCCAGAAATTAGCTGATACAGGGCCTTCTACAGGAAGCCCCGAGAAAGGAAAACCAAAGGAAAAGAGAGCCTAAATTCTTGCAAGGGAGGCAGCAGCCGTGCTGGCCACCCTCAGTACACCTCCTAAGCCGAAGGAAAAGCGAAAGAGGGAGACCCCTCTATATTTCAAAGCCAGGAGAAGTGTGAGAATTAAATCGGGCAAGCCCCAACCTCCATCCAGCAGCCCAATTACTATAGAAGATATCCCTACCTCACCAAGGGAGAGGTCCCCCTCAAAAATATCAGTCACTTATGAGCGGGGGAGCCCGAAGACAACTACTTGGAAGGAGAGGATGGACCGGTTGGCTTCAAAAACCCGGCTACAGGATGCTGAGGCCACTCTACAGGAAACACTAGCCCAGCTTAAGGAGACAGAGAGGATGGAGGGAGAGGCACCCTCATCACCACTTAGGGGAGACGAAGTAGAGCCACCGAGGGAAGAAGAGAAAGAGCATATTCCGGAACCGAGTCCCCAGCCAAGCTTGAGCTCGTACTATAACTTTTTGGAGGTTGGAAAAATTATCCCACAAAAATTCACAGTGCCGCTTTTCTTTGCATTGGAGGAAAAAGGGTGAGAACCCACACGTGGATGAAAATAGCTAAATCAAAAGGTGTGGCAGATATAGGCCCCTTGGAGGAACAACTCAAGGAGGCAAGAAAGGAATTAGCTATGGCTAAACACGTGGCAAACTGCCAGCGGGTGTTCCTACAGGAAGAGAACGAGAAACTTAGACTGCAGCTACAGGAGCTGAAGAAGGAAAAGGGCACATCCTTAGGGGACACTACAGCAGAACATCAAGGCAGAGAAGGACTGCAAGTTGGTCTTGGGGAGCCAACCTCGCATCTACAGGAAGGGGAACTGCAAGCACAAATCGAGATACAAGCTCTCAAACAGCAGTTGCAGCAAAAAGAGGCACAACTGGCTTGCATGGCCAGTTGGGCCATGGATGCTCTACAATGCAGACAGTCGGCCAAATCCTATGGCCTGTACCTACGAGACCAGTGGCTGCAATTTCAGATAAATGCATTGGCACAGAGGGGTATCTCCCAACTCCAAGACCCCCAACAGTTCACAGCGTTATGCAATAGCAGTTCATCAGAGGATAAGGTCAAACTCTCGGAGTTCTATCTCCATAATTTGGCCCTTCCTAACGTGACTACATGGGATCCCAACACAGTTGTAGGGGATATGCAATTGATGGCATTTGCCTCATGGTTGAACCATGAAGAAAAGAGGGCAGTAGAAGTCAAGGAGGTCATGGACCGAGAATTACATGAGCCACTGCTGATCAGAGCAGAGCCAGGGGATCCCACTACGTTGATATCGGCCCACCAACACTTAGCCACCAACCCTCAAACTTTATTGAAATACATGGATCAACAGGCACAGGCCATCGCACATTTCGAGGATATGGAGCGACTGTTAGGGGACAACTGTGTTCATGCTTGCACTCGCCGATGGAACACATTGTCCCACAGCCTTAAAATCAGAGAATACCATACTCCAACTCGAATGAGGGAAGCTCTAGCACGGGTGCCCCTCTACAAAAAGTCCATACAGAACCTTCAAGCCAGCTGGATTGGCCTCAAGCTAAGCCCACCTCTGCTGTTAGGATTGATGGAAGGTAGCACAGAGAAAGAAGAGCATAAGCAGTGGGAAGAGGTGGAAAGGAAGGCTGGGTTCCATGCCGGTGAGGAAGAGACCACTTCAGAAACCTGGGATGTGAGGGTGGCGGTGAAAGCAATGAAGGACGAGGAGCTGGATTAGTTGCTCAGGGATGAGCAATCATTTTAGCTGGGGGGTGATGATGAGCCCCAAATTTGGTAACATTTTGGGCTCATTTGGCCTAACTACCTTTGCTCAATCCTTCATTTTTCATAACTTATGCATCATTTTTTAGTATGTTTATGTCATTTGTACGAATAAGGGTAGTCACTATTCCTAGGTGGCTAACACGTACTCATTTCAGGTTTTTTGACACATGATTGGAACAAAACTGAGCAGATAAGGACCAGGAGACAGCCAAGATGGGGTTGAGGATTCGTAGGAGGGTTGTCCACAGCATTAAATGGCCTTCCTCGGGATCTTCACCCCCAGCTCCGAGCTCCAGCAGCCACCACAACCGGATTTAAAGACAGCCAAACAGATTTTGAGGAAGTAGCAGTTCACTCCTAGTTTGGTCAGCCAAGCCCCACTGATTTAGGAGGCCAGCTTGGGGCCTCGTGATGTATAAATGATAGGGTTTTAGCCTTCGAAAAGGACTTTTGAAACATTGTTGCACATCCTGCACTACGAGCTGCTAGCTTAGTTTTGTTCTTTTGTAGCCATTATTGGCATGCTATTTGACTTATGATTATTATTTTTTAATGGAAGGCAATCGGATTTGATCTCAGTTCTGAGCTTTTAAAGGAGCCATAGCTCTCGGGGTTGGGCCCAACCTGAGAGCCTAAGGCCTCCTTCCTTTGTATTGTTATCTTTTTCTTCAACATTATGGTTTTGTTCCTTTACATGCATTTAGAACGCAGTTTGCTGAGTTAGATTTCTTGGTGTGGTTAAGTAGGTCATTTTCATAAGACAAAATTGCTTCAGCTGTTTAGAGTAGAGTGAAGAGATTGGAGTTGATAAAAGTTCTAAAAAAGGGGTTGCCTGCACACTCATTTTCACCTCTTTCTAGGGGCTGGAATTGCAGACAGTGTTGCCCACCAAAAACATTGGTTTACAAATTCATGCAATTTGTGGTGCAATATTTTCGTTTGTAGAAGTTGCCCATGCGTTCAGATCTCTTGGAATGTTCTTTGCTTCAGTACCATACATGGTTTTTCCTTAAGAATAACGTTGATGTTCATTCGTTCCATTAAACAGTTAGGAATGTTTTGATTATATGCAAGACGTGGATGATTTGATTCAGTTTGCACTGTGCAATACTATTCCCTCACTCTCTCATCCTTCTAAGCCTTGCCCAGACCAGTTACTCATCTCCCAATTAAACCCCTTGTCTCTCAGCTACACTACTGCCCACATTATCCCACCTTTTCGGCCTTCCATTCCATCTACTCTCCTCCAGACAACTTAGCTTAGCACACCCCCTCATCATCTCATCTCTCAGTTACCAAGGCATTACAAACCCCTCTCCTACCTCCCTATCCACCCATGCAGCCTCTTCCACTCACCCATCACCCAAAAATCCGATTGTAGAACATCCTGTAGGAATTACTGAACATCCTGTAGAAGTTCTGAAACATCCTGTAGAACCCCTGCAGACTTCCTGTAGAAGTTCATAAACGCGGCCTCTTGGTAGCCAAACTTTGTGAAACTCTCTGGAAGGGTGTTAGGGACCCCTTAGACCCTCTCTGAAATTTCCCAACCTTTTCAAGCCTTCCTCCTCCTTGATCCACCTCTGCACAGTAAAACGCTAGTTAAAAGCACATGCATGATAATTCTAATGATTGAAACAAAAATACAAAAAGATGTTTTCTTCAGATAGAGGTAGTCTAGACACATGAATTTCACCTTCATAGAAGTAATCGCATTTCTTTCAGTAGTTTACACCCCCATCTCTGCATCAGTAAGACTAGCTGGTAGAATTAGGGTTTGCTAGGGTTTGCGTTCCTTGTTGGCTTTCAGTTCCTTTCTGCAAATTGATTAGCTTCTTTTGAGATTAGCTTTCGTCCATCAGTTAAAAAGCTTCTTCTAAGAGCTCATAGAAGTTGGCTTGAGCCCCTAGCGGACTTGTGCCAGCTGACCAAGTGACAGCTGCAGCAAGAGCTAGTACTTGTGCATACAACACCGTCGCTTCCAAGTTTGTTACGAACTACCGGGTTGATAAAATTAAAGAAGGAAGCTCCAGGAGTTGTAGCATTATTGCTACAATACTGGAGCCCACCATCTTTTTTGGCGCCGTTGCCGAGGAAGCGTCAGAGTATTAGTGATTGTTGCTTTTCTTCTACTTTCCTACTCTCGCCTTATGCTAAGTAGTATTTCATTTCCATTCTGCAATTTCCTTTCTACAAAAATAGCATAGACATTTCTTGCTTTCATAGATTAACATTTCAATTCCGCAATTTCATTTCTGCAAGTGTAGATTAGCATTTCAATTCCGCAAGCGTAGCCTAGCATTTCATTCCTGCAATTTCATTTGAGCAAAATAGATTAGTTCTTTCATGCTTTCATTTTAATTCCGCATTTCCATTTCAGCAAGATAGTAGTTGCAGTTCAATCTATTTTAGTCTTGCAGGTGCCAGAAAAAACAAAAGCAATCAGAAGTCTTTTCATTTCATGCCTCGTAGGAATCGAGATAAAACAGGCAAATTCTTACCCAACACCCCCACCACATCGCTGAGTCACCCTTCTCTCTTCTTTGGTGACAGTGATCCAGAAGAACCTATAGGTGAACCTCCTGAGATATACGAAGATCCTATAGCAGAAGAAGAGTTGGAGAACACTCCATCTGAAGCTATGGCTGACAATAGGGGAGAAGATGAGAGAATTGAAGGTGCCTTCCCCATCCGAGAGACCAATGGGGACATGAAAATGAAGAACATCAGCCCCTCCGCTTTACCTCACTTCCATGGACTGACTACTGAAGATCCTGATACCTTCCTGTTTGAGTTTGCCGTCCTTTGTCGAACCTATGACTATACCGAGGATGAGCAAAAACTGAAACTCTTCCCCTCTACCCTTAAGGATGCAGCACTACGCTGGTTCATGGGCATACCTGGGAATAGTATCACCACTTGGGCCCAGATGCAGCAAGCTTTCAATACCAAGTACCGGGACTACTGTAGGTCCAAGGAAACCAAGGGAGAAATCTTTCGGATGACCATGGGGAATGATGAGTCTTTAGAAGATTACGAGGAAAGGTTCCAACTCAGCTATAAACGGGCCAGGTGCACACTTGACCCTGAATCCCTCAAGTTGGTCCTGCTTCGAGGAGTCCCTGAAGACCTCTTAGATACCCTTCACATGCTAGCTGGAGGAGATATTTACCAACTACCTTATGAGGACATAAAGACTGTGTTTAGAAACCACTCTAGGGCAGCCCGGAAAAGAGGTAGAGGAAACATCCTCTCAGCTGGTATTCCTTTCTCCAAACATGAGTTTGCAAATCAATTAGAGGACCTCAAGAGTGAGGTGAGACAGACCATCGCCATGCAACTTGATACATTCCAAATCTAGCAGAAGAAGGAGGAAGCTGAGAGGGCTTTGGCTATCCTCTACCCTAGGTGTACAAGGAAACACCCTAAGAACGAGTGCCCATTACATTCAGTTGAGGTATGCTTTGTCTGTGAGGAGGACCACCCCACAAACCAATGTCCAACCTTACCTGGGCTTAAAGCCATGTATCAAGGGACAGAAGCGCCCACTGAACCTCTCTATTTCCTCAACCAAAGAAGGCCACATGGACCTAGACCTTACCAACAGGGGATGCAAGGGACACCCCAAACCTATTACAGCCCCAACCAATCTGCTCCTATGCCTTCCTGGGGACCCCCTGTTCATCCTTCCTGGTCTATACCTCCTCCATGGTCTTACCCACCTCAGTACCATACTCAGCCCACTACTCCTTCGTTTCACTCCCATGCCCAGCCACAACCTCAGTGGAATGCACCTCAACCGGGGTGGAGGCCCCAGTACAATACTCCTCCTGCCATTTTGCCTCCACCACCGGCTCAACCACAACCATTACCTCCTGCTCCTCCAAGGCAACCCCAAATGCCTGCTCAACCGAACCCGAACCCCAACAACAGACAGGCCCAGCAGGTATATACTGGGGAAACATCATGCCCTACCTATGTTGTGGAGATCCAGGAGATCAATCTGCGATCTGGAAAGACTCTTCCGGATCGCCAACCTCCTCCCCCAGAGGACAAGGAAGATAAACAGGAAAGTGAACCAAAGGCCATTCCACCCTTTCCTGAGAGACTAACGCCACCAAACAACCCAACCCAGAGGAGGATGAGCTTCTGAGAGAACTCAAACAGTTGTGTGTGAGAATACCACTTCTCCAAGCCATCAAAGATGTACCAATATACAACAAACTGGTTAAGGAAAAGTGTTTCAGACACACAGGCAGGCGAAAAAGAGATGCTTCGACCATCAATGTCATAGGACAACTGTCTGATCTTATGTTGGGGCAGGCCATCTGCCCAAAGTATTTGGATCCTGGGAGTCCTGTAGTGGATTTCCACATCAATGGCACCATCATACCTCACACATTGATTGATCTGGGGGTTGCCATTAATGTGATGTCCAGAGATACCATGTTCAAACTCAAACTTCAGGGTTCCCTGAGAAAGACCTCGACAGTCCTACAACTAGCAGATCGCTCCACTGTGACTCCCGAAGGGATTGTAGAGGATGTCTTGGTCGTTGTTGACTCTTGGGAGTACCCTGCAGACTTCTTGGTTCTGCAACCAAAGGCAAAGCTTACTGGATACCCTCTTATTTTGGGAAGGCCTTGGTTAACCACTGCAGATGCTTACATAAGCTGCCGTGCAGGAAACATGACCATCAAAAATGGTCCTATGTCCAAGCAGCTAGTCCTGTACCCTCCTGCCCAACCCTTATTAGAGAATGACTTACCACTTTGGTTGGAGGAAGGAGAAGAGGATGAGGTGTACTCAGCACCTTTGTGCACCCTAGACACCACTAGGGGAGGCCTCCCAACCGAGGATGATTTGATTGAGACCTTGATCTAGACTCCACCTCCCAGTGCATTGTCCTTAGAGGAATTGGTGGAGGATGCCCAAGCCAGCACCTTAGTGGACCTTTGTGTGACCGACCCTGTCACTCCCAGAGTCAAAAATGTGGAGTTCGGCCCTGAGAGAATGTTAAAGATCAGCTCCTCCTTATCTCCTTCCCAGGAAAAGGAGTTGTGTAGTCTGTTGGCCGGTCATCTAGATGCTTTTGCTTGGAGCTATAAGGAGATGAAAGGAGTCCATCCTTCGGTCTGTACCCATCACATCTACATCAAAGAAGACTGTAAACTGGTTAAGCAACCCCAAAAGGAGAATGAATCCAGCCCTTAAGGACATCGTCAAGGGGAATTACAAAAACTATTGGATGCCGGATTCATCTACCCCATCTCGGATAGCGAATGGGTGTCCCCTTTGGTGTTGGTTCCCAAGAAAAACGGGAAGTGGGGGATCTGTGTGGACTACCGAGAACTGAACAAGGCCACCAAGAAAGACCATTTTCCTCTACCCTTCATAGATCAAGTGCTAGATGGCCTGGCAAGGAAGAAGTTTTTCTCTTTCCTAGATGGGTTTAGCAGGTATAACCAGATCCAAATCAGCCCGGAAGACCAAGATAAGACCACCTCCACTTGTCCTTGGGGTACCTTTGCTTACCGGGTTCTTCCCTTTGGACTATGCAATGCTCCTGCCACCTTCCACAGAGCCGTCTTGAGCATCTTTTCTGAGCTGGTCCGTGATTCGGTGGAAATCTATATGGATGACTTCACTCCTTATGGGTCCGACTTCCAGGAAGCATTGTCCAATCTGGGAAAAGTCCTAACCAAGTGCATTGAGATGAGCCTATCCCTTAGTCCCGAAAAGTATGAATTCTTGATGACTGAAGGGACCGTGCTAGGCCATACCATTTCTTGTCAAGGATTACAGGTGGATCCCAACAAAATTGCTCTCATCAAAAGGTTCCACCCCTCAGAAGGTAAGAGATGTTCGAAGTTTCTTAGGATTAGCAGGATATCATTGGAGATTCATTAAAGACTTCAGCAAGCTAGCCTCGCCATTGTTTAGCCTCTTGGCAAAAGATGTTGAGTTTAAATGGACTGACGATTGTCAGAAGGCTCTGAATGAATTAAAGGACAAGTTGGTGTCTGCCCCAATCTTGAGAGGTCCAAACTGGGCCCTACCTTTCCACATCCACACTGATGCCTCGAACAAAGCCATAGGGGCAGCCTTAGGACAAGTTGAACAAAAACTTCCATATGCCATCTACTTTGTCAGCAAAAACTTATCCAAGGCAGAACTGAATTACACTGTAATTGAGAAAGAATTCTTGGCCGTGGTCCATGCACTGAACAAATTTCGACATTATATCACTGGATATCAAACATTTGTACATACTGATCATGCTGCAATTAGATATTTAATGAATAAACCAGATGTGAATGCTCGTATTATTAGATGGTTACTTTTGTTGCAGCAGTTTGATTTGACTATTGTTGACAAGCCAGGTAAAGAAAATGTTGTTGCTGACTTTTTGTCTAGATTGGATTTACCTGCAGGAGAGGATGGAACAGTGGATGACCAGATGCCAGATGAACATCTGTTTGCTATCTCAATACTCTCTCCATGGTTTGCTGATATAGCAAACTACCTTGTCTCAGCACAGTTTCCTCCGCACCTATCCTCAAGAGAGAAGAGCAGGATCATACGGAAGAGTGCCTCATTTACTTGGATCGGGGGCAACCTGTTCAAGCTTGGCCCTGATCAGATCTTAAGGTGTTGTGTAAGGGAGGAGGAAGTCTTTGATATCCTCCTAACCTGTCATGACGGGCCTTGTGGAGGACATTTTGCAGCCAAAAGGACTGCCTTCAAAATCCTGCAGGCAGGCTACTATTGGCCCACGCTTCATCAAGATGTCAGAAGATATATCAGCCAATGTGACCGATGCCAAAGGATGGGGAAACCGACTCCAAGGGATGAAATGCCTCTCCAACCTCAAGTGACTCTTAAGCCATTTGAGAAGTGGGGTATGATTTTTTGGGTCCTATCAGTCCTCCTTCGAGGCAAAGGTCTTACATCATTGTGTGCACAGACTCCCTAACAAAGTGGGCAGAAACCAAGGCAATCAAAGCAGCGACAGAAGAAAAGGTGGCCGAATTCTTAAGAGAAAACATCTTCTACAAATTTGGCTACCCAAGAGAGTTAGTCACCGATCAAGGAAGCCAGTTCACCTCCAACTTAATTGAAGACCTACTCGCTCATCACAAAATCAAGCATAGGACTTCCACCCCCTATCATCCTCAAGCAAATGGGCAAGTGGAAGTCACCAATAGAGCATTAGAAGGGATCTTGACTAAGGTGGTGAGCAGCAGCAAGAAAGATTGGGCAGATCGCCTGGTTGAGGCCACATGGGCTTACAACACCACTTGGAAGACCACAACCGGCTTCACACCTTATGAGCTGGTCTATGGGAAGAAAGCTTTGCTGTCAATTGAGTTTGAATACAACACCTTGAGGATGGCAGCTCAGTTGGACCTGGATCTCAGCCATGCCCAACAAGAGAGGTTATTGCAGCTGAGTGGATTGGACGAGCACCGAATGCAGGCCCTTCTCCACTCAGAAGTGGTTCAACTTCAGAGGAAGGTGTGGCATGACCAACACCTCAATGACAAGCAATTTCAGCCGGGAGATTGGGCGCTGTTGTACGATTCCAGGCATAAGGATTTCAAGGGGAAGCTGAGAACCAGATGGCTGGGACCATATGCAGTGGAAAGATGTAATGACAATGGATCTGTTCTTATTCGGACCATTGATGAGGAAGCCATCCCTATGCTTGTCAATGGGCATCGACTAAAGATCTACAGAAAACCTCTCTCAAGACAAGAATTCATCAAAACTGTGGAAAAATCAGTGCTGGTCATAGATCAGGGTTCTGCCTCTGTTTTGGGCATACCCTGAAGATCTTAAAAAAAATAAAAATAAATAAAATAAAATAAAATAAAATAAAGATCCTTGGGTGAAAACCTTTCTGAGGCTCCCAAGGCAGATGGTAGGGGTGAAAACCTCATTGAGGCGTCCCTACTGTCTTTCTGAAAATGTTTGAAAAAAGACCCTTGAGTGAAAACCTCTTTGAGGCGCTCAAGGCAGATGGCAAGGGTGAAAACCTCATGGAGGTGCCCCTGCTGTCTTTCAAAAAAAAAAAAAAAAAAAAAAGAAAAACAAACAAACAAAAAAACAGCGAAAGCAAGTTCACAATGTGGCAATGCATGCAGGTTGCAGGTATTCTATGAAGGAAAAGAGGCCCCTCAACTCAAAGACAAGGGTCCCTACTATGCTACCAGGTGACCTCACCAGCACCCCCTCCGGGAACACTCATCTCCTCCAAGGTCTGGGCACGATTTGATCACAGTTTAGCCTTCTACAGGAAGTTCTGTATTTCTACAGGAAACTTCCTGTAGAAGTTTTGGACGGCCCAGAACTAATTGTGTGGGGAGATCTAATGCCCGAGGTCCGACACGGAGGCATGCAAGCTAATATTTTCTCCATCATGCACTGCTGTCACCTCCTTCTACCACCCCAGTTGCCATGCAATGGAAATACCTGCACAGTCAAAACAGAACATTGAATTATCAGAGGAAGCGATTCTCAAATGGAAAAAAGATGCAGAGACACCATGCACTACTTATCAAAGCCATCTGAGGGCCCTGCGATCGTGACTGTGATGCCACCGTCTCCACTGCCTCAGCATGCACCCGAGGAGGAACAACTGCTACAGGACATCCTACAGGAATCCCGTAGCAGTTCATCCAGCTAGAGTGTACACCATCAAGGCGCCTGCAACACATAGAGCGGGCACATGCACCACCCGCAGCCGAGTCACAAGCTTCGTCTTCAACAACAGTCTGCAAGGAAGGACCCCCGGGCCTGTGCAAATAGCAGCAACAGGCAAATCCAATCACCCTCATCCCGAAACCTGGAAACAACGTCGCGGCCGCACAGGTAAGTGCCTCGCCCTTTTTTCGTCAAATTACATGAATAATCCTCTAGAATGTTTGCAAGTGTGGAAATGAACGGGTTGAGCAGTCGGGTAGCCATTCAACTGGCCACCACGACCAGTCAGATGGTCTAGTCAGATTTGGAAAGTGGTGGTCGTGGCAAGCAAAACGGGTAATGGACACGTGAGAAGCGTCTAGTCGGGGAGAAGCGGCGATTTAACGGAAATGGCGGCGGCAGATCTGCGGGGAATGATGCGGCAGTCAGAGAGATTTGCAGTGAAATGAGTAGGTGACGTCGTCCAACGGTCTGGCAGGGACAACTCACCCCCGCGCCACGAGTTCGGCCAGGATTCAAATCCACCGCCTAGATCGTCACTCCACTCATTTATCACCAGCCGTTTTGCAGTCGAGTAGCGTCCGAATTTCTCTACAGCTCATTACTCCAAGTCCTCGGCTCGTTCAGACATATAGTGGTGGCACAGAAGGAGCAGAACCACTGACGTGCTCTCCGGAACCTGTGCGCGACTTCTACAGGAAGCTGCGCTACAGGAAGCTCGCCGCTACGAAGGAAAGTTAGAGTATTCACATCAAAGGTGGCGAATTGGAAAAGGTAAGCTTGAACCTGTTCCTCCCATGCAATTGGTTTAAAGGGTGGCAAAGTCGACGTCCTCAAAAATGTAAAACTATAGTCTTCCTTTTGCATGAAAGTTTTCGTCGAAGTATATGCGAGGTTTTCTACAGGATGTGGTGTGTAATTGAGCCCCTGTCAAGGCTCATCTGTAGCTAGCCCAGAATTCACAAATTGTGTGCGTGACAGAGGCATAGTTCTACGCTCTGTCCCAAAGAAATCCGAAAGACCATCTGTCGATACGCACCCACCACCTCCGGCTAACATAGTAGGCTTTCACCATGCCGGGTGGATTCATCAAAAAAGAACCGACAGACTCAAAGAAACTACGAGAGAACCCGGAGGTGGTAGAATTGTTCACTCGGGCGCGATGGATGTCGTTCTGCGACAAACTTCAAGGCTATGATGATGAGGTGGCAGAGGAGTTCCTGCGAGCGTTGAAACCAAAATCAAAAACGCTGGCCATTGTTAATTTCAGGGGTTTGAATCTCAGACTCACCCCACAGTTCATCAGCAGAGTCACTGACCTCCCAATGGGGGTACCGTGGGACAAGGAGGAGAGGAAATTAGGCCAAAAGGCTAAAAAGGAGTTCTTCCCACCAGAGGAGCAATTCTCAGAGGATAAGAACGGGGTTCGCAGAGCTAGCTTACAGCCACTTTGGAGTGAGGTCAGCCTCCAAATTATGAAATACATCACATGCGAAGGACGGTTCAGCATTGTATATGGGTACCATTTCCGGCTACTCACTGAATTGAGACACCAAATGGACCTGCCTTCAGAAAACAAACTAAGTATTCCTTACTTCCTCCTGCAGTCTATGACTGAATGTGCCACCAAGTTAAAAGAGGGCACGCCAGACCAGGTAGCCCATCATGGGCTCATTAAGCTCCTCGTGGAGGATGCACTCCACACCTACACAGTCCCGTTCTCGTGGGAAGCCTTCCGAAATCTGACTAAGGATGGTGATATCAAGATGTTTACTAAGGAGCTCACCACCTCCAGCAGCGAGGAGAAGGAGCTAGTACACACAGAGAAGAAAGGGAAAGGCCAAGAACCCGTGGCCAAAGCACTGAAGAAAGAACCAAAGGGGAGGCAAGAGAAACCCCAGGTTGCCAAAAAGGAGGGTGACAAATCCACATTGACACCCAGAGAGAAAAGGCTACAGAGTAGGATGGAAAGAACTGAACCCGTCCACGTCAGTAAAGGCACCTCGAAAGCAGCCTCAACCAAGTCAAAAGGCAAAGCACCCTCAGTCAAACAAGCTAAAATGGTGCCACCTGTTTCTACAGGAAAACCAAAAACGGCTTCTACAGGAAGCCAGAAATCAGCTGATACAGGGCCTTCTACAGGAAGCCCTGAGAAAGGAAAACCAAAGGAAAAGAGAGCCGAAATTCTTGCAAGGGAGGCAGCAGCCGTGCTGGCCACCCTCAGTACACCTCCTAAGCCGAAGGAAAAGCGAAAGAGGGAGACCCCTCTGTATTTCAAAGCCAGGAGAAGTGTGAGAATTAAATCGGGCAAGCCCCAACCTCCATCCAGCAGCCCAATTACTATAGAAGATACCCCTACCTCACCAAGGGAGAGGTCCCCCTCAAAAATATCGGTCACTTATGAGCGGGGGAGCCCGAAGACAACTACTTGGAAGGAGAGGATGGACCGGTTGGCTTCAAAAGCCCGGCTACAGGATGCTGAGGCCGCTCTACAGGAAACACTAGCCCAGCTTAAGGAGACAGAGAGGATGGAGGGAGAGGCACCCTCATCACCACTTAGGGGAGACGAAGTAGAGCCACCGAGGGAAGAAGAGAAGGAGCATATTCCGGAACCGAGTCCCCAGCCAAGCTTGAGCTCGTACTATAACTTTTTGGAGGCTGGGAAAATTATCCCACAAAAATTCACAGTGCCGCTTTTCTTTGCATTGGAGGAAGAAAGGGTGAGAACCCACACGTGGATGAAAATAGCTAAATCAAAAGGTGTGGCAGATATAGGCCCCTTGGAGGAACAACTCAAGGAGGCAAGAAAGGAATTAGCTATGGCTAAACACGTGGCAAACTGCCAGCGGGTGTTCCTACAGGAAGAGAACGAGAAACTTAGACTGCAGCTACAGGAGCTGAAGAAGGAAAAGGGCACATCCTTAGGGGACACTACAGCAGAACATCAAAGCAGAGAAGGACTGCAAGTTGGTCTTGGGGAGCCAACCTCGCATCTACAGGAAGGGGAACTGCAAGCACAAATCGAGATACAAGCTCTCAAACAGCAGTTGCAGCAAAAAGAGGCACAACTGGCTTGCATGGCCAGTTGGGCCATGGATGCTCTACAATGCAGACAGTCGGCCAAATCCTATGGCCTGTACCTACGAGACCAGTGGCTGCAATTTCAGATAAATGCATTGGCACAGAGGGGTATCTCCCAACTCCAAGACCCCCAACAGTTCACAGCGTTATGCAATAACAGTTCATCAGAGGATAAGGTCAAACTCTCGGAGTTCTATCTCCATAATTTGGCCCTTCCTAACATGACTACATGGGATCCCAACACAGTTGTAGGGGATATGCAATTGATGGCATTTGCCTCATGGTTGAACCATGAAGAAAAGAGGGCAGTAGAAGTCAAGGAGGTCATGGACCGAGAATTACATGAGCCACTGCTGATCAGAGCAGAGCCAGGGGATCCCACTACGTTGATATCGGCCCACCAACACTTAGCCACCAACCCTCAAACTTTATTGAAATACATGGATCAACAGGCACAGGCCATCGCACATTTCGAGGATATGGAGCGACTGTTAGGGGACAACTGTGTTCATGCTTGCACTCGCCGATGGAACACATTGTCCCACAGCCTTAAAATCAGAGAATACCATACTCCAACTCGAATGAGGGAAGCTCTAGCACGGGTGCCCCTCTACAAAAAGTCCATACAGAACCTTCAAGCCAGCTGGATTGGCCTCAAGCTAAGCCCACCTCTGCTGTTAGGATTGATGGAAGGTAGCACAGAGAAAGAAGAGCATAAGCAGTGGGAAGAGGTGGAAAGGAAGGCTGGGTTCCATGCCGGTGAGGAAGAGACCACTTCAGAAACCTGGGATGTGAGGGTGGCGGTGAAAGCAATGAAGGACGAGGAGCTGGATTAGTTGCTCAGGGATGAGCAATCATTTTAGCTGGGGGGTGATGATGAGCCCCAAATTTGGTAACATTTTGGGCTCATTTGGCCTAACTACCTTTGCTCAATCCTTCATTTTTCATAACTTATGCATCATTTTTTAGTATGTTTATGTCATTTGTACGAATAAGGGTAGTCACTATTCCTAGGTGGCTAACACGTACTCATTTCAGGTTTTTTGACACATGATTGGAACAAAACTGAGCAGATAAGGACCAGGAGACAGCCAAGATGGGGTTGAGGATTCGTAGGAGGGTTGTCCACAGCATTAAATGGCCTTCCTCGGGATCTTCACCCCCAGCTCCGAGCTCCAGCAGCCACCACAACCGGATTTAAAGACAGCCAAACGGATTTTGAGGAAGTAGCAGTTCACTCCTAGTTTGGTCAGCCAAGCCCCACTGATTTAGGAGGCCAGCTTGGGGCCTCGTGATGTATAAATGATAGGGCTTTAGCCTTCGAAAAGGACTTTTGAAACATTGTTGCACATCCTGCACTACGAGCTGCTAGCTTAGTTTTGCTCTTTTGTAGCCATTATTGGCATGCTATTTGACTTATGATTATTATTTTTTAATGGAAGGCAGTCGGATTTGATCTCAGTTCTGAGCTTTTAAAGGAGCCATAGCTCTCGGGGTTGGGCCCAACCTGAGAGCCTAAGGCCTCCTTCCTTTGTATTGTTATCTTTTTCTTCAGCATTATGGTTTTGTTCCTTTACATGCATTTAGAACGCAGTTTGCTGAGTTAGATTTCTTGGTGTGGTTAAGTAGGTCATTTTCATAAGACAAAATTGCTTCAGCTGTTTAGAGTAGAGTGAAGAGATTGGAGTTGATAAAAGTTCTAAAAAAGGGGTTGCCTGCACACTCATTTTCACCTCTTTCTAGGGGCTGGAATTGCAGACAGTGCTGCCCACCAAAAACATTGGTTTACAAATTCATGCAATCTGTGGTGCAATATTTTCGTTTGTAGAAGTTGCCCATGCGTTCAGATCTCTTGGAATGTTCTTTGCTTCAGTACCATACATGGTTTTTCCTTAAGAATAACGTTGTTGTTCATTCGTTCCATTAAACAGTTAGGAATGTTTTGATTATATGCAAGACGTGGATGATTTGATTCAGTTTGCACTGTGCAGTACTATTCCCTCACTCTCTCATCCTTCTAAGCCTTGCCCAGACCAGTTACTCATCTCCCAATTAAACCCCTTGTCTCTCAGCTACACTACTGCCCACATTATCCCACCTTTTCGGCCTTCCATTCCATCTACTCTCCTCCAGACAACTTAGCTTAGCACACCCCCTCATCATCTCATCTCTCGGTTACCAAGGCATTACAAACCCCTCTCCTACCTCCCTATCCACCCATGCAGCCTCTTCCACTCACCCATCACCCAAAAATCCGATTGTAGAACATCCTGTAGGAATTACTGAACATCCTGTAGAAGTTCTGAAACATCCTGTAGAACCCCTGCAGACTTCCTGTAGAAGTTCATAAACGCGGCCTCTTGGTAGCCAAACTTTGTGAAACTCTCTGGAAGGGTGTTAGGGACCCCCTTAGACCCTCTCTGAAATTTCCCAACCTTTTCAAGCCTTCCTCCTCCTTGATCCACCTCTGCACAGTAAAACGCTAGTTAAAAGCACATGCATGATAATTCTAATGATTGAAACAAAAATACAAAAAGATGTTTTCTTCAGATAGAGGTAGTCTAGACACATGCATTTCACCTTCATAGAAGTAATGGCATTTCTTTCAGTAGTTTACACCCCCATCTCTGCATCAGTAAGACTAGCTGGTAGAATTAGGGTTTGCTAGGGTTTGCGTTCCTTGTTGGCTTTCAGTTCCTTTCTGCAAATTGATTAGCTTCTTTTGAGATTAGCTTTCGTCCATCAGTTAAAAAGCTTCTTCTAAGAGCTCATAGAAGTTGGCTTGAGCCCCTAGCAGACTTGTGCCAGCTGACCAAGTGACAGCTGCAGCAAGAGCTAGTACTTGTGCATACAACACCGTCGCTTCCAAGTTTGTTACGAACTACCGGGTTGATAAAATTAAAGAAGGAAGCTCCAGGAGTTGTAGCATTATTGCTACAATACTGGAGCCCGCCACCACCCCCAAACCAAATTCAGATACTGAGGAGTTAAGTTCTCTAGGGAACTTACACCAATACAATTCAACCAAATCTCATTGGAATCTAGAACCCACAATGTCTCCACCCAATCAAACACTTCAGGGAATCTAGAGCACACAGTGCTCCAACCAACAATCACTTCAGGGTATCTATATCATACAATGTTCCACTTAAAAATCACTACTGGAATCTGGAACCCACGTTGTCTCCACTTGATTCACACTATAGGAATCCAAAGCCCACAATGTCTCCACCTGTAATTTGGAAGGAATCCAAAGCACACCATGCCTCCACCTGATAGGTTTCACAGGGATCCAAATTCCACCCTCAAGGTCTCCACCTATGGAATGCCACAAGAAGTACTAGAGTACATAGTGTCTCCACCGGTTGGGTAGGAATCCTGAGTTCGCTATTACTCCACCTTCTCAACACAACAATCTTCTACTTTACACCACACTCCTCAGAATTCTTTCAAGCATGTCCATACACTATGATTTCAGCCTTTTCTTTCAACAAATTCTCTTAAAATTCCCCTTGCGCATCTAAGAGTATCTGCTTTATTTGTATGATTCTGCATAACTCTGCTCGATGTGTTTGTCTCCGAGCATTCCCTCTCTCTTCCTACCACCACCAATGCTTTCTCCCTTTCGCACCTTATGTGTTGACTTCTAAAACATGTCTTGCGAGCCAAAGACTATATGGGTTTATGTGTCATTTACTACATACTACCCTATACTTTTATTCAATGCTTGCACCATAAATACCATTAATCCATCAGGGAGATAGGTGATAACATAAATGCACTGGATTAGGTTTACAAGCAACTGCTCATCCTTGGACCTCTGAATCCATGTCCACTCCTTTAGCCAATCATTATTTATATTTCCACATTATTTACATGAATTATGATTCATAGTGACATTTATAAGAGGGCTAACAAAAAGAGTTGTCACAAACCCCATCCACTTAGAGGAACAACGTCCTCAATGTTCTACACCCAAACACAAAATTTTACAATGAGTATTATATACACAACTCTTTTCACATTCATTACACCATAAACAAAAATGGGTATGATACCCTCATTTGATCAGCCATCTCCCAAGTGGCTTCATCTATTCTAAATTTCCTCAACTACACCTCGACCTACTCAATTACTTGATCCCAGAGTATAATCTTCCTTCGATCCAAAATTCACGTTGGCTCTAGCTAGAATTCTCCCCTAGATTCCACCTATATCACAGTCTAATGAACAACATGATCAACATCATGTACATACTTTTTAATTAAATAAATATGGAAAACATCATGTGCTTTCATTGTGAGTGGCAAGGCTAGTATGTAAACCACTAGCCACACTCTTTCTATGATCTAAAATGGTCCACAAAATCTTGGTGCTCACATAGCACAAGATCTAATTATCTATGAACTCTTCCTTGGTCTAACACAGAAGTAGACAAGTTTCCCCATTTGAAATTCCTTGTGCATTCTCTGTTGATCTACATAGCTCTTTTGCCTATTTTAAGCTTCTTCCCGGTAGAAAATTCTTCTTGTTCCATTTCCTTTAGCATATTAGGTCAAATATGCACCCTTTTCACTAGATCATTTTGGCTTATAGGTGTATTACATGTTCTTCCAGATAGAACCTCAAATGGACTCATTTTTAATGATTCATGGCACCCATTTTTATAGGAAAATTCTACCAAAGGTAGAAAATCTTCCCACCTCTTAGGTTTATGCATGGCATGCATTCATAACATGTCTTCTAGTACCATGTTTATTTTTTTAGTCTGTTCATCTATTTGAGGATGATATGTTGTACTAAATGATAAATCTGTCCCAAATCCAACAAGTAGTGCTTTCCAAAATCTTGAGGTGAATTTGGCATCCCTATCCGAGATACACCATGCAATTTAAATATTTATTTCATGAAAATCTAAACAATATCACTACCTTGTGGGTGGACTTGACAACTATAAAATGAGCTACCTTACTCAGCTTTTCCACTAGTACCACTATGGCATCATGTTTTCTACATGTCTTTGGTAATGTTGTGATGAAATCCATATAAATAAATTCCCACTTGCATTCAGTATAGAGATTGGTTGTAAAAATCTCATTGGTTTTCTACACTCCACTTTCACTTGTTGGCACTCCAAGCACTTAGCAATGTACTTAGAAACACCCATTTTCATGCTTATCCAATACTACATATTTTTCATAGCTATTATCATTTTTTGATAGCTAGGATGATTGGAATACAGTCTTTTATGAAACTAATCAGAGATGAGATTCTTCAAGTCACCCGTACAAGGTATATGCCATCTACCTTTGAATTTTAACGTACCTTCATATATGAGTGAGTAAGTCTTACTCAATGCTCCTTTTGGCTCATGTTGCAAGCATTCCTTCACTTGATGGTAATGCTCATCCTGATGTATTGCCTCTAATCCTTTCCATAAGATCAACCTCATAAGTACCGATGGCTACCACATGAGCCACCTACACCCTCCTACAAAGTGCATCTACCACTTTGTTTTCCTTGTCTTTGATATATTTTATTTCAAAATAAAATTAACTAATCGTGGCTAGCCACCTTACAGTCTTGCATTTAGCTTAGGCTAGTCAAATAAATACCTCAACCCTCCACGACTTGAATTTAAAACAAACCTCCTTCTTAGAAAATAGTTCCTCCACACTTTCAATCTATACACTATTGTTTTAGCTCCAAGTCATGAGTGACATAATTTTTCTCATGCTCATTCAACTTCCTTGACTCATAACAAATTACTTGTCCCTCTTGCATTATGACTCCACCGAGCCATTCCTTGCAGACATCTATGCCAACCACAAACTCTTTTTCTGGGTTTGTGATTCTCAATATTGGTGTTTGTGTCAGATGTTTTAATTCCTCAAAATTGGTTGCACACTGTAGTGTGCATTATAATTTAATTACTTTTCTCTGCAATGTTGTGATTGGATGTCCAATGTTGGAGAAGTTCTGAATGAATCTCTGGTAATACCTAGCAAGTCCCATAAAGGATCTAACTTTTGTCACGTTCTGAGGAGTACGCCACTTCATGATGGCTTTGATCTTCACACAATCTACTTCGACTCTTTCCTTGAAAACAATGTGTCCCAAATATTGAACTTGTAAGTGAAAGAAATCACATTTGTTGAGCTTGGCATAAAGCTTGTATTCTATCAACAATTACAAAATTGATGCCAATTGTTCCTTATGTTTTTCTTTAGTCTTAAAATAAATCAAAATATCATCTACAAAAACTAACACAAACTTGTCCAAATATTAACTGAGAATATTATTCATTAAACACATAAACATTATTGGAACATATTATAATATTATTTATTATTAACATTATAATATTTTATAAAATTTTAACACTTTTATGTAAAATTATTATATTATTTAAATATACTAATATTTTTTAATAATATCATTTAATAAAAAATTAAAATTATAACATATAATGGAATTTTAAAATTATATAAAATTTTATGTAATAATTATCCTAGAAAAACAATAAATAATAAAATTGATAAACCGAAACAACTTAAAAATAAAATACAATACAATATCTGAAAGGTTAAATGTAGAAAAATAATTGTCATCTTAACCATAATCAAATGTCATATAATCATAAAATAAAACGGCATACACAAGTTGAAATTTAATAATTTATGTAGTTGTCTATAATGAGACTTTTTGGAAACTTTTCCAACGGGTTTTGCTGGTCAAAATCCGGCAGCAATTTATTGGAATGGCAAGTTTGATAGCTAGTTTCTGCACAATCAAAGCGTCCCAGGGGTTTTTCAGGGTGCTGAATCCAAATATGCAGTGAAAAAACCATTTTAACTGCAACAAATCAAGATTTAACCTCAATTTCTTCCGCCCGATTCCGTCACCGGAATCTCCAAAAAATCACATTATAGACAACTCCATAATTTATTAGCGTGGTCAATGTACGATCTCATAATATTCCAAAAAGCCCTTCATTAATTGTATTTGGATTAAATCATGTCCCTAAAATCAAATAAAAGCAAAGGTAGTCAATGTACGATCTCATAATATTCCAAAAAGCCCTTCATTAATTGTATTTGGATTAAATCATGTCCCTAAAATCAAATAAAAGCAAAGATACCAAAGCAAAAGACGTTTAATTTATTCCTTTAGCTGATAAAAGTAAAAGTAGTGGGCATGAAAGAAAATATATGCCCCAAAAGGAATTCGTCCATGTCTTCATGGTCCTTTACATAAGCATAAGGGGAATCGGACTAGGGGGGGTTAAATTTGACGGGTGTCTTTATTCATAGAGAATTTTTTTATAACGGTTTTATTTTTAAATTGTCCCTTATATGATTTTTAATATTTATTTGCAAGTTTCATTTAATTTTTGTAATTCTCAAAATTTCTATGATGTGTTGTACCAATCAACTCAAGTGTCATAACCACACTTTCATTTCAAACTTGTTGATGAAACTTTTTTGTGATTTTTCCAAATTGTTGAAATGTTCATCTTTTTTTCTTTTTAAAATAGAAATAGTGAGAAAATAAATTAAAAATATGTATCTACATATCTGTAATTTTTTATTTCTAAGAAATATAGTGAATATATATATATATATACTCACTATATTTCTTAGAAAAATAATAATATATATATATATATATATATATATATATATATAAACTCTCACATGAAAATAGTGACTGTAAATATTATTGCAATTAAAATTGGACAAAAAAAATTCACACATTTTCTTCGTCACTCTAAACTTTCGCGTATAACTATTTCATGATAGCAGATATATTTTAGGGATTGAATTATATATTTTCAAAATTCGATCAATATAAACAAATCAAATAGTTGAATTTTGCAATATCAATAAATTGACTTCTCTTATATCTATGAAAATCAGTAAATCTAGTTAAATCTGCAGAGATGACATACCATCTCGCAAAAATCCCTGTAAATATTACACAAAGGTAAAATAATATTCACGTGGTAATTAATAATTTTCTTCTAAATATTGAATTTATTTTCATTGAAAAAATTCAGAGATTGTCTTGAAATTTGAATATTTTTTTTATCAACTTGGGAATTTCAAAACAGATCCACTTATTAAATATCACAGTTTTCACACTTTACTTACCCATATTCACAATTTCAAAGAAAAATATTTACGATTTTGTAAAAAATTTAATTATATTTGACTAGCAAAGCACCTATTTTCATCTTTGCTTATGACCTCTTTACACAAATCAAACTAATTATGAAAGCCCTCATATAAAAATTTAGAATATAGCTATTGTCAATGGATGTAGAAGAAAAACAGACAAGACACCTCAAAGTAGTATGCACTCAAAATTTATTGAACATCTCAGAATCCTAATAATTAAAATCATCAATACAAATTATCTCATATAAGTGTTTACTAAAATAGGAAACTACTGGCATTGATTTTGCACTAATTTCTGGAGTGTTTCCGGCTACTAGAAAATACCAAGATGGACGAGGTGAAGGCTTCAATGGAAAACGATGTATTAAGTTGTAAATGGCAGTTGTGTATATAGGTTTACCTTTTATTTAGCGGGTTGTTTTGTTTTGGATTTTTAAGATTTTTAGAGGGTTTGGGTTTTGAGATGGTACTGTAGAGCCTTTGTGGTAAAGACATGGTAGCCTTAAATGTAAATGGTTGACGATTTATAATTGTGGAAATAATGAAATAGATGGCCATTGGGCTTTTGATGGATCATAAATTATGGCAATTAGTAACCATTCTACAACTTCCCTATCATTTTAATCTAGTGTACTCATTATTGTTGTAAGTTTCTAATTAAAATTAGTTTCAGAAAGTTATATTTCTAAATTGGGTTTAAGAAAGCTTTATTTCTGAATTGAGTTTTTGGTTGTTTTAAGTATATTTTTGGGTGATGAATGTGTAATTCCTAATATATGAATTGGAAAAATCCATTATTTACTAAAATAAAATGTACAGAAAACCTCTCTTTGAATAGAAAGCCAAGCAGACAAGTTAATTTTTCCTACGACCTTGAATTTTATAAATTGATTTTTACTTCTAATCAATAGTCCTTCATTTGCTACAATTGTAAAGCACAAGAAGATTCTCACAAGCACAAGAAGATTTTGTTCATATATTAAAATCAAGTTTGATCAAGAATGTAAATATATTCAATGGAGTCATTATTTCAAAATTTTGGGATAAAAAAGCAAAAGAATTTTCAGAGAAAAACAGAAAAGAATCAAGTGCAAAAACCACCTACTTGTAGCCAAATCTACCGGCAAGAAGCTTAAGAACCATTGAACACATTCCTGTTCTCTAACGAAATCTACCAGCAAGAAGCTTAAGAACCATTGAACATATTCCTGTTCTCAAACTCTGAGAGTGTTCTGCAATCTGTTCTCAATCTGTGCTAGCGAAAATGGCTAGAATTTAGAACTTGAATCGGAGTTCGGAAGTTGTGAACATAACTGGTAGGGTGGTAACTACTCGCTGAAAGCCTCCAGGTCACTACTCACCAACCCAATTAATTTATGCTACATGAGATGGCATTCACACTTAAAGCTGAAATTTATTGCCTCGTTGTGCAGGTTTAACTATGTGACACCTTTTCGTCATGGGTTCATGGCTTAGGAGAATATTATATTTTTTTTTTTAAGGTTTAACTATGTGACACCTTTTCATCATAGGTTCATGGCTTAGGAGAATATTATATTATTTTTTTAGGTTAGGTTTTTATCATACCAATTACTTCCCTTTGTGCATATTTTTATAAAATGTCTCCATATACATTCATGTGCTTTAAAAAAGAATTATACAAAATTGCGCATACTTTAGTTTAGCGATCAAAACAATTAATTTTATATCATTACATATGGGATATGGGATTTTTGTTCAACATATCGTAATCTAAATATTCAGGCATGCCAATATTATAAAAATAAATATAGCACGGAAAAAGCACGAAGGAGGCGTTCTGGGTCTCTTATTTAGTCAACATTAATTAACTGAAACCTGAAACAGCTATTAAACTCTGCCGTCACTGCGGTGTATATATATAATAATAAAAAATTGAAACTAGTCAATTTTCAATACCCACGTCAATATGACATTTTCAAAACTTATTAGCCAGTCATCGGTGACGTGTAGATTTGAAAACTAATAGTATTTAACGTGTAAAAACCCAAAAAACTCGTATACTGGTGTCAAATTTAACCCCTGATGATGATGGTGGTGGTTAACATCCATTGAGACCAAACTTTGGTCTATCGGACCTAAAGAAATGAATTATTTAGTTTGATTTAAGATTTTATTCCTAAGTTCAAAAAGCTTGGAGAGAAGCCTCCCGAGCTCACTGTAATTTTGACAACGACTAATAGTATTTAACGTGTAAAAACCCAAAAAACTGGTATACTGGTGTCAAATTTAACCCCTGATGATGATGGTGGTGGTTAACATCCATTGAGACCAAACTTTGGTCTATCGGACCTAAAGAAATGAATTATTTAGTTTGATTTAAGATTTTATTCCTAAGTTCAAAAAGCTTGGAGAGAAGCCTCCCGAGCTCACTGTAATTTTGACAATGTAAAAGGCTAGGAAGGTCAGTATTGCAACAAAGATTTTGAAACAAAGATCTAATGTGGTTGTACACGGGGCAGTCTAAGAGGAGGTGATTTTCATCCTTGATGTTTGTATTCTCACAGAGATGGCAGAACCTTTCCGTATGTTTGTATTCTCACAGAGATGGCAGAACCTTTCCGTCCATGGAGTTTTAGGAACTGCCCAATGACTCATTTCACTATGGAGCTCATGAGAGTTCGTTCTAATCTCGGCTATATTAATTTTCTTCTTTGAGTTAGTTAAAACAGAGATATACTTTTGATCTTCTAGAGTGGGGTTGATGACCTCCTTATAATATCTTAATTTTCTTTTGGCTACTAAATCTTTCTCACACCACATTTTTCTATTTGAACTTAAAAGTAACAATATTTTTAATGTTATTAATGTTTTGCAATCCAACATTTTCGTCAATCGCCCAATGGTTTAACCAGGCCTTGGTGTCTTTATACTAACCTCCTTTGAGCCTTAAGTGGTTTTGACTAGAATTTAAAGCTAGCTTAGGAAGTCTATGGTCTCTTATATTATTGCGTTTGTGTACAACAGAAACCTACTCATAACTAGACTTTGAAATAATACAATTATATTTATACATAATTTATCACTTTTGAAATAATACAATAAAATACAATTATATATATAACAAAAACAAATATATATACAATTATATATATAACAAAAACAAATATATATATTTTTAAATATTATATAAAACTAGTTTACTATTAGTCTCTAATAATATTTTAAAATTAAAATGCAAACCCCAAAAAAATATAAATACGATTGAAATTACAAATTACATATAAGCTAAACATTCAGATCAAAGACAACATACATATACAAAGAAGATATCCGCCACCGTTTTCACTCCCCGTCAGGAAAAATAAAGAGAGGATGCCTAATTGAAAAAAAGGAAAATAAGGTCGCCATTTTAGGAGTGCCATCATTTAGCGTGCCAATAAAGCGGATCTAGCTCTGTGGTCCCAACTCCCCGCGGATATAGCGGATAAAGTGGATTTAGCATAAAAAATGTTAATTATTTTCCAGCTTGTATTTGCTTCCACGTTGGCAGACTAATCCCTACACTACATCATTACTAAACTGCTTTTTCTTTTGGCATCATTACCCATACTTTGCTTTTTGCTTTTGGCATCATTGCCAATACTTTCCTTCCTTTATGGCATGGGTAATTATTATGCAAAGCATTACTTGAGACCAGGGGTTGGCATGGGTAATTATTATCCAAAGCATTACTTGAGACCAGGGGTTAAATTTGACGGAGAAATTTTTTATGAGTGTCTTATTTTTAAATCGTTCATCATATGACTTTTAATATTTATTTGTACAGGTTTCATTTAATTTTTGTAAACTCTTGGCTCAGGTCTCGCATGATATAAACTCTCGGGGATTTTTGGATTCGGTTCGCGGGATCAGTGATTGAACTCGCATATATTTAAACGCAGTCTCGCACATATAAACTCTCGGTTTATTTGGATTCGGTCTCGGTTTATTTGGATTCGGTCTCGCATATATATAATCCTCGCACAGCCGGATTCGGTATATATATATCTACTGTAATCAGTGATTGAACTCGCATATATTTAAACGCATGTATTCGGTGATCAATTGAAATCGGTGATTCGGTCTCGCATATATATAATCCTCGCACAACCGGATTCGGTATATATATATCTACTGTAATCTAAGTTTTTAAACGCATTCGGAACCAGATCTATTGAACCGGACCAGTGATTGAACTCGCATATATTTAAACGCAGTCTCGCACATATAAACTCTCGCGGGATATAAACTCTTGGCTCAGGTCTCGCATGATATAAACTCTCGCTGCAGTCTTGGCATATATAATAGCTCCGGTTCGCTGTATATATATATAAACTCTCGCTGCAGTCTTGGCATATATAATAGCTCCGGTTCGCTGTATAATACAGGCTCATGCTCAGGTCTCGCGTGATACATACAAACAGTCTTGGCACATATAAAAGGGTTCTCGCGTGATACATATATACAGGCTCAGGTCTCGGCATATATACAGGCTCAGTCTCGGCATATATAATAGCTCCGGCATATATACAGGCTCAGTCTTGGCATATATAATAGCTCCGGTTCGCTGTATAAACAGTTCGGTTGGATAAAAACAATCTTGGCATACATAAACTCTCGCTGTATATATCGCTGCTCCGGTCCGCAGCCGTCTCGGAAGATATATAATCAGTCTCGTCTCGGGGATATATAAAGCAGTCTCTTGGTTTTAAAGCTCGCAATCCAAAGCTTGGAGATCTTGGCTCTCACATCAGGTTCGGATATCAGGTGCACACATTCCTTATCTTTTTCTTTTTAATACGTATTTGCTCATATAATGTCAAGTATGAATACTTCACCACAGTTACCAAAGATTACCAAGGGCAGACCTAGCACAGTTACTCTACAAGGCCTCTATGAGTATATAGAGTCTTTAGAGAAACGCAGAGAAGAAAGAGAAGCCAAGCTACAAAAAGAGTTAGAAACCGTGCTGGAAAACAAATTTGCATCTCTTGAAAACACTATCCAGAAACAAATAGAAAATAAAATAGAACTACTGGAGAATAAAATGGAGGCAATAGAGACTAGATTGCATGTTATAGAAAAACAAAACCAAGATACTAACCAACCATCCCAGCAAGGAGACGCTGATACCTTAGAGGGTCTTAAAATGAAAGACATGATTAAAGAATTACAAGAAAAATTTAATAGCCGCCTCACCGTAAATAGTGTGGTATATAAGTTAGATATTAAACCAATTAAAGACGAAATGAAAAAACTAATAGAATTAGACCACGAACGTAACAAAAGGACCTTAAACCTTATAATCTTCGGTTTAAAAGAGGAAGAAGATGAGGATACTTTAGCCTTAGTCCAGACAGAATTACATAATAGATTACAAATTGAAACAGCGTGTCTCACAGAAGCAACAAGGTTGGGGAAATTAACCGAGAATAAAGGAAGATTAATCCGCATAAAGGTGAGCTCTACTGATCATAAGCACAACATACTTAGTAAAACCTCAAGTCTAAAAGGAACAGGAATATTCATAAATGAAGATCTCATCCCAGAAGATCAAGCAGAATTAAGAAAGGAGGTTCAAAAGGTAAAAGAAGCTAGAAAGGAAGGAAAATGGGCAATAATTAGAAATAGAAAAGCCTTTATTCGGGACAAAAACCAAAAAGATAGTAATCAATAGCAATTAAACATGCTCCGGATCCTTTCTTGGAACTGTCGGGGCTTCCCATGGAACAAAGGCCCCAAGCTAAGTTGGATCTCAAATGATGTTGATATTATTTTGCTTGTTGAAACTTGGGAGCACGAAGAATCTAAGGTCCCTAACATAGATGGCTTTACGCTATGGTCTACATGGAACAAGCGATCCTCCCGTAGAGGCATTGGGGGAATAGCTTGTTACATTAAGAAAAACATCTCCCCCTATGTTAGGCTTTATAAAAACGACCCTTACAACCAATTTAGTTGGATAGAGATCAGAGACATTAATAATAAAAAGTCCTACATAGCAATATGTTATTTCCCCCCCATTAATTCTAACTTCTATAAGAAGAAGAATCTAGATAAAACTAACCCTTACAATAGTTTAGAGAACGATATTTCTAACCTAAGGAATGATGGTAATATCCTTTTAATAGGTGACTTCAATGCCCGAACTTCAAGTAACCAAGCTATTGTTTTAAGCAATCGTTCCAACCCTAATCCTCTTTGGTTAGACGAAGACCCTACCCTGGCTAGTAGGTACAAAAGGAGCTCTGAAGACCTCGGGGAAAATTTGTTTGGGTCAGAGCTTGTCAAGCTCTGTAGTGCTCAGGATCTCATAATTTGCAACGGTCTAAAAAAGTGGCCCAATTCCAGCAAGATGACCTGCATCCATGGCCTTGGTAGCAGCGTAGTATACTACGTTATTTCCGATCTTCCTTTATACAACGAAATGATAAACTTTGACATCTTAAACGACCACGAGCCTGACTCCGATCATAGGCCTTTACTTATAACCCTCAATTTTGTCATGCATAGAGTTCCCATAGAAAATAATACTTACAAACAAAAGAACTTAATATTTGATAAAAATAAAAAGGACCTCTTTCTAAATGAATTAAAAACTAACTTGCCTCCTTTATCTAGTATAGATAACATAGAAGACCTATATCATAATTTTACTACAACCCTCTCATATTCTATTAAAAAGTTCTCAATTGAAGTCTCAAATAATAAAAGAAATAGCAAAACCAATCCTTGGTATGACAAAGATTGTAAGAATGCGAGGAGAGCAATTAAGGAAGCTGTTGATGATTCTCTTAAAATGGACAAGATAAGAATATACAAAGCCCTAATTAAAAGGAAAAAGAGACATTACATCCGTCAAAGACAGGAGAATCTCTTACACCTCTCTAAGGTAGCTCCTAAAAAATTTTGGAGGCAGATTCTGACTAGGAAGACTAAGGATAATAATAAAATTGCTCTTCACGATTGGAATTCTTATCTTAAAAAGCTTTATGAATCTCCTAATGCCACGGATAATTTGGAAACCCTGCTCACAACGAAAGAAGTCTTCTCTTTAGAAGACATTAAGTTTGGAGTTAATCGCCTCGCGAATGGGAAAGCTAAGGACATTGAAGGTTACCAGGCAGAAATCTTAAAAATTGGAGGCCCTGTCCTCATCCCCCACATCCACAAGCTTTTCAATCAAGCTGTTAAGCAAGGGTTCCCTAAACCTTGGACTGAGAGCCTCATTATCCCTATTTTTAAAAGTGGAGATACAAATAACCCCTCTAATTATCGAACAATTATGATCAGCCCTCTCTTAGCCAAATTATATGGTAGTATTCTGGAAAAAAAGTTAAGCATATGGCTTGAAAGTGAAGATAAGCGGGCTAAAGGCCAAGCAGGTTTCAGAAGGCATCACTCAACAACAGACCACCTTGTTACGCTAAGGATCATTGCGGAGGAATGTCGTAATGATAAATCCAATTTATTCTGCTGCTTTGTAGACTTTAGAAAGGCTTTCGATACGGTTCCTAGATACAACCTTTGGAATAGGTTAGAAGAGCTAAAGGTTCCTCTTGAGTTAAGAGCTGCGGCTATAAGGCTATACGAGAATGTAATTTCCAAGCTAAAGAACAATGAGGGGTGGTCAAAAGATATTAAGTGTAACATCGGAGTTAAACAAGGTTGCCCCCTCTCCCCTACTCTATTTGGCATTTACATCGATAAGCTCGAAGGTTATTTAGAAGAAGCAGGATGTGGTGGCACAATCTTAGCTGGGATAGTCATTATCCTTCTTCTCTATGCTGACGATATTGTTCTTCTGGCAAGGTGCCCTTCTGATCTTGATAAGCAACTCAAGCTTCTTAAGGATTTCTGCTCTACCATGGGTATGACTGTTAACACAGACAAAACAAAAGTTATGATTATCAAATCTAAAAAGGACACTTGCGCTAATTTTACGTATGACAATAATAAATTGGAAGAAGTGTATTCTTACAAGTACCTAGGAATTGATATCCATCACAAGCTCAACTGGAACCATAGCATTGAGAAAAGGATCAATGGGGGATGGAAAGCTTATTTTGGTCTTGAAAATAACTGTAAAATAGCAAACCTCGTAATGTGGGATAAAAAGAAGTTCCTCTTTGAAACTTTAGTCACTCCTGTTATCTTATATGGCTGTGAAGTGTGGGGCTGCAGCATCTCCAGAGAATCATGGAGAAAGATTGAGCAAATCCAGAAGCGTTTTATAACTTATAACCTGAAAATTAAAAGTAATACACCCTATCCTATTCTCCTTATAGAAGCGGGTCTTTCTTCTATTGAGAGCCTAGCTATGCTTAGGTTTCTGATGTACAAGCACAAGCTCAATAACATAGACAATCATAGACTTCCTAAGCTAGCTTTAAATTCCAGCCAAAACCACCTAAGGCTTAACCGAGGATGGCATAAGGACACAAAGGCCTAGTTAAACTATTGGGAGATCAATGAGAATGATGCTTTGCAAAACATAAATAACATTAAAGATATTGTTACTTCTAAGTTCAAAGAAAAATTGTGGTGTGAGAAAGATTTAGCGTCTAAAAGAAAATTAAGTTATTATAAGAAGGTCATCAACCCCACCCTTGAAGATCAAAAGTATCTCTCTATTCTAACTAGCTCAAAAAAGAAAATTAATATAGCAAAGATTAGAACGAATTCTCATGAGCTCCATAGTGAGACTGGCCGCTGAATAGTTCCTAAAACGCCATGGATGGAAAGGATCTGCCATATTTGTGAGAATAAGAGCATCGAGGATGAAAACCACTTCCTCTTAGAGTGCCCTGCATACAACCACATTAGATCTCAATTTCACAACCTTTGTTACAATACTGACCTTTCTAGCCTTTTACAATGCCAAAATTATAGTGAACTCGGGAGGCTTCTCTCCAAGCTTTTTGAGCATCGGAATAAAATCTTAAATCAAAATAAATAATTTGTCTTTTTAGGTCCGATAGATCATTATTTGGTCTCAGTGGACGTTAACAACCATCATCATCATCATCATCATTAATCAACTCAAATGTCATAGTTACACTTTCATTTCAGATTCGTTAAGGAATTTTTTTTGTGATTTTTCCAAATTATTGAAATGTTCATCTTTTTTCTTTTAAAAATAGAAATAGTGAGAAAATAAATTAAAAATATGTATCTACATATCTGTGAATTTTTTATTTCTAAGAAATATAGTGAATATATATATAATTACTCTCACATGAAAATAGTGACTATAAATATTATTACAATTAAAATTGGACAAAAAATTTTCACACGTTTTCTTCGTCACTCTAAACTTTCTATCATCCATGGATATGTACTTTCTATCATCCATGGATATGTTCTGTTTATATCAGCTTATAACTATTTCATGATAGCAGATATATTTTAGAGATTGAATTATATATTTTCAAAATTCAATCAATATAAACAAATCAAATAGTTGAATTTTGCAATATCAATAAATTGACTTCTCTTATATCTATGAAAATTAGTAAATCTAGTTAAATCTGCAGAGATGACATATTTATATTCATTGATTATTAAATCTAATTCTAGAGGTTCCCAGAATTGATCCTTAGGCTATGATGGTACGAAACACACATTATCTCCCACTCTAATGCAGCCATCTCGCACAAATCCCTGTAAATATTACACAAAGGTAAAATAATATTCACGTGGTAATTAATATTTTTCATCTAAATATTGAATTTATTTTCATTGAAAAAAATTGAGACATTGTCTTGAAATTTGAATAATTTTTTTTTATCAACTTAGGAATTTCAAAATAGATCCACTTATTAAATGTCACAGTTTTCACACTTTACTTACCTATATTCACAATTTCAAAGAAAAGTATTTACGATTTTGTAAAAAAATTAATTATATTTAACTAGCAAAGCACCTATTTTCATCTTTGCTTATGACCTCTTTACACGAATCAAACTAATTATGAAAGCCCTCATATAGAAGTTTAGAATGTAGCTATTGTCAATGGCAATGATGGTAGAAGAAAAACAGACAAGACACTTCAAAGTCGTATGGACTCAAAATTTATTGAACATCTCAGAATCCTAATAATTAAAATCATCAATACAAATTATGTGATATAAGTGTTTACTAAAACAGGCAACTATTGGCGTTGATTTTGCACTAATTTCTGGAGTGTTTTTGGCTACCAGAAAATACCAAGATGGACGAGGTGAAGGCTTCAATGGAAAACGGTATTTTAAGTTGTAAATGGCGGTTGTGTATATAGGTTTACCTTTTATTTAGCTTGTTTTGTTTTGGATTTTTAGAGGGTTTAGGTTTTGAGATGGTATTGTAGAGCCTTTGTGGTAAAGACATGGTAGCCTTAAATGTAAATGGTTGACGGTTTATAATTGTGGAAATAATGAAATAGATGGCCATTTTTACCCTCTTTGATTGTAATGGGTTGTATTGCTAGGCTTTTGATAGATAATAAATTATGGCAATTAATAACCATTCTACAACTTCCCTGCCGTTGGAAATAATGAAATAGATGGCCATTTTTACCCTCTTTGATTGTAATGAGTTGTATTGCTAGGCTTTTGATAGATAATAAATTATGGCAATTAGTAACCATTCTAAAACTTCCCTGCCGTTTTAATCTAGTGTACTGATTATTGTTGTAGGTTTCTAAAAAAAATGAGTTTTAGAAAGTTGTATTTCTAAATTGGGTTTAAGAAAGTTGTATTTCTGAATTGAGTTTTTGGTTGTTTTAAGTTTATTTTTGGGTGATGAATGTGTAATTCCTAATATATGAATTGGAAAAATCCATTATTTACTAGAATAAAATGTACAGAAAACCTCTCTTTGAATAGAAAGCCAAACAAACAAGTTAATTTTTCCTACAACCTTGAATTTTATAAATTGATTTTTACTTCTAATAAATAGTCCTTCATTTGCTACAATTGTAAAGCACAAGAAGATTCTCACAATCACAAGAAGATTTTGTTCATATATTAAAATCAAGTTTGATCAAGAATGTAAATATATTCAATGGAGTCATTATTTCAAAATTTTGGGATAAAAAAGCAAAAGAATTTTCAGAGAAAAACAGAAAAGAATCAAGTGAAAAAACCACCTAACTCCGGCAAGAAGCTTAAGAACCATTGAACACATTCTTGTTCTCCAACGAAATCTACCGGCAAGAAGCTTAAGAACCATTGAACATATTCCTGTTCTCAAACTCTGCTAGTGTTCTGCAATCTGTTCTCAAACTGTGATAGCGAAAATGGCTAGAATTTAGAACTTGAATCGGAGTCCGGAAGTTGTGAACATAACTGGTAGGGTGGTAACTACTCGCTGAAAGCCTCGAGGTCACGACTCACCAACCCAATTAATTTATGCTACATGAGATGGCATTCACACTTATATTTTTTTTTTAGGTTAAGCTTTTATCGTACCAATTACTTCCCTTTGTCCATATTTTTATAAAATGTCTCCATATACGTTCATGCACTTAAAAAAAATAATTATACAAAGTTGCGCATACTTTATATAAAGTTAAAGTTGTTCAGCGGTTAAAACAATTAATTTTATATCATTACATATGGGATATGGGATTTTTGTTCAACATATTGTATCAGAATCTAAATTTTATCATGCAGTAGTTATCAGGCATGCCAATATTATAAAAATAAATATAACACGGAAGAAGCAGGAAGGAGACATTCTGGTCTCTTATTTAGTCAACATTAATTAACTGAAACCTGAAACAACTATTAAACTCTGCAGTCACTGCGGTGTATATATATAATAATAAAAAATTAAAACTGGTCAATTTTCAATAAGCCCATCAAAATAACATTTTCAAAAATTATTAGCTAGTTCGCAATGGCGTGTAGATTTGGAAACTAATAATATTTAACATGTAAAAAGCCAAAAAAACAGGTATACGGGAGTCAAATTTAACCCCCAATCGGACTGGTGCCTTCTGTATTACCATACGGTTGGTTTTATGCGGGGCCAACTCTGCTTTATAGATTGTCCAATGTTGAATAAGCCCGACTGGTGCCTTCTGTATTACCATACGGTTGGTTTTATGCGGGGCCAACTCTGCTTTATAGATTGTCAAATGTTGAATAAGCGGACGACCCGTTATAGAATATTATTACATATGGATAAAAGATTAAATTAGGAAGACAAAACAAATATGAGTATATTATTTATTATTTAATTTTTTAAAAATTATTGTATTTTTATCTTTGCAAAATAATATAATAAGTTTATAGAGAATATCATAAAAAAAAATGATATTTATTATTGATGATGATGATGGTGATTAATGTTCACTAAAACCAAACTTTGGTCTACCAGATTTAAATAAACGAATTACTTAGTTTGATTTAAGATTTTATTCCTATGTTCAAAAAAATTACTTAGTTTGATTTAAGATTTTATTCCTATGCTCAAAAAGCTTGGAGAAGCTGATTTAAGATTTTATTCCTATGCTCAAAAAGCTTGGAGAGAAGCTTCCCCAGTTCACTCTAATTTTGTCATCGCAAAAGGCTAAGAAGATTAGTGTTGCAACAAAGATTATAAAACTGAGATCAAATGTGGTTGTACGCCAAACACTTCAAAAAAAAGTAATTTTTATTTTAGATGTTCATATTGTCACAAAAATAGCAAATCCTTTCCATCTATAATATTTATAATTTAATAATATATAACGATAAAATACCTCTAATGTTTTGTGTTCATAAGTATTTGTTAAAAGTATCTTATATTATATTATATGTGAAGTCATATATGATCTTTATCCCCTAGTTCCTTCCCTTTTTGTTATTTTCTCTCGAATTAAAGCTTTAGAAAAATGAATATGATTATTTCCTTGGAAATTCAAATAATTACTTGACCAACCACATTTGGGATTAGATCTCATATGGAAGCCAAATTGTAAGTTTAGGAAGCTAGAGTGAGAAGGTTTTAAGCTATATTAATTTTCTGTGCGAAAGGTTGTTTAAGAGAGAAGACCACTTACAATGTTATCTTATTTACATAAGACATTAATGTTTAAGATGAATAATGTGTACATATCGATATGTTAAATTTGTTCAAAATATGATTATATATTTTTATTTTTTAAATAGAAAATGTTCTTCGCATTAAAAAAAATGTTTGCATCATCCGAGATAACAAAATCCATAATTCATGAAATAGAAAGAAAGCTGAACCTACAATATATTTCCATGCTTAGTTAAGGTTAAAATATTTGAATAATTTTTGAAGATATTGGTGTAGACAAATACAGGAAATGATATGGAAGTGAAAAAGAAAAGAGAAACATGACACTTGCAATATTCCCGATAAATTTATTTTATGATTTTTATATTAAATCTATGTTTGGAAAGTTAAATGGAACAAGTGACATGATGTGAGGATGTAAATATTTATTTTGATTAAATAAAACGACACATTTTTTTTATGTGTTAATATTTTTGAAAATATTTTAAAGGCTATCATGTGTAATTAGACTCCTGACTATTAAGAAAATATTTGGAATCAATTATGTGCAAGAATCGGCAGGAACAAAAGAAGAAAATCCTCCTTTTTTCATTCAGTTGAACTTTCAGCAAGGACAAACCACCAAGAAATTTATGATTGGAGATATGTGTCATGGGGTGGAGCCTGTGTAAAGAGAACACATGAGATGAAGACAAATTTATTTAAGAAAGGCCAGTGGGAGAGAAAGATTGGACATGAACCCAAAAAACTAGCAAGATACTGCTAAAGGGTTATGGAAGAAAAAATTAAAAAAAGGTTCCTACATTGTTTTCTTGGCAGAGAGGAGTAGATCTTGGAGAGAACTAAATGAGAAACTTAGTTCGTGGTTGGGAGGAATGTGGAAGCCTTTAATACATTTCCCAAAAGACTTTAGATAAGAATATGAATGTTTTGATTAAAACTGTGATTAATTGGATTATTCTGACTATTTTGGTTTAGGAAAGGATGCATAGATTTCTATTGTGATTTTAAATGATTTTGGTACTGCAGAAGAATAAATGGGAAAGTCATATTAGTGTTTGGTGGAGAGAGAGAGAGGTGTTTTTCTTGTTTTTGTTATAGGTAAATGGAAAGTTCCAGATGGTAAGGACAATGTTATACATAGATCCTATATGTGAATATTAACTTTTACTAGTATTAATGTCTGATTTTGTAGATAGTGGAATAAAATAACTATATGTACATAACTATATAACAATGGCAAGGAAAGTAGGAATTATGCCCAGGTTAGTTGTTGTGGGTCCTAACATGAATGAAACCTTGTTCATAGGCCAAAGAATAAACAGTCCTAGAGAAAGAATGATAGGGATTAGAGAAACCTGAAGCGACCCCCGATGATAAGAGTCCACTAGGCCTCTAGCCTAGTTGTATATTTTAACTAAATTATAGTTATATAGTTCATATATACACACAAATACTAATAACAAATCATAGAGTATGTATGTTCAATACTAAAACCAAAAAGGAATTAATTTACATATTCATAATTCACATAAAGAGCGAACAACACATATATGCATAAAGAAAGAAAGGAGTACAACATGAATGAGGGCACAAACCTTGTAGTAAATCTTAAACAAGCTACAAGATTCAATCTTAAAAAGAAAAAAATCAAATAGTTTCTTTTCTTATAAACCCGAGGAAGAAATTCCAAATTTAAGACCCTACATGCTTCAACCTCAAATTTTATAAAATGATAAGAAATCCCATTTGGGTATTCATATTTAATTATTATGCACAATGAATTATAGAAACAAAATTTATTTATTATTACGGAAATGTAAAGAAGAGAATTTACAGTCATGGCCACATGGGTCTTGGCCATACAATAAAAATATTGAACAAGAAACTGAAAAATTAGCAAGAGCGGGAAAACCCTCGACATAAAAATAAGGGAACATAAATATTGTTGAAATTTATCTACACATATCAGGTATTTGCCCAAATATTTTAACCGAACTTCCAAACTAATGTATTACAAAATGAATTATGTCATTCTGGCTAATATGGGGCCTCTTAGTGAAAACACTAACATAAGAAATTCAGTGCAAGCCATGGGCATGAGGGAAGCCTGTTAATGGCATTAAAAAAGCAACATAAAGGTAAATGAGCATTTGCAGTAGTCATGATGAAAGGAAACATAATTGTAAAAGTATACTCGTGGAAATTCTAGAATGAACCCCAATCGTAACTAGAACTAACCTACAAAAAAAACATAATGAGTTTCTTAGCCAGTATCTCGAATTTCATAAGAAAATATCATGAGAAAAGGCAAGATAATTGTTATGGTAACAAGAATCATTTTTCCCTTAGCAATAGGAATGAAGTCTTCATGCAATTATCTTGCTACAGAAGGGAGACTCTTAGTACCACAATTTAATTCACAAAATATAAAACCTCATGAAAACACCAAGGTTAGGATTCCAAGATTTGAATTTTCCATGAGAAAGTATGGCTAAGGAAGTTGTGGAGAAGGCAGAGCTTGGCCAAATCCTCATAAAAGAGAGTCACCACGACCAAATCCTCGAAGAAGGGATAGGGTTTTACTTGTAGTCAACCAAGTCAACCATTGGTGATTGATTTCATGAAGAACATTGTAAAGGAGCTTCAAAAAATATATATAGCCAGGAAGAAGTAAGATAATAGAGGTTTTCATGTGAGAGTTGAACCTAGTGTGCAAATTTGGTCTCTACGTGCATGGACATTAGCTATGAATAGTAATTCTAAGTAGGGAAACCAAACTATGATAGTGATTATCTCAAGAATAACTTGAAAAACCCATATTCAAAGTTAAAACATGTCGAGGTTGCAGAGATCATCTCCCCACTAGAGAAAACAACAAAAGAGATTAAAGAAGCAAAGGCAAAGGGTAGGTAGTTATCCTAATGAAAAAATAAAATAACACTCACCATTTATTAACCTTTATAAAATACTCACCATTGAATAGAAGTTATCTAGGGTTTACATCTAGTGTTGTGGACCCCACATTTACTCTCCACGTGAACCAAGTTCCATAAGGCAACCATGATGGAGCATGGTTGATGGCTGCTATCTCTGTAAACCACAGTGATGGTATAGGGGGAACAACAAATCGTTGCTATCTCAACAAACCACAGTGCTGGTATAGGAGGAACAACAAATCATTGCTATCTCAGCAAACCATAGTGCTGGTACAGGGGGAACAACAAATCGTTGCTATCTCAGCAAACCACAGTGCTGGTATAGGGGGAACAAAAAATCATTTTTCCCAGCCACATAGTATGTAAAAACATAGTTTAAATCTCCCTTCGTAACACTCCAAAAAAATATCTTTATGAAAAATCACTCATATGTTACAAAATAGACCCTTCTCTGCACAAAACCTAGATGCCAGAATTTTGAATTTCGTTTTCCTTAGATTAGAAATTGGCCCGAAAATTTGATGACGGTTTTCCCTTACGAATTTTCTTTCTCCTGTTGACTTGATACAAAGTGCTCTGTATTCTCGAATCTGTAATGTAAATGACTCTTTCCAATACACAATCTTGGATTCAAAATCACTGGATTAGAAGATTAAATGAAATATGATTCTCCAGGTTCTCATTTAAATCTAAATAACAAAGAAAATACAATGCATGAATTCCTCATTCCACACATCAATTTAAAGACCAAATCAATTTCAATCTCCAGATATTAATATTATGGTTCACAAACCTCACAATCACGTATGCAAATAACTATCTCACACACACTTACAAATTTTGATTTGCTGATAAAAAACACTGGTCTAATAAATTCTGTTTAGTTAACTTCAATCTCGCAAAGAGAAAAAAAAGTGCATACATCTCTTTCAAACCCAACAACTTCTAGCCCCCAAAAATTGTTCCTTCTCACTCCAAAAACCAAAAGCAACTGTCCAAGAAATGAGTTCATGGATGTGAACCAATTTCCCTTAGCCCTAACTACCTACTAACTATAAAATCATTTATTTTAACTAGATATTCCTAACTAATCTTAACTGAATATCAAAAACTTTTCACAAATAAACTTTAAAATGTTCTAGCCTTGACATGTGATCAATCCATCACATTGCTAGGCTCTTGGTCTGACTTTAATAACTTATCATTTTTATGTGCTCGGCCTAATGCACCTGCATCAGACTCCCCAAGAAAGAAAATTTTATGAGCTCCTTCTCATAAGATCTTCTATAGAATGACCTGCTTTCTGTAGTGCTACTTCATCCATCCAAGTAGAATCCTCCATCGGATGGTCTTTCCACTTCACAAGATATTCCAAGTATTCTTTCCTTCTGGTCTTCTTGGCAACATGTGTATCTGAAATATCTTCAACCTCTACAATCTTTGCCATGGGAATTTTCTTTAGCCACCACTGTTCCTTTCCTTCATCCTAGTCAAGATTCCTAGAAGCTTGATTCGTATCACCAACTGTGTGGGGATACAAATCTACTACATTAAAAATGGGTGAAATGCCAATTCCTGGAGGTAACTCCAGCTCATAATCATTTGCTAAAAACTTGTGGGGGATCTTATAAGGTCTTATCTTCTTCATTTCCAATTTTTTATATTCTCCCCTTAGAAACCTCTCTTTTCTTAGGTGAGCTAGGACCACATCTTCCACTTTGAAGTTTACCTCTTTCTTGTGTACATTTGCTCGTTGCTTGTAGCTGTTTCTTGTATCTTGTAATCTTTGTTTTACTTGCTCGTGGAGCTCACTCATGGTTTTTGCAAAATCCTCTCCATCGGCACTTCTATGCTCAAGCTTTCCCAAGTCTCTTAACTCACAAATTCCCCTTAGATGTATGTCATACAAGATCTGAAATGGACTTTTTCCTGTTCTCCTATTTGGTTAGTCATTACAGGCAAACTCAGCCTGGGCTAACACATGATCCCATTGCTTTGGTCAGTCACCTACTAAACTCCTCAACAAATTACCCAAACTCTTGTTTACAACTTCTGTTTTCCCATCAGACTGTGGATGATAGGCTGAGCTAAAATTTAGCTTAGTGCCAAGCTTCTTCCACAAGGTCCTCCAGAAATGTCCGGTGAATCTTGTGTCCTTGTCAGAGATTATACTTCTTGGAAAACCATGCAACCAAACAATCTCATCAAAAAATAAATTAGCCACGTGGGTAGCGTCACTAGTTCTGAAACACATAATGTGTTATGAAACCAGCTCATAAAAAGCTAGAAAAGATACATCAATGCCTTAGAATTCAACCTCTTCTAGGGGGCAACCTCCTTTACATTACACAAATGAATGATTCTTTGATGATTCAAATGACAAAACCTCTTTTCTATATATAGGAGTCTAAGGAGTCACAATATAACCCAATCGACCTAACAATAATAATATAAAGGAACAAAAATAACAATAGAGGGATTCTATGGGGCACAATAATAACACTATGGGGACAATAGGGGCACAACAATATTAATAAGGGATAAAACTACAATAGTAATGGGGTAATCACTAGAATTATAGGGACCTAACATGCCCCTCTCCTTCAAAAAAGTGTTGTCCTCAACGCTTGAGTAGTTCTAGATGCTTCTGTATAAAATTCTCATCCTCCCTTGTGGAATCTTCAACGGATAAGTTCTTCCACTTGATGAGATACTCGGAAATTGATTGATTTTGTAGCTGTCGAGTTCTTGTTTCTGTGACTGCTTCCGGTTCCAATATAATTTTTCCTTCCTCGTCAAGTTCTGGCAATATTGTTTGAACTGGGAGCTTGTTGCCTACAACCTTCTTTAAACATGAAACATGGAAAACTGGGTGCATTCGAGAAGCTGCAGGAAGCTCTAATTTGTATGCCATAGTACTAATCTTTTGCAACACCTTGTACGGACCATAATACTTTGGTGATAATTTATTATCCTTCTTAGCTTGCTTGAGGGACATTTGTTTATATGGTTGTAGCTGTAGGAATACCCAATCACCTACATCAAAACTTCTTTTGCTGCGATGTTGATTTGCCTGTTGTTTCATTCTATTATGCGCCAACACGAAGTTATCCTTTAAGAGTTGGAGGACTTGTTGTTGATACACGATGTGATGTTCCACTGCTTGAACCTTAGAATTTTCTCTTAAATATGATGTGATGGATGGTGGCTGATATCCATAAGTGCCATAAACGAGGTCATTTTTGTTGCTGTATGGAAGGAAGTGTTATACCACCATTCAGCCAGAGGCAACCATTTGACCCATTGTGTATGTTTATCAGATACAAAGCAATGAAGATATCCTTCCAAACATTTGTTTACTATCTCAGTTTGCCCATCAGATTGAGGATGATAAGATGAGCTATGAGCTAACTGAGTACCAAGACAATAAAATAATTCTGTCCAAAAATTTCCAGTGAAAATGGGATCTCTGTCACTTACAATAATCTTTGGGTTTCCATGTAGCTTTTGAATTGTTTCCATAAATGCAGTAGAAACTGTACTGGATTTAAATGGATGTGATAATGCACAAAAGTGTGCATACTTGGTAAGTCTGTCAACTACCACCATGATGACACTTTTTCCCTCAGAATTGGGTAAACCTGTGATAAAATCCATTGAAACCTCCTCCCAACGTTGGCTTGGAATGGATAAAGGTTGTAATAAACCCGGGGTCTTAATTGTTTCAACTTTATTTTTTTGGCAAACCAAACATTCTGCCACAAACTTTTGAATATCCGATATAAGGCCATCCCAAAAAAATTCCTTCTTAACCCTATGGTAAGTTTTTAAAAATCCTGAGTGCCCTCCTAAGGGAGAAGTGTGCAATTCCATAAGAATCTTTTGTTTGAGTTGGGAATTCTTACAGAGGTATAAGCGATCTTTTTACCATAATGAATCATTTTGCCAGCTAAATGTATCAAATGTATTGGAATCTTGTTGTAACTTTCGAATAAGTTCCCACACTTCTTCATCATTCTTCCGTTCCTCCCTTGCTTCATTTATCCAATCTGGTTGGATAATAGAAATGGCACACAACAATGCTTCCACATCCTCATCCTTTCTTGAGAGTCACATTTTGCTACCTTTTTTGTAGATGATTTCAAAGTCATAACCCAACATCTTTGTGACCCACTTTTGTTTCTCTTTAGAGGATAATCTTTGTTCTAAAAAGTATTTAAGGCTATCATGATCCGCTTTTACCTTGAAGTGTCTTCCCATTAGGTAGGGTCACCATTTCTTAAGTGCATGTAGTATTGCCAACATTTCCTTCTCATAAATAGCTTTGTGTAAAAACTTTCCCTTGATTGGACAACTTTCAAAAGCAATGGGTCTTTCATCTTGCATTAAAATAGCACCAATTCCATTTCTTGAAGCATCACATTCCACAATAAAGGTTTTTGTGAAGTCCGGTGTAGCTAAGACTGGTGCTTGGCACATTGCCTCTTTAAGATGTTCGAAGGCCTTTGTTGCTTCTGGAGTCCATGAAAATGCATCTTTCTTAATGTTGTTAGAGGTGCTACTATTCTCCCATAATTCTTAACAAACTTGCGATAATACCCTATCAACCCAGAAATCCTCGCAGATGCTTTATGGATGTGGGGATTTTCCATTCCTTAATGGCTTTAATTTTGCTAGGGTCTACCTTAACTCCTTCATGAGATACAATATGACCCAGATATTCCACCTTTTGTACTCCAAAGAAACATTTGGATCTTTTTGCATATAATTGTTTCTCCTCCAATAGTTGTAGCACCCTGTCAACATGTTCAACATGATCCTTCCAAGACTTGTTGTAGATTAGTATATCATCAAAAAATACTAACACAAATTTTCTAAGGGTGGTTTGAAAATGGAATTCATCAAACCTTGAAATGTAGAAGGTGCATTGGTAAGGCCAAAAGGCATGACCAAAAATTCATAATGACCCTCATGAGTTCTAAATGCTGTTTTCGGAATGTCTTCAGTCTTCATTTTGATTTGATGATATCCTGAACGAAGATCCAACTTGGTGAAGTAAATTGATCCATGCAATTCATCCAGTAATTCATCAATGACAGGAATGGGAAACTTATCTTTAATAGTGAGCTTGTTGAGCTCCCTATAATTCGGACACATGCGCCATGATCCATCCTTCTTGTGCACCAATACTACTGGAGCAGAGAAAAAACTTTGACTATGTTGAATTATACCAGCCTCTAGCATTTCTGCAACCATATGTTCAATTTCACTCTTTTGGGCATAGGGATATCTGTACGGCTTGATGTTTGGAGGAACACTTCCTGGAATCAGATGAATAGCATGATCATGATCACAAATAGGTGGGAGACATTTGGGAGTCTCAAATACCTTGGAATGATTGTCCAAGACTTTTTGGAGATCTAGAGAAATAGATGATTTTGATGTGGAAACATCTAGCGAACATAATTGTGCAATTACACCTCTTTGTTCCTTTTTTAGAAGCTTTGTCATAATGTTAGAGCTGATTATCTTTCCCGGTTTCCCTGCAATACCCCTTAATTCAACTTCCTTTCCTTCTGCAGAAAATTTCATGAAAAGTTCTTGAAAATTAAAAGCTATTGTACCTAAGGATTGTAGCCATTAGACTCCTAGTACAACATCAACACCTCCCATTGGAATGGAAAGCATTGGGCTAGTCAATACATATTCTCCCATGGATAGCTTGATATTATGGCACTTTCTAGAGCAATTTATCATTCCTCCATTTGCAACCATCACTTGACACTCTGGTGCTGGATATAGGAAGCAATTCAATTCTTTTGCTATCTTACAATGAATAAAATTGTGGGTACTTCCTGAATCAATCAACACTATTACCTTTTTCTTCTTGATTTGTCCTTCTATCTTGATGGTTTGAGGAGTGGTAATTCTAGCCAATGCATTACAAGATATGGTCGGATTCATTTCTTCTTTATCTAGGCTTTGTTTCTGGAGTATATCCTCTTCTTTTGACCTTTCTTGCTCCTTTTCTTCTTCCTCTTCACAATCTATGTAGAATAATTTCTTCTTAGCACACTTATGACCTTTAGTGTATTTTCTATCACAACCGTAACAAAGCCCTTTTGCTCTTTTTTCTTCCAATTGTTGTGGTGTCAACCTTATAGGTTGTGGAAGACTAGGGGCAACAACACTTCCATCTTTATAGTTGTGAGTGGTATGCTTCCTGGTTGCCATAATTTTGCTTTCCATTTTTCTTGCTAACCTGAATGCCTTCTCTAATGAATCAGGTTCCAAAGGCGAACATCATGTTGGATATTATCCTTTAAATTCCCTATGAACACATCAATCCTATGCTCCTCTGGAATATTTTTTACCCTTATGTTCAATTTTTGGAACTCCTCAATGTGTTCCATTATTGAACCCTTTTGTTTGAGACTTATCAATTGGCTAAAAAAAGTGTTGCTTTTTGTATCGTCATAATGTGCTGTCAATTCTTCCGTAAAAATTTCCCAAGTGATAATTTGTTTACGAGAGCAAAGCCATTGATACCATACAAACTAATTTGGTTCCAAATATAAATTTGAAATACGTACCTTTTGTGTGTTTTGCACATTATTGAGATCGAGAAATTGCTCCATCTGTAATATCCATGTTGCGGGATCCTTGCCATCAAACTTCCTCATATCGATTTTTGGAATATGGTGGGTCTTCGATCCAACATTAGAGTCTATGAAATCATGATTAACATTTCTTTTGTTCTCATCATACATTTCCTTTACTACCCTTTCACCATTAGTAAGCATTTCTTGTAGAAACTTTGTCAAATCTGTCTTCAAATCTTCCATGCCTGTCTTCAAATCTGTCTTCAAATATATCTTTAAATTGTCCATCTTAGCTTCCACGTCATTCATCTTAGCTTCTACGCCTTTCTTTAAAAAAACCATCTTAGCTTCTAAGACTTTCTTTAAACCATCCATCTTAGCTTCTACATCTTTATTTAATCCATCCATCTTAGATTCTGTTACTTTTTTTGCAAGTGACACTTGTTGCACTTGGTCTCATAATTTTGATATATCATGTTGCATTTATTTCTCTTCTTCATGAGTCATGTTAGAGCTTTCAGGTTGCTTACTAGGCGTTTGCATTTTCATTCTTCGGGGCATCAATTACTGATAATAATGCTTTACTATGCCCTTTGAATTCCTTCAAACTAATTTTTCAAACCAAGCTTATGCAAAAATTAGCAAAAAACTACACACCTTTTTTCACTTTGTAGGAGCTTGATATTGAATCTGATATATCTCTGTAATTTCAGATCATCCAGTTCTGAAATTGCAATCTACAGTAGCCCTCTGCATCCTCTTTCTAATGCCACTGGTCTGATCCAAATTGGATTCTCCAGGGAAGAGTTATGCCAAATCTCCCACAATGACCTAATTATAGATTAGTTCAGTAGAGCGAACTTGTACGACTTGCCACGTGTCACTATTTCGACCTTTGGCTCTGAAAAAGATTTACAAGAAACTACAGTCCGTCCTCTTTCTGTACCTTTTTACGAAATTGCAATCCGATGCTCAGAGAAAAAGTTATGACAATTTTCCCCAGGTCACCTGTTTGGAATGTAATTCAGGAGTCTGCAAAAAGACCAACTTCCTCAGATCATATCTCCACAAATATAGCGCGAAAAGCTCTAAAATTTTGACTCGATGTTCAGTGCGATTTTATCTCAAATGGGTTTTTTTTTTGCTTCTGAAAAGTCGCAGAAAAAAGTTATAGCGAAAATTCCACGATGACCTATTTGGAGCAGCAAAACCCTAGAATCCAAAGCTCTGATACCAAATGTTATGAAACCAGTTCACAAAAAGATAGAAAATATAGATCGACGCCTTAGATTTCGGCCTCTTCGAGGGGGCAACCTACTTTACATTACACAAATGAATGATTCTTTGATGATTCAAATGACAAAACCTCCTTTCTATATATAGGAGTCTAAGGAGTCACAATATAACCCAACCGACCTAACAATAATAATATAAAGGCACAAAAATAACAATAGAGGGATTATATGGGGCATAGTAATAACAATATGGGGACAATAGGGGCACAACAATATTAATAAGGGATACAACTACAATAGTAATGGGGTAATCACTAGTATTATAAGGACCTAACATAATGAAATGAGCCATCTTAGTAAATCTATCCACAACTACAAGGATTGAATCATTACCTCATTAAGTTCTTGGTAAACCCAAAACAAATTCTATACTCACTAAATCCCAAGGTCTATTGGGAATGGGTAATGGCGTGTATAGTCCAGTATTCTGACTTCTCCCTTTTGCATGTTGACATACCCTACACTTACTCACATACCTTTGTACATTTGTCTTCATCTTAGGCCAAAAATAGAAGTGACTCAGCTGCCCAAGTGTTTTCTCAACACCAAAGTGTCTAGCCAACCTGCCATTATGCTTTTCTTGGACCGAGTTTCCCCTCATTGAGCAACTGGGAATACATAGTTGATTGTTCTTGAACAATAATCCATCTTGCAACATAAACTCTTTCCATGGACTGTTGTCCCTATTGACTGGATTTTTAAACACTGCAAAACCTTCTTTAAAATCAACATCAATGTCATACAAGTCCTTAAAATAATCAAATCCTAAAATTTGTATTTGACTTTCCTACATGATTAAGCATCTCTTACTCATGGCAATGACAACCTTATTTTCCTTCCCACTAATGTGCTTCAAAACAAAAGTGAAAATTTGAAGGAACTCCACCCACTTTTCATGTTTATGATTTAACTTATGTTGTTGCATAATGTATTGTAAGGCAAAATTATCTGTGTATAGAACAAACTTGTTAGGCATAAAGTAATGCCTTCAATGATTCAAAGCTTGAACCATTGTATAAAATTCTTTGTCATAGGAAGAGTATTTTTGTTTTGACTCATTTAACTTCTCACTGGAATATGCAATGGGCTCATCTTCTTGGCTCAGTACAACTCCAATGGATGTCCCACTGGCATCACACCTCACTTGAAAGCGCTGATTGAAGTCTGGCAAATTCAAAACTGGCTTCTCAGTGATCTTTTTCTTCAATAATTGATATTTTTTTTATTTATTTATTTCGTCCAATAAAATGGCTGCCTATTCTTCTTGATGGTGTCAATGATAGGTGCAAAAATGCCACTAAAATTTTTGATAATTTTTTTGTAGAAGCTGGCTAAGCCATGAAAACTTCTCACCCCTAAAATTTTCTTAGGTGAGGACCAATTTACAATTGCCTCTATCTTCTCCAGATCCATTTTCAAGCCATCCTTAGAAATGACAAAACCCAAGTATACAAGCTCACTCTTCATAAAATAACACCTCTTCATGTTAATCAATAACTTTTCTTGCTGCAATCTCTCTAAAACATACTTCAAATGTCTTAAGTGCTCTTCTTTAGTTTGACTAAAAATTAAAATGTCATCCAAGTAAACAATGACAAACTTACCAATGAACTCCTTCAAGACTTCATTCATTAGCTGCATAAAGGTACTGGGTGCATTTGACAAGCCAAATGGTATGACCATCCACTCGTACAAGCCTTAATTGGTCTTGAAAGCTTCCTTCCACTCATCTCCTTCTATGATTTGAATTTGATGATAACCACTTTTCAGGTCAATATTTGAGAAGTAAGTTTCCCTACCCAAGCAATCCATCATATCATCCATCTGTGGCAACAAAAACCTGTAATGAATGGTGATCTTGTTGATTGCTCTAGTGTCCATGCACATTATCCATTCTCCACCCTTCTTTGGACTTAATATTGTAGGTATGACACACAGAATCAAACTTTCTCTTATTAGTCCTTTGTCCAACAATTCTTGGACTTGCTTCCTCACTTCCTCATTCTCTTTGGGTGTCATTCGATATGTAGCCTTGTTCGGAAGACTTTCTCCCGGTATCAAGTCTATGTGATGACTGATGCTTCTTTTGGGTGGAAATTCACTTGGAAATTCATCAACTATAATATCATGAAACTCATGCAACAACTCCTAAACTTCAATAGGTAAATCTACAATTTCAGTGTGCAGAAGTACTACCTTTGGCTTGCAAACCACTGCATAGCTTACCTCTTCTTCTTCCATCTGTTGTAGAAATTCCTTTCCACTAAGTAGAAGTCTTTTGGGCTACTTGTTTCAGTTGTACCTTCCTCTTTCAATTATACAAGAGTGTGCTTGACGCCATCCTTTTCGAACTTATAATAATTTCTCTCTCCATCGTGTGTCACCTTCCTATCGAACTACCATGGGTGACCCAAAAGAATGTGACAAGCATCCATTAGCATTACATCACAGAGCACCTTGTATTTATACCTGCTTATCTGAAACTCAACTTCACTTTTTTCATGCACCAATAATTGGTGTCCTTTTTGCAACCACGATACTTTATAAGGTGTGGGGTGCTTAATATTTTTCAATCCCAATTTTTCTGCCATTTCTTGGGAAACTAGATTTTCCGCACTTCCGCTGTAAGTCACCAATTTGTAGCATTTTCCTTTTACTTTACACATTGTCTTGAATAAGGATTTGCTTTGGACTATTTCAGTAGTCTCCTTTGCTGGTTTTAATAGGACTTTGTGCATCATCAACACCTTTCTAGTCTTTGTCACATTCTCTACCTCACGTAATTGTGCCTCTACTGCTTCGGTTTGAACTATGTATGCACCTCACTATCCCGTATTGTCATTCTCATGACATTCAAAAGATAGTTGACCCAATTCGTTACATCTGTAACACTGGTAGACTGTCTGTCTGCCTCTTTCTCTACCTCTACATCTCTGGTAAGGTCTTCCTCCTTTGTTGCCACCTTCTTTCTCAAACTGCCCTTGCTGGTTTGATTTGCCTTCATCATTCTTTTGCATAGGAAAATTTCCTCTTCCATTTGTCTGTCCTTTCCCTTTTGAAGAACCCAACGTCCTATGCCAGAGCTTTGCTTCCTAGATATCTTTTCTTCTTCCTTCAAGGAGCATTCATATGCTTCCTCTATTGTCCTTGGAGAAAGTATGTTGATTTCATTTTGGATATCTAACCTCAAACCATTGATATACCTTTCTATCTTCTTTGGGGGTATCTTCTACATAGCTTGCTCTCGAATTTTGCTTGTAAAACTCTTTGGTGTAGTCCCTCACTATCATTATATTTTGTTTAAGTTTTTTCATATGTTTGTAAAAGTTAGTTGGTAATCCTTTGGCAATAACTTTCTCTTCATCTTTGTCACCATTCTATCCCAGCTCTTGATCAATGGTTTGTCCTTCTTCCTTCTTTCATACTATACATTGTCCCACCATAGTGTAGCATGAGCTTTCAACCTTGTCACAACAAACTTGACTCTCTTATCCTCATCAATTTCCTTGTACTCAAAATACTTGTCCATCTCACTGATCCAATCTAGTAGATTCTCATCTTTCAAAATGCCATCGTAAATAGAGATTTCAGGCTTTGGCCTTGAACTTGAGCCCAATACTACTCTCAAGAAATTAATCTCAACATCTTCTTCAACAGGTGCTACTCCTTCTTCTTCAAGTTCCTCTTCGGCCTCACTAACATCTCCACCTTCAGGATCCCATTGTCTCCCTACTTCCATGGATTCTAACCGAACTTATAGTCTCCTTATCTCTTCCCAGAGTTCTGCATTACTTGCGATTCTGCCTCCGTGACCTCGTGCCCTTCCTGCTCACCTATTCAACTCTATATACTATAGAGACCAACAACATTAAGGCTCTGATACCAAAAATTGATGGATTCTATCTCAACAAACCACAATTTTGGTACAGGGGGAACAACAAATCTTTGCTATCTCAGAAAACCACAGTGTTGGTACAGGGGGAACAAAAAATCATTGCTATCTCAACAAACTATAGTGCTGGTACGGGGGGAACAACAAATCGTGTTATCTCAGCAAACCACAGTGCTGGTATAGGGGGAACAACAAATCATTTTTCCCAGCCACACAGTCTGTAAAAACATAGTTTAAAGATCCCTTCATAACTCCCCAACTAAAGATATTTTTGCAAAATCGCTCACTTGTTACCAAATAGGCCCTGCTTTGCACAAAATCCAGATGCTAGAATTTCGAATTTCGTCTTCCTTTGATAAAAAATTGACCTGCAAATTTGATGATAGTTTTCCCTTACGAATTTTCTTTCTCCTATTGGCTTGATACAGAGTGCTCTGTATTCTCGAATCTGTAATGTAAATGACTCTTTCCAATACACAATCTTGGATGCAAAAGCACTGGATTAGAATATTAACTGAAATATGATTCTACAAGTTCTCATTTAAATGTAAATAACAGAGAAAATACAGTGTATGAATTCTTCATTCAACACAACAATTTAAAAGACCAAATCAATTTCAATCTCTAGATATTAATATTATGGTTCACAAACCTCATAAACACGTATGCAAATAATTGTCTCACACACACTTACAAATTTTAATTTGCTGATAAAAGAAACACTGGTCTAAGAAATGTTGTTCAGTTAACTTCAATCTTGCACAGAGAAAAAAAAACAGTGTACCTCTCTCTCAAACCCAAAAAATTCCACCCCCCCAAAAATGTTCCTCCTCACTCCAAAAAATAAAAGCAAATGTCCAATAAATGAGTTCATGGATGTGAACCAATTTCCCTTAGCCCTAACTACCTACTAACTATAAAATCATTTCTTTTAACTAGATATTCCTAACCAATCTTAACTTAATATCAAAATCTTCTCACAAAGAAGCTTTAAAATGTTCTAGCATTAACATGTGATCAATCAATCACATTGCTAGGCTCTTGGTCTGACTTTAATAACTTATCATTTTTATGTTCTCAGCCTAATGCACCTGCATCAAACGTACCACGAACGCCATGCTTAAACATTTGTGGCACAATTATTATAAATAACATCAACAGAGAAAAACTGGTCCAGTATATTCATTACTTTCAAGGCATATATGCATATAGTTACAACGCACAAACTTTGAATTCATAGGGTTGAACACCATTTGATTATACATCAAATATTACCCAATAGTTTGACAAATGGAATGAGAGGTGTGTGTGTGTGTGTGTAAAAGTATGTTAAGGATACTCTTTGTTCGTCAATGATAAGGGTAATGGGTGCAAGAATGATAACCCATAAATCTATAGTCATAAGTTGTACAACAAGTAATAAAAATAAAAGTAAGGTTAAACCATGATCAACCAAGGATGGGTATTTTCCCAAACTTTCATAAAAATGAATGAGAGAATGTAGTGTCATTGGTACAAAAGGAATATAATTTGACTGGAAATTTTTATATGTTGATTTATCTATGAGGATTAGAAGTTTTAAAAATTATCTTGTAAATAGAATCTAATATATGCTTTATTAAAAAAAAAAAAACATTTTGCAATCTCTTGATAAAACAATGTATTTTTCTATGTAAATTTGGAGGGATGTTACATATGGTATCAAAGAAAAAATAGGTTGCAATATTGTGGCCTTTGATCCCACCATGATATTATTAATAAAATAAATGTTTGTGTTTGCACAAAATAAGAAGAAAATTAAATAGGAGAAACAAAGAATGACATAACAACAAGGAGATGCTCACATAGGTGAAGAAGAAATCTATGTGCATTTGGGTCAACAAGTGCAAATACCCACCAGGAAATTATTGAATATGATGAGAGATTTACAAATAGAGTTAGTGAATCTTTGTGCAGGACATGAGCAATTGCTGAAAGGTAGCATAGAAAAAGAGAAACTCATTAAAAATTTGACCAATAAATCAAATCCCAAGACTATATAAATAGTAAGGGATGACGAAAATATAAGAGAGACATCTAAGCAGAAGAATTATGAAGATATATCTAAAATAAAGGAAGCAAAATTTGAGGGAGAGGAAGAGACAAATTCATTAAAAATTCATTCAAAACCAAGAAAGAAGCCAAATTTGGAATTCCAAGGAGATTTAAAAAATATTAGACCGCTAACCTATGATGGGGAATAAGAAGAAGTAGAAGAAGCATGGATACTCAATATCAATAGGTATTTTTAAGTGTATAAATTCCTATAAAATTAAATTCCAAATTAGCTACCTACTAGTTGTAGGGAAAAACTTCCTTGTGGTGGGAAGAAGTCAGAATAGTCCATAATTTAGAGAGTAAGGATGTTAATTGTGAAGAATTTTACGGAATATTTAAATAAAAATACTTGAATGAACATTATTTTGATGACAAAGCTAAACAATTCCATGATTTGAATCTTGGACAAATGTCAATGGATGAGTTAGTGACAAAATTCACTTATCTTTTGAGATATGTGCCATGCATAAGAGAAGAATAAGCAAAAGCACAATGCTTGATAAATTGTGTCCCATGCTCTTTTAAATAAAGAATCGAGTACGATAATCCTACAACAATTGACGAGGTCATTAGGAAAGCAAGAATCTATTATCAGTGGGTCAAACAAAAGAATGAAAAACTAGAATCGTGGCCTAATAAGAAGAGGTACATATTTTTTCAGGGTGGAAAAGGAGGGAACCTAGACCATTTAAGCAACCTAGTAAAGGTAGTGAGAATTATAACTTTAGTATAAATAAAAATCAGACCTAAAGAGTGTAGACTCAAACTCCTTACATCAGAGAAGAAAAAATTAAAGCACAATTCTCCATAAATTGTCTCCCAGTCTCTTTTAAAGAATGAATCAAGTATGATAATACTAAAATAATGGGTGAGGCCATTAGGAAAGCAAGAATATGCTATTAGCAGGGCAAATAGAAGAATGAAAATATGAAATACTGGCCTAATAAGAAGAGGGACATATTTTCTTAGGGTGGAAAATGAGGGAAACCCATATCATTTAAGCAACATAGTAAAGGTAGTCAGAATCCAAACTTCAACATAAACAACAATCATACCCAAAGAACATAGACTCAGACTCAAATTGGATCTAAACAGGCATAAATTAATAATAAAGGATTTAATGGAATGGATAAAGAGCCCTTAAAATGTTGGGGTTACGGAGAACCCCATCTATTGTGAAAATGTCCCCTACAACACAAGATTTTTAGTAAACCTACAAAACATTCAAGAGGCCTCTATTGTTAACAATGTGACCAAAAATTCCAAGTATCAACACAACTTTGGAAGAGTACTAGGCAAAGCATCAACCCACCATGGTGGATATATAATGTACTACTTTTAACCAATCTGTTTATGTATTAATAGACCCTGGTGCTAGTTTGAGTCATGTAAGTGCCCAAGTTGTAGAAGAATGTAAAGTAAAGACTGGAAAATACAAAAAATCCTCATTGGTCCAATTAGCTACTAGCACAAAAGGAAAATGTCTAATTTGGTGCATACTTTCCCAGTGATATTAAATGCAAATCATACCACCATGAATTTAAACATTTTTCCACTAGGTTCATATGATGTTTTAGTTGGGATGGATTGGTTGAAGGGGCATTAGGCACTTGTTAATTTCCTTGATAAAATTGTTACATGTACTTCAAAAAAGGGAGAATATCAAGTTATAAAAGGAATACCTAGGCCCATTTATGTGTATAAAATATCTACTCTATAATTAAATAAAGCTTCAAGGAAAGGCCAATTGTTTTCCATTCAAGTGGACGACCATTCACTAGATAAGCTAGCCAAATCCTTGAATGATTTAGAGGTTATCAAAGACTATAAAGATGTATTTCCTGATGAGATCCTTAGTTTACTTCCAAATATAGAGAGAAATTTCTCTATAGAGTTAATACCAGGAGCAACACCAGTGTCAAAAGCAACGTACTTGATGAGTGTACCATAATTAATGGAACTAAATATGTAGTTACATGAACTATTAAATAAAGGGTATAGTAGACCCAATGTTTCTTCATGTGGTGCACTAGTCCTATTTGTCAAAAATTAATACAAGACATTTAGAATGTGTATCTACTATCAATAGTTAAATAAATTTGCAATTAAAAATAAGTATCCTCTTCAAATAATTGAAGATTCATTCGAACAAGTAAGAGGAACAACAAATTTTTCTAATATAGATCTCAAGTCTAGTTATCACCAGCCAAGGATTAAGGAAGAAGAAAATCAAAAAGAAACTTTTCAAACTCATTATGGGCATTATGAGTTTACAATACTTCCTTTAGGGCTTATGAATGCACCTGCTACCTTTATGTTCCTGATGAATAGCACGGTTAGTAAATTTATGGACAAGTTTGTGTTATCTTTATAAATGAAATATTGATCAATTCAAGAACATCGGAAGAGCATAAAAAATATTTGGAAATAGTACTGCAAAACTTGTGTGAACATTACCCATATGCTAAGTTTAGAAAATGTGAATTTTATCAAGACAAGATACAATATCTTGGACATGTGATATCTAATGATGGGAAAATAGTGGGTCCCGAAAAGGTAAAGACCATTATTAATTGGCCAATTTCCAAGGACGTGGTAGAGGTGATATTACTCGTGGTTATCATCGAATACTACCATAAATTCATAGAATGATTTTCTAAATTATCCTATTCTACAACCTCTCTTTATAAGAAAGGGGAACAATTCGAATGGACTCAAAATTGCCAAGAAAGCTTTAGGTTGTTAAAATGTTTACTTAGTGTTGCACCTATGTTGAAAATAAAAGCCCCTAATAAGGATTGTATGGTATGCATTGATGCTTGTTTGGAAGGTTTAGGGGTGTGCTTATGTAGGAGGAGCATGTGGTGGCTTATGAGTCCCCAAAACTAAAGGAGCATGAAAGAAAATATGCAATTTATGACCTTGATTTGGTTGCAACGCCCTTAAAACATGGAGACATTACTTAATTGGTAAAAAAATGACCTTAGTTACTGATCCTGTAAGTTTAAAATATTTTTCAACCAACCTTAAATGAATTCCAGGATGGTTAGAAGGATGACCCTCCTAAGCGAATATCATTTCGACATTAAGCACATAAAGGGAGAAGGAAACAAGGTGGAAAATGCACTAAGTTGAAGTTTGAAACAAAATTTTGAAGTAGCCACAAGTAAAATTGAAACAATTTTAATTGAATAGATTAAAATGGTAGGGTTTGAAGGCCAAAATTATAATCATATTTATGAAATATGAAAAATAAAATTGATCAAAGAAAATAGTCTTATAACACAATCAATGAAATGGACTATTAACATATAAGGACATAATTTATATTCTGGATGTGGCTAAAGTTAAAATATTAGTGTTAGATTAACACATAAAAGACCCTTTTCATCTCACCTAGGTTATCAGAAAATGATTTCCGCTCTTAAAAAAAAATCGAGCATGGAACGAAGAAGGAGGTAGTTGATTACTTGGAAAGATGACAAGAATGTCAATAAGTGAAAGTGAAACACCTAGTCGGATTATTGAACCCCGTGCCTGTACCAAAATGGAAATGGGAGGTGATGTCGTTAGACTTTATTATTGGGTTACCCAGGACTCGAAAACAACACAATTCTATTATGGTTGTGGTAGACTAATTATCTAAGAATGCCCATTTTATACCTATTTAGTCTACTTATAGAGATGCACAGGTGGCATAAGTATTCAAGAATGAAATTTTCAGACTTCATGGTGTGCCAAGGACATTTATATCAGATAGAGACACAAAATTCACCTCTAATTTTTAGAAGGCATTATTTACTAGGACAGGGATGCATCTAAGTTTAAACACCATGTACCATCCAAAATCAAATGAGAAAATAGAAATGGTTAATCAAGTCCTTGAATACATGCTACACATAAATGTAATGAACTAGCAATGAAATACAAAGACTATCTACATTTAGTAGAGTTTTCCTACAACAATAATTATTAGCATTACTCAAGATGAGTCCTTTTGAGGTTTTGTATGGAAGGAAGTGCCATGTTCCTTTAAGTTGGATTTGACCTGAAGATAGGGTTATTTTAGGGCTATATCTTCTATGGGAAATGGAATAGATGGTGAAAAATATCAGTCATAATCTAAAATCATATCAAGACAGGAAAAATAGCTATGCATATTTAAAAAGAACACATAATTAATTTCAAGTGGGTGAACCTATTTAAATTTACGACAAAAAAAAATATTTCTTTAAAATTGGGGAAATTTTCTAAACTAGCCCCTTGATTTTGTGGGTTATTTGAGATACTAGCCAGGGTAGGGCTAGTGGCTTACCAACTACCACTACCAACCCACATTAAAGTTCATGATGTGTTTCATGTGTCTCTTTCGAAAAAGCATATACATGATCATGTTCATATAATTGATTGGAATTTTGTATAGGTTGAACTAGAAGATGAGTTTTAGGCCGAGCCTTTAAAAATTTTATACCAAAGAGAAATTCCACTCTGGAATCGAGTCATCACCCAGGATAAAGTGCAATGGAAGAACTTTGGGCCTAAGGAGGCCACCTGGGAGATGGAAGGTGAAATGAAAGAAGTATTTCCTAAGTTTTTCTAAAGAAAATGGAAGCCTAAAAACACCAAGGATGGTGTTCCCTTTTAAGGAGAGGGGAGATGTAAATACCTTGGTAAATTTATTTTATGGCTTTTATATTAATCTTGTGGCTAGAAAGTTAAGTGGGACAAGTGACATGATGTGAGGATGAAAATATTTACTTTGATTAAATAAAAGGAGAAATTATTTTTATGTGTTAATATTCTTGAAAAAATGTTAAAGGATATCATATGAGATTAGACTACTAACTGCCAATACAACAATTGGAATTAGTTATGCCCAAGAAGGGAAAGGAATAAAAGAAGAAAAATCCTCCTTTTTTCCATTCATTTGAAGTATTGGAAAAGACATACCATCAAGAAGTGCACGACAAGAGATAAATGCCATGGGGGTGGAGCCTGTGTAAAGATAATTGTAGGAGATAAAGGTGGTTATTGTTTAAGAAAGGCCAATGGGAGAGAAAGACTAGACCTAAAATAGGAAAACTAGTAGGACATTGTTAAGGGTTAAGGAGTTGAAACTGAAAAAAGGATTCATATGTTGATTTGTTGACAAAGATGAATAGATCTTGGTGGAAACTAACTGAGAAACTTAGTTCGTGGTTAGAAGGAATGTGGACGTCTTTAATATATTTCTTGGAAGACATTAGATAAGTATATGAATATTTTGATTAATTCTATGATTAATTGGGTTATCTGGCTATTCTAGTTCATGAAAGGATGGAATATATTGATATTGTGATTTTAAATGATTTTATATTATTTTGGTATTGCAGAAGAATATATATATATATATATATATCGGTTGTGGTTCACTGACACCTTGGTCAATGGGTGGCGGCTACGTCTATGGAAAAATTTGGGCTGATCGACCCCGAAGGGAATCTAGCCCCGCGGCCCACTAGCTAGGCCTAACCCCAAGGGATTCGAGGAGAATGGACCCTGTGACCTCTCGAATGGTGAGGCACTGATTTTGACCAACTGAGCTAACCCTTGGGGCTATATATCTATATATATATGTTCTATTTTTGTTACAGGTATTTTCCAGGTACAGAGTAAGTACCCCTTCTGTTGCAAAGGGTATCAATAGGTTCTACCCAAAAATTCATCTTACCACCCTCTAAGTGGGGAAAAATGAATAAAAGGAAGAAAAAAATAGAGATTGTTGTCTAAGTGAAAGAAGTACCAGATGGTAAGGACATTTTTATATACATAGCCTATCTCTGAATATTAACCTTTAATAGTAGTAATGTTTGACTCTGAGATAGTGGAATTATGTACATAAACATATAAATATGGCAAGGAAAGTAGGAACTATGCCCAAATTAGTTGTCGCAGGCCCTAACAAGAACAAAAACTTGTTCATAGGCCAAAGAATAGATAGTCCTGCAGAAAGATTGATAGGGCTCAAAGAAACCGGTAGTGGTCTCCCATGATAAGATTTTTCTAGGCCTCTAGCCTAGTTGTATATTTTAACTAAATTATAGTTATGTAGTTCATATAAACACACAAATACTAATAACAAATTATAGAGTATGTATGTTTAGTATTAAAACCAAAAGGAGGTAATTTACATATTTAGAATACACATAAAAATTGAGCAACAATGTATGCATAAAGAAAGAAAGGAGTACAAAATCAATAAGGGCACAAAGTTTGTTGTCTTAAACAACCTACAGGATTTAATCTTAAAAGAAAAAAAAGTCATACATTTTCTTTTCTTATAAACCAGAGGAAGAAATTAAAGAAAATTACCCTATAGGCTTCAACCTCAACTTTTATAACAAGATAAGAAACCCAATCTGGGCATTCATATTTAATTATCATGCATAATGAATTATAGAAAAAAAATGTAATTTTTGTTCTAAAAGTGTAAAGAAGACAATTTACAGTCATGGCCACATGGGTCTTCACCATACATTAAAACTATGGAACAAGAAACTGGAAAATTAGAAAGAGGGGGAAAACCCTTAACATAAAAATAAGGGAACATAAATATTGTTGAAATTTGTCTACAAAGATCAGGTATTTTCCCAAGTATTTTAACGGAACTTTCAGACTAAAGTATTACAAAAATAATTATGCAATTATGGCCAATATGGGGCCTTTGAGTAAAAACCCCTAACATAAGAAATTCCATGTGAGTCATGGGCATGATGGAAGCCTATCATTGGCATAGAAAACCTTGTGAAAGATAAAGGTAAATGAGCACCTGAAGTAGTTGTGATGAATAGAAATGAAATTGTAAAAGTATACTCCTGAAAATGCCAAAACGAACCTCAAACTTAGCTAGAACTATCCTACGGAAAATAAAATGAGTTCCTTAGCTAGTGTCTCAAATTTCGTAAGAAAATACCATGAGAAAATGTAAGAGAATTTTTATGGTAATGAGAATCATTTTTATCTTAGAAAGAGGAATGAAGACTGCGTGTAATTATCCTTCCATAGAAGGGAGACACTCAGTATCACAATTTTAATTCACAAAATATAAAGCTTCATGAAAATATTGGTTAGGGCTCCAGAATTTGACTCACCCATGAGAAAATATTGCCAAGGAATATTTGCAGAAGGTAGAGCTTGGTTGAATCCTCAGAGAAGCAAGTCATCATGACCAAACCCTCAAAGAATGGCTAGGGATTTAACTTTAGTCAACCAAGTCACCCATTAGTGATTGAATTGATGAAAAACATTGTAAGTAAGCTTCAACAAATATATATAACCAAGAAGAAGTCAGATAATATAGTTTTTTAGGTCAGACTTGAACCTAATGTGTGCATAGGGAAACTTACCTTTGATGGTTATTCTCTCAAGAATAACACAAAAAACTAATATTCACAGCTAAACCATGCAAAGGTTATAGAGCTCATCTCTCCACTAGAGCAAATAGAAAATGAGTTTGAAGTGATGGCGGCAAAGTGCAGGTAGTTACCCTAACGAAAAATAAAATAACATTCACCATTGGTCAATCCCTGGAAAATCCTCACCATCAAATAGAATAGTTGGATAGGGTTTGCATCTGGTGTTGTGGGCCCCTTTCCCACATTTAGTATCTCCACATGAACCAAGTTCCATAAGGAAGCCACAGTGGAGCGTGGTGCCACAAAAGCGATGTTTAAAAATTTGTGCCACAATTCTTATAAATAACATTAGTAAAAAAAAGGTCAAATATAGGAATTACTTTCAAGGCATGTGAACATAAAGTTACTATGCATAAATGTTGAAGTCGTAGGGTCAAACACCATTCGACTATACATCAAATATTACTCAACAATAAGGGTAATGGGTGCAGGAGTAATAACCCATAAATCTATAGTCATATGTTATAAAAGTAATAAATAGTCATATGTTATAAAAGTAATAAAAATAAAAGTAAGGTTGAACCATGATCAACCAAGGTTGGGTATTTTTCCCAAACTTTCATAAAAATGAATGAAAATAGAATGTAGTGTCGTTGGTACAAAAGGAATATAATTCAAGTGTAAATTTCCACATGTCAAGATTATATATGAGGACTAGAAGTTTCAAAAATCATCTTATAAACAAAGGCTAATGCATGGTTTATTTAAAAAAAAAAAATTGTGTAATATCTTGATAAAAAAAAAACATATTTTTCTATGTAAATTTGGCCATATGTTACAACACTCTTCGCTAAAGAAGTGAGGTTGAGGTTGTGTTTATGAGTAGAGTAATGTTGAATCCTATGTAAAAGTTCTCAAGTTCAAATCAATGACATAAAAGGAAAAAAACCAATATGTTTATGCAAGAGCTATAAAAAATTTATAATGGTTAGTATTTCCTCTTCCCTTTTTATATGGACAAAAT